>VXBU01009352.1:0-12185 GCA_013400315.1 Bombycilla garrulus | reverse complement strand
CCAGGGAGTCTCTCAGTGATGTCTTGNNACCTCTCTGTGGGGTGGGTCCAGTCGACATATGGGGCCCTCTGTTCCCCACAAAAGGGAGTCACCCACTGTGATTACCCTTCTTTTTGATGTTAGAGGTGGTGACCTGTCTGACAGATGAAGCGTAACTGGGAGGCTCCCTGGGCAGATAATTTTCTTCTACATCCTCTGGCTGACCCTCTAGATCCAGAGCATCATATTTGTTCCAGAGTGGCAACTGGCTAGGTGATGGGGGTAGGGAGGAATTTTTATTACATCCCTGAGTAGGGACCCATTTCCACTCCCCTTTATCCCCCAGGTGTCCTCCTGTTGCCTGACAGTGGGAGGCATGGGAGTCCTCTGACTTCTGGCAGGCCTCCCTCAAGGATGGAAGGACAGAACTCCACCAACCTATTTCCCTTTCACTTTCCCTAATACTCCTTAGTCTTTCGACTTCCTCCCTAAACTCAGCCACCAGCTGAAGGAGATTGTTCACCTGTTCACACCACAGGCAGGTTTCTTCTGCAACACCCCCTGGTACCACTGATAAGCTCAAACACTCCACACAGGAAGGGGCCTGGACAGACGCATCCTTTTTGGAGGGTTCTATTTGCCTACATACACTTTTACTAACTGCAGTTTTTGATCATGTAAAAATCATTATCAACAAAAAATCCAAAACCAACCAACCAACAAAAACACAACAAACAACAAATTAAAAACCCCACTAGAAGGAAGAAACCTGCAACCTTGCCTGCTTGTCCTGTCTGCACAAACTATTGCGTAAACTGCTGCTCAAGACGCCATGCCACACCCTCAGAGATGCACCACGCCCCTGTTTGCCCACTCCGGGTCACCGCACCCACTAGACCCCTCTTTTAATCACTCCGCTGCTCACCATAGGAAAACAATTATTACAACATATTTGGAGAAGAATTATGAAAGTTCCACAGGCTATTTTTGTATTAAGTTTTCAGAATTTATTCTTCTGTGTTCTTATATTCTGATCTCTTTGGAGCCCAAGAACATGGTCCACACATGGTCCTGTCAGCATAGGCCACCTGGGGTTTTTGCCTGTGTAACTTGGGACTTGGCCAATATGGAAATATATCACTTTGGCCTGCAAAAACCTTTGGGTATATTTAAACTCAGATTTTTTTCTAAGGTTGGGAGGCAGTTTCCTTTGAATCTATACCTTAAAGCTAGTTGGGATACAAAGGGCTATGAAAATCACTTGTCTTTCTTGCTATAAAGAGATTTTCCATTCTTTTAGTTTGTTTCCTTCCCTAGGTCTGACAAAATCAGACCATTTTCAGAGGGGACACCTTGTTTTCCTAGCTGGTTAGGCTTTGCTGGCTCCCAAAACTAGCAGGTGAAAGGAAATTCCAAGTGATACAGGTTGTTTATTGCAAGGACAAGAGGCTACTTGCAGATGAATATTGGTTTTTTGATGGTACCATCAACCCTGCTCCCAGGGTAATCTGTCTCCCAGAGAAGACTACAAATTCTGCAAAATGTTGTGGTATCTGCTTAGTGGCAACTTAGTGGACAGAACTGATAACTGAATGTAGATTACTGAAGACCAGTTCAGGTCACAAAAACAGTATATGTTAGAATCTGAAAATGCCATAAAATTCCATTAAAACATCATGCTTTCATAATTCACAATCCTGAGACCTGCTGGTATACTTTTCTTTTGATTCACTTCTTTGATAGTGGTTACAGAAATACTTTTCACAAAAACTAAATAATATAGGTTGCTAGAAGAACATGTACAGAAATCTACAACCATGTTGTGGTAATTTTTTTCATTGCTTTGATTTTGTCTCAGCATTTTCAGTCTTTTAGGCAAAACAACTAAAATAAAGAACGGTAAAAAACCCACTTCGTCCCCTATTGGGTTCCAAGACCGGTAATAACTAGTTTTTTCTTGTTTGGGTTTTTGTTTTGTTTTGGTTTTTTTTTGCTACAAAGAATGGTATTTTCTGAGCTCATTCCAGTTAGGAGTGGAGGAAGAAGGAATAATGTCCACATCATTAAAAAACACAGTGGATGCTGATCTTGGACTTTTGGGAACCACCAGCATTTTTTCTGTGTTTGCCTGGCAAATTTTTAGTAGTGAGAGGGGTACAGGGGTGGCTTCTGTGAGAAGCTGCCAGAAGCTTCCCTCGACTTAGTCAGAGCCAGATGTCTACAGGAGAGACCTGCTGCAGGCCAAGGCCCAGGTCAGGCCTGTCAGTGACAGAGGTAGTACCTCTGGAAGAACATATTTGAGAGATGGGAAAAAAATATCTGTGCAGCAGTAGTTAAAAGAGTGAGAATATGTGAAAGGAACAAGTGTAGACACTCAGGTCAGTGCAGAAGGAGGGGCTGGAGGTACTCCAGGTGCTGGAGCTGAGATTCCCCTGCAGCTGTGGAGCAGTCTGTGGAGGTCCATGGGGGGCACAGATCCACTTACAACCCCTGGAGAGCCCCACACAGGAGCAGGTGAGACAAATGAGGAGGAGGGAGCAGCAGAGACAATGTGTGGTGAACTAACCACTACCACTGTTCTTGGTCCCCCTGTGCTGCCAGGAGGTGAAGAATTCAGGAGTGAAGTTGAGCCCAGGAAGAAGGGAGGAATGGGGAAAGGATAGTTTATTTCTTAATACCCTACTCTGATTTGATTGATAATAAATTCAGCTTTTTTTCCCCGCATTTGTTTTCTCTGTGATGGTAATTGCTGAGTGATCTCTCCCTGTTCTTACCCCGATCCATGAGCTTTTTGTTGTATTTTTCAATCCCCTGCCCAGTGGAGAAGAGGAGAAATAGAGACATTTTTGGTGTGCACCTGCCGTTCAGATGGGGTTAAACCACCACACTTTGCCAGCTCTCATGCGACTTCCAGCATCTTGTTTTTCAGTAGTTAGCACAGAAATGTCACACCAAATGTGCCAGAGGATTTTGATGTTCACACAGTGTATTTTTGCCCTGCTGAACATGCCTCACATGCCAGATCAGCGTTGCTTAGGTAGTCATTAGGTTGCATGGCCATTCCAGCCTACCCAAATTTACCAGATTATCTCTTAATGGACATACGCATAGGAAATCCTCCTCTGAGCACAGCCCAGATTTTGGAGGTCCACAACTCCATCCTAATTCCCAATTTTAGGATTATCTGTATCTATACAGGTATCTGTATATATCCTCTTTAAGACAAACTGATAGCCAGTGCCCACTGTTAGAAAAAGCAGGCATGTCATTATAAGATTTGTGATAGCACTTCTTAAACAAATTGTACCTTTATGAAATTAACTTATTACTAGCAATAATTTTTATCTGTTTGCAGTACTGTGAATAGAGAAGAGTGAAAGTACAGATGTCAAGAATTAAAATCTAAGTCAAAAATTTATATAAAACCTGTACAACTCTCTCACCCTAGTAGAAGATTCCTCTAAGGAAATGTCAAGGTTCATTAATGACACAGTGGAAGAAACTTGTCATGACAAATTCTTTTGCCCACAATTAACCTGCACAGGGTGCTGTGTTTGACTTTGGCTGTGCTAATTCCCAGAGAGGTCAAGGGTTCCCCATCCCTGGAGGTGTTCAAGGCCAGGCTGGATGGGGCTCTGAGCATCCTGGTCTAGTGGAAGATGTCCCTGCCTATGGAGCTGGATGATCTTTAAGGTCCCTTCTAACTCTAACCATTCTGTGATTCTGTCATCCCAGGAATTTGCATTTATCAATCTGCTGCTCCCACCTAGTGTGCTTCTGTAAGGTCCTTTAATGTCATGAGCATAAACAGGCTGCAGCTTCCACATCTGGTAGGTGTTTAAAAAAGGAAACATCTTTCTATTAGGTATGTACTTTCTAGCTGAACATGTATTTGCCATCTTATGTCTTGGTCTGGTTTCCAGTGAAGGTAACAGTATTTCCAATTCAGTGGTAGGCAGAAAAGAATATTAATTATATTTCTATGGAAAAGAAAATACTTGGGGCCAGTGAGTAATAGGAATACCGCATATTTCTGTGTGCCCTGGAGGTCCCACTACAGTAAATAGCCAAAATTTGTGTTTCCCCATGATACAACACTACAGAGAAAAGCAGTTTTCTTTGCTTGGTGTCATTGTGCGCCTTTAGAGTCTGGACACAACCCAGAGCTAAGCATGTTATTAAAAAGTACTACAGATAAGAAACAATAGGACAGCAAACTATCCCTTTAAAAGACAGACAATACATTCTGGAAGCCAAACTTTTAGTAATAAATGTGCTTATTTTAGCTGAATAACTAATTTCTAATTCATCGCTTCGGTTACAAGAGGGAGTGGTTAATTTGCACTGGAGTTGCACTTCTGGGCAAGAAAAGATTAGTGACTAACATATTAAAGAGCACAAACAAACAAACACGGAGGACATACCAGATTTGAAAAATAAATGGACTGTGCCAGTATGTAGTATTTATCACCTTTAAGAAGACACATATATGCTAGAGAAAAAAAAAATAAATCAGTAGTATCTTTTTTCAGTGTATTTTTCTCCTGTTTAAGACAAAGAAGGAGCCATCAAGAATATATCCATTCTCACCAGATACCATGTTGGGATAAAAATTTAGAAATCAGGTCCTGATGGAGGGAACAGCAGGCAAATAGCTAACAGTCTAATCAGCAATTATGTTCTACCAACTCCTCGAGAAAGAAAAGCACGACTTGATGAAACATTTCCCATCATGAACTTGCTGGTAAATCAACAAGTTACTGAATTGCTGTGCTTCTTTTTGCTGAATTCAGTCCCACAAGTCCAAGAGCTTTCAAGGAGAATTCAATCCTAAAAATGCATAGGGACAAACTTCCTCATGTAGGCTGTGAATAGGCCCATTAAGTGAGTGGGATCAACACACAAGTGCTTTAGATAATATTATTTACTTTTCATCATATGCCTGGAGTCTCATGTAACTTAATAGGGAAAACAGGTAATCTGTTGCCAAGAATCCTTTCTGGTTATATACACAGTCACTTTGCTTGCAGCAATGTTTTATCAGTATTGTACAACTGTCCTCATACACTGCTTTAATAATTTAGTATGTTGCGCATTAGATTGGGAAAATACTCATTATAAGGGTCTAAAAGTATTATATCCAAATCTGAAAAATAGATCTGAATTTACATTTCCTGTGTGTTAATTTCTTGCATAGCATCTAAAAAATAGACATAGCTGTATTCTCCCTTATATTTTATCTTGGTGTAACTCAGCTAATTTAATTAGCTAATGGAATGTCTGTTAGTATGCATGTAGTGCTAAACATTAATTTTTCCTCAGAGGTACAGAATGAGTTTGAACAAGAGACTACACTCACCGAAACAGTAAGTCCCAGGGACATATGGGACAACACCTGCAAAAACATACAGGTTTCTAGTTCCTGCTAGGTCACTGAATCTCAGTGTCTTCAGTCAAGGTTGCCTATTTAAACACTTCTATGTTTTGGTGCCACATCAGCTGCAAGAACAGAGAAACTTTCACTCTGGTCAACTAAGCTGTCTTAGCCCAGTGCCTGTAAAACCTGTTCCAGTAGCAATATACATGCATGCTTGCATACACACAACCAAAGTGTGTGCGTGTGCATAAATATATACATATGCAGGAGTGTCAAAATATGGCTTGATGTGCCTACCTGTTACTTTTCATAATCTTGACCTATAATATTTCACATGCATGAGACACAGGAGTGACATGGATAGAAGACAGAGGAACCATGCAAACTTTTATCATTTTGGATGCAATATTAATCGCAGATGGAACTTTTTAAAAATTAAACCTTACTATCTAGTGAAGTTATTGGCAGGACTATCCACAGAGTACTGTATTTTAAGAAAATAGTGCACTGAATTTGGAGTGAACTGACTCAAAACTTCTAGAGAAAGCCCTGCTCCCAGAAGTCCATCATGCCTCCAGCCAGTTCACCCCTTTTCACAGCATGCCATGAGATACTGCAGGTGCTTCGAATACATTCTGCATTTTCACCACCCTTCCCGACCCCCCTAAAAAAATAAAGTAAAAGGGAAAAATAAAACAGCTGTCATTAACTTATGGTTGACCATGAATTTGAAGCAAAATGTTGAAACCATAATAAGATGCTTCTGGATGTCTGTGGTGTACGACAGAAGTTTGACAGGCAACCCCTACCAGTGTCAGGCCCCCAAAGGAATGAAGCAGAAAATAAAAGTGCTCCCAAACATGTTTAAAATGATTCATCCCAGTGTTTCACTTTGAAACGAGGAACAAAAATGGAAGCATTCCTATTCCCTATTGAAAGTAATCACAGTTTTATATCCTGCAGTATTTACATAGGGAGAACTGTTTATTTAGAATCCTTGGTGATAAGGACACGGCAAGCTCATAGCTTATTACATATTCTCTTTTCATTTCGTCTTTTTTGGGGCTAGAATTATGTATATTTTATGATAACCCAAAATGACTTATACATAAAAAATACAGACTTTAAAGATAAAAAGGATTAGTAGCAGGTAATGCATTTTCCATGAGTGGCTATAGGGCTCTCCGTTCCAGAATGTACAGGCTGCATACAAATGAATTGATAAAAGTCTGAGGCTGCGGATGCGTAGGAAGGCTCATGCTTTGCTGGAGATGATTCTTAAAGTTACAATAAATCAGACAGACAGTGTCAGCCTTTGAGGATAAACCTGTGATGGCTTGTTGTGCCTCTTTGAATCGCCTCAGAGGCCCAGGGACTAAAAAGTGCCTAGATGTCACATTAAATCTACCAGGAGGATGGAGCACTTCAAAGAGGAACGCAATCAGATCTGATGGAAAATACATTTTCTGAAAGCTACTGACAAAAAAGTAATCTTTGATGTGGATGTTGAATAACAATTGATATTGTCTTTCCTGACATTTTTCATTATTGCTGTCTTATACAGCCTACTTCATGTATTAAAGCAATATTAACTGTTTGACAGGGACAAATCCTCAAACTATCACATAAGCAATTGTTTCTGAATTGCCTTAGCCCACTGCCTGTAAAAGCTGTCCCAATAACTGCTTTTAAATATGATGGTATACTCTTTTCCATGACTACCTAGACAGTGTCTGAGCCTTGGCATAATACAATAGATTTTAGGGGATATTAAAAATGGTTAGGTGGTTATGAGGTGTCATTTGATTATAAGTAAGGTGCAGCAGTGTTTTCTGAAGGTGACTTTTAATGAGAGAGGTCTATAAAAATTTAGTCCTTATTGTTCCCACTGTACAATACACATTTATAGCAAGTATATCTATCCAGAAATTTTGAATCTCCTACCATACTTGCAGCTTAAAAGAAGAAAAAAAGAAATGGAGTGGAGATATTTATTATTTATGCAAAGGAATAAAGAACTCTGTGTACAAAATGCTATAAATATAATACAGATAAATCACCTAGTTTTTACTAGAGAGAAATTCATGGAGATCTAAAGGCTACATGTAATTTCAAAGGGCTGGATCCCTCCTGAGGTTTCATGTCTTACCTCTCTACTGTAACAATGTGCTGCTTTACCAAAGATCGCTTTAAATCTAGAGCCCCTAATTCCTAGATGACCTCGAGCTACTGACGAGGTAGATGGAAAGGCTGCCATAGCCCTAATCAAGCTGGTATACAGCAGTTAATTGCACTAGCACCAGGGAAAGGCACACGCACAGAAAGCCCAAATCTGAGGGTAAATTGCAATAGTGAGGTAATCTACTGCTCTCAGGCTCTTACATGTTACTGGTGTTTCAGTTGCACCATAAAATAGTGAAGCTGTGGATGTCCCTGTTTACTTCCAATTTTATTGACAGTCTTCAGTTTTTCACATACCTTGAGGGTGGTTTCACCAGCTTTTTCTCCCTTATCATGGCTACTAGTATCAGAGCCACCACCAGGCACCTTCTGCAATCACTCATTTCAGATGATTGATATTTCTTTATGGAAGGATCTTATGGTGGGGTTTTCTGTGGAGTCCCTTCCCAGGGAAAATGTTTAGTGGTTTAAAGTTAATCTGGTATATAGCTTGAACTGAAAATATAATAATTTTTTTAAAGGATCCATAGACAAAGTGAAAGAATATCTCTAGTAGGAGAGAGTAAGCAGCATCACTGATCAACTGCATGGTGCACAGCTGTAACACATTAACTATTTTTATTGAGTAAGAGAGTTGGAAAGAGAGTTCAGCTACACCTCTCTCTGCTACACAGAAATATGTTTCTCTTGCCCTCTGACAGGAAGGACAGCTTTCATTTGCCACTCTTCTGCATCACTCTCTGCCATGCAGCGTGTGTGCTCTGGAAGGCAGTCATCCCCAGGAGGACGAGGATAAGTCATGCTGCCACCAACATTTCTGCCAAAACATAGGTGATGCGTCGCTGGTGCTGAGTTGTCAGATTCCCTGGAGCCAAACATTCAGATATACTTTGTTTCTGCCCAGAAGGCAGTTGCTGTCTTCTCATGCATCAGACACAATGAAACTTTCTTCTCTTGGATGACTTGCAATTGATGAATGACCCTACTCCCATCCTCTAAATAAATAAATAAATGAATACATACGGAAGAATACCTCACCAACATTGTGAACAGCTTCCAAGGTTATTCTCTCATCTCCCAAGCTTGACTCTTGCTTTATTATTTCAGAGTTGGCCAAGGCCAAAAACATTCTGTATATACTTCAATCTGAAGGCCTCATTGGCCCCTGTGGGACTCCAACTTCTTGACACTTCAACTCCAGTTCCACCAGGAGTTGATTCATTTTCCTTCATGCTCTCCATTGCTCTATCCCTGGTGGGAACTCATCCACTCCCAGGTTTCCTAACACCTTTCTTTTGGGTTATTGAAATGAGGCTGCTTGGCCAGATGAAACTTCTTTGAAGTCAGGGAATACTTCAGATGTCAAGTCGTGAAATTTCCTCTCTCTTTACTTTAGACTGCTGCCTGTGTTTGTAAAAATCTATTAACTACTAACAATTAAAGCTCCATACACAATGAACTCCTAGCACTAATTTTGTAATCCTACAGTAAATGGAGAAAAGAAAACCACAGAAATTATTTTGTTGAAATATTAGAAGAATAATTGTTGTTGGGGGATGGGAAAATAAAGACCCATTAGCTGGCAAAAGATGGGTAAAAAGCTTTTAGTTTTGCTTTTATGTTATTGAGGTCAAGCTAACAATACTCCCTCTGCACAGGTCGTGGTTTGACAATAGAGAGGGTCTGGCTAGCACCACATCAGAAATACTGCAGCCAAATGTGTTAAGGCAGCCCACCAGTAAGAACTCATGCCACTGCTTCACGTTTTTCCCTTTTTCTGGTGGGTTTTTACTAGGCATGCAGGCTTTACAACAGATATGCCATTGTTTATCTGCCTACAGCCAGCAGACATTTCATCCCACATGCTCTGACACTGACAGAAGCACTGGCACATCATTTGTGCTGCTGCTCAGACTGGCAGGGTTTGGCAGCACACAGTTCTGACCCTAAACATGGGGCAGCTGCCATTTCCCTTGCTGATTTGGGGCTTAATTATGTAATGCACAAAAATAGTGTGCTACTGCTAAGTTCAATAAATGACAGTAAGGAGCAATCAGCAAGTCAGTGTGTGAAAGAAATCCAGTTTTGCACTAATGAGGACAAAGCAGCTGTGAGACAGCTGATTTCCAAGGCAAGACTCCAGAGCAGTTGTCTGGGGCTCCAGGCTCATGGTGACTTGTCACAGCACCTCTGCAGCACGACTAGCTCTGTGGTGCTGGGTGTTAAGTCGCCCACACAGGTGCCCCAGCGGGTTCACGTGGCCTGTGTGGGGAAGGGTGTTGGTGCGATGAGTGTCGGGCACCCAACCTCATGAGCCTCTGCTCACCAGGGGGAAAAGCTGCTGACAGGTGAGAGGCAAAGGGGAAAGAGGAGACCTTCACACCAGGATATGCTCCAAAGAAGTTTAATTCCCAAAAGAATCCAGGGCAAAATAGCGAAAGAACAGGGGTGTGCGGGGGTTTAAGTATGGGCATCAAACAGGGGGCGGACACAACTGGGGAACCAATGGGGAGGTCGACGGGGAGGAGAGAGGGCGGAGGAAAGGAATTATCTCATAGGCAAAAGACAAATCTCAGCAGGGGGAGGAGAGACTGGGGTCACATGGACCAATGGAGCATCGAGGTTTAGCGGATTTCCAAAGGGGTGGACACTTCAGGGATTGGCCCATGTGGGATTGACAGGGAAGGGTCTGGAAGAAAGGGAGTGGTCGGGATAACTGACAACTAGGGGGTTGGAGCTAGGGGAGGAGAAATGGATGGGAGGAACCAACTTTAACAAAATTACAGGGGAGTACGGATTAAACCAAAATGAATAAAACAGAACAAAAATAAGAGCCGCAACAACGACCCTCTCAAAGATTAATTTTGGCTACATTGGAGGGTCAGGGAAAGGAGAAAGAGGGGAAAGCAAGTTGTGATTTCTTCCCATGGTTTCCATAAGCAGCCAAGTTGCTCCTGCTGGGCAGCCAGCATCCAACACAGCATCAGTACAGCAACTATTATGACTCAACCCAGTTCCATGTGGAAACCACAGTCCTCTACTTGAGCTGATCATTTTCATATGCACAAAGAATGGGAGTGCCATGACATCTTAGAGGCTTTGAATCACTGCTGCCAGTGAGGAGGTGCCCAAATATAGCACTTCATTTTGCTTATGCACTTGTTCAGCTTTTGTGCACACACCTCTGCGTATTGAGCTGGGCTTAGAGATTCACAGCTTTCCTGAGCAGATCTGTGAAAGGATGCAAATTGCTCCATAATTACTCAGATGCCTTATGGAGGCCTGTGCACTCAATGTCCAATTTATAACCAATCAGCCCTGTACAACAAGCATCTCCACATACAATAACAACTGATTCTGTCTGGCTCTCAATTCTTAGAAGTTACAGCCCCGCAGGATGTAACAAGACGGTTCTATAAAGCTGTTCAAGTGAAAGGAATCATCAAGGTCACCATTTTCAAAAGCACCCAGAGCTGTAACGAAAGGCTAAGCAGATGGCATATGGCAAAGAGTCAAACCTCTCCTAGCTATGGTCTTTTTTTCCCCAGCTCCTCTGAAAAAAAGTGGGTGCAAAAGTTGTCTACATAAAATCAGCTCTGATTTTCAACATTCTGCTTTGAGATCATTAAACCAATATCTATTATACTGTCATGTTTTCAGAAACAATCTGATGAGCATATAATTCTTCGTTGTACCTTTGAACTGGTAAGAGCTTATAGATAAGTAGATATTTGTATTACAGAATTCAAGAATTCAAGATTCTGGATTTCTTATCTCTTTTTGAAACATACTGATTTAAAGAGCAGAACTATTACAGAAACACAAAGTATCGTCTACACACTAGCTATACCAGGATCAGTATTCTTGAGTTCTGTTTCCTCTTTCATCACTAGCTTACTCTTTGACCGCTTTGTGGTTTTGGTTGTGGGTCTCATTCACACTGTAAATTAAAGGAATTGTGTAACTAGCAGTTAATTAACTGCAGGGTAATAATAATTCCACTGCATGAGCAATGTGGGTTGGCTCCAGCCAGCAGCCAAACAGCACCCCAGCCACTCCCTCACTCCCCTCTTCCGCCAGGTGGGAATGAAGTAGAAGGAAAGGGAGAAGACTCATGAGTGAAGGCACAGACAGTTTAACCTGTGAAGCAAAAGCTGCACATGCAGACAAAGCAGAGAAAGGGATTCCCCTGGCAGATGTCCTGCCACTCCCCAGGAAGCAGGGCCTCAGCACACCTAACATGGCTTGGGAGCACAGATGCCATGAGCCCAACTGCTCCTCCTGCCTCCCTCCTGGCAGTGTTCTTGCTGAGCACCACGGGGCACCTCCTTGTCCATTGGGGTTGGCTGTGTCATCTGTGTCCCCTCGCAGGCACTTGCCCACCTGGACCCTGCTCATTTGGAAGGCACAGGGAGGATGAGAAACAGGGAAAGCCCCGGCGTGGTGCGAGCACGGTTTGCCAAAAGCTGAAGCACTGGTGTGTTATCAGGATTGTTTGCAGCACAAATCAGAAACACAGCACTTTCAGGGCTGCCGTGAAGAAAATGAACTCCATCTCAGCCAGAAGCAGTGCAATGAGAAATGGAAATGAAAATGGAATTGGGATTTTTCATTCCTCAAGCTGCAAGGAGCATTCATATTCTAGGAG
>VXBU01009346.1:0-17118 GCA_013400315.1 Bombycilla garrulus | reverse complement strand
AATATCTCTGATTAAAAAGACAGTTGCTGTTATTCAACAATTTTTTTTTAACTGGAAAAGGAACATATCTGTTCAATACCTGCCTTAACGTCAACAAAGCCAAGATTTTACATCTCATGAGGAATGTCGTAATGAGAACTCAACAATGCAGTTTAAAAAAAAGTAATGAATATAAGTAAGTCAAGACAGCATGAGGACACTTTGTATGTAGGAAGAGTTTTTTAATTGAGTTTACTTATCTCTACTTAATCATTGAAATGTCACTATTTTATAGAATGTATATGTATAATCCAGTTTACATGGCAAAAACACTTTGAAAAATTGCACATAATTAAATGCTGAGGCTTAGCAGAGATCTGGTACCTAGTATTTGAGTATTTGTATTTTTAATTTACTTTTTAGAAGTCTTCCAGGTGAGATTCAGTGTCCTAATTGTGTAGTGCTACATAAATTGTCCTATTCTTCTTGGTGTATCCCTTTCAGTAATTCCATTCTGTTTTTAATTCTGCTTGTGTTTTGGTTGCCTAAGTATTTTCCTTTTGGCTTCTTGTCAAAAGGTAATTAGCTGATGGATGTCATATTGGATCTGGTATGCACTGAATAGTAATAAGAAGGTTCAAAAATAAAGTAATATACCTGCTGTTCATTTTCTTATACAATTTATAAGCAGAACACTCACGTATCCCGTACACCAGGTACTGTGAGCTTGGAGCAAAGCACTATGGATATAAACAAAGGATATGCTTCTTGTAAACCATAGGAGTTTATGTCAATTGATATTAATGGCTCCTAGCTGTTGTTTTCACTCTGTTACAGAATGTTAATTTCCCATTATTAATTGATGAGACTTGGGGCTTGTTGTGTGGTTATGTAGAACCTGAAATAATATTTAGAGTCTATGTCTAATTGATGTACAAGATTAATTTCCACGAGCAATGACTTTTTAAACTGGAATAACCAAGACTACTATTATTACTATGAAAACTTTTTTTCTCTTTGGTGACAGGAAGAAAAATTGTAGTGAATATCAGTCCTAAGCAAATATGTGTGCACCTTTCCTATTTCACTGGGGAACAGAATTATTTTTGCATCATGACCTGATTAAGAAGTGAACCTTGCTTCTTCTGAGGATTGTTTCAAAAAACTCATTTTGAATTGGCACATAAATATGCAACCTAGTTTATGGTTGTAGCTGTGGGGCTGAATGAGGAAAACTGTGAAATATTTTTCTTTTTGAGGGAGAAGAGACAAAAAGATGAGGCTGAATCTTTACAGATAAAAAAAACAATAAACAGAAATCCTTGTTTCATTCTCAGGCAACTTTCTTATATTGTGATCTATTAATTCATTCCATATTGATTTTATTAATACTAATATTCTTCAGGTTTTTATCCTAAGAATAAAAGATGTTTTAGTTTTCTTTTTGTACCTGTTCTATTTAAAGATGCTTATTCCTTCCCATTTAAATGTGTAGTAGAAATCATTGTTTAATTTTTAATGTTACAACTTCCTCTTCATAGTTGAAGAATTAATTAACTGAGTGTATCTGCTTTCTTGGATTTTTTCTAATTACTCTGCAAGATATATATCAGTGGAGGAGGGAGTTTCTTGCTTTTGTACTTGCACATTTTTTTTAATGATAAAAAACCTTCAAAAGCAATGCAGGAATGGGGTCAGATGAGATGAATGTTTTCTTATGACTGCTGGGAGGGAGGCCTGAATGTTTTAGAGCTGCAAAGACTGTGTAAATGCTCTGCCTTCTTCAACACTTGCACTCTTTGTCCCGAACTTGTGCTGTCTCTTGGAGAGAATTGTGAGGCCTTCCATTATTAATACAACCTGCAGAAAATGTTTACATCTTGCTATTGCTACCTGGCACCAGGATGTCAGAAGAGCAAGTAGTGTCCTTTAGCACCTTATTTAGACATCAAAAGTATCCATATCCTCATCCTGCATCAATCCTGACAAAGCCATTTAGACTGATTTTGGTATGATCCTCAACTTCTTTCTTAGTTTATGAAGGTAAACCTCCATTTGATTATTGTTAGGTGAAAAGGCATGACTTGCTATTTGTGAATCAAGAGATACTGTAAGAAAATAGGAGTGAAGAACCAACTTACTTAGCAAATTTCTGCATATTCAGAAAATTAGATGATTCCTTTAGAACATGTTTTTGAACCTGGGGTTTGGTATTTTTCTGTTTGCTTGTTTGTGCCAACAGTATATGGGAAGCATTCGATTTTTTTTAAAGAAAAATCTTTTAAAATACTGTGTATTTATATAGCTACAGAATATTGTATGTGTTGCACTACTAGGAAATAATTTTCAATGTACAGTTTTCATTTGAAAAATGCTGAATAATAAGGTCGCCAGAAAGAACAACAAGTTTGGCTAGCTACCTGTGCTTGTTCATGGGGATGGTTTGGCTCCAGTGGTCTCTACTCTGCTTTTATAAGCTGAGGATGCTATCCATTATGTCAGATGAACACCAAATTATGAAGGTTTTGTACCAAGGGGTGGCAGGGAGATTATACTGTAAAGAAAGAAAGAAATATAATTCTGTTCCACTGGAGGATTTGGGCAGTGAGGAATGATTGCATCTCAAGCATAAATCCTTTATGACACATTACTTATTTTGGAGACACTGTAGAAGCAGTAACTGTTACTTGTCTTGTGAGCATTTATGAACAGGATGGCTGTCATTTTAAAAATAGTTATATGACCTTTTGTTGTTTCTAGGATCCATCCTGAGACTTTTCAGAGTCCTGGGAGATTGTGAATAATACCACAGTATGTGAAATGACTGTCTGTGTTTTGGCAAAGGGTCAATGTTTTAGAGCCTGCAGTATATATTAAGAAATGACTAATGATAGGAAAGGAGACAAAACAAAATCTGAAGCCAAAAGGACAGTAATAGATATTCTTACATAGTTCGGTCATTGAGTTTCAGTAGCTGCTTCTTTTCTTCCACAGTCCCTATTTTCCCTGGGGGACTGTTAGTGATGGTTTTAATGATTGGCATCTGTTGGCAAACGGCCTAAAAGATTTAAAAGAGCCAGTGACCTTTGATCAGAAATCCTTGTTGCAGAAGATTTATTTATTTGAATCGAATCCTGTCAATTTTATGTAGAATAATGACTGGAAAAATAAGAAGGCAAAAAACCCTCAAGGACAAGTAATGGCCATCTGATATATTTGTCTTTTTTTATTTAAGTGTACTCAGTAGTTAAAATTATTAAAATATAAAAATAATAGCCATGAAAATAAGTTCTGTAGGTAGAATGTAATTTGTTGTTATACTTAAAGGAAATTAAAATTGATGGAATCTGTCCTATTAAAATACTTCCTGACTTGCTCTTCTTGAAGGCTGGAGGGAAAAAGTGCTATGAGTGCTATAGACACAGATACATGGGAATCAACTTAGCATGAAAAGAAGAGGTTGTTCTTTAAATTGCAATTCTGAATTCTTCAAACATTCTTGCTCTGACTGGTTTCAGCTGCTATGGTCTTTACTTCAAAAGCAGGATACACGAGGTCTTGTAAGATTTGTATTTGTAAATTGTTTTCAAAGTATTTTTTTGCAATTATAAGGAGAATTATCAGACTGCTGCAATGGTAAGTTAGTAGACAGTTATGTTAATTGAGAGGTGAGTGCTCCTGTAATTTCATCACCTTGCTCTGAAGACATAACTCACTTCAGGAAACTGTTGGTTGTGCAGATGCAAACCAGACAATTGTATTGAAGTGATCTGAAAATTAGTGGATTAGCCCACTTCCACAAATGACTCTTTTTCATCCTTGACAAAAAGGAGCACTTTTTACTCTCTTGAAAATAACAGCAACATACATGGCTTGGTCAGACCAAAAGAGAGCAGCCAGCAGTAAAGCTGTTGTTAATACTATTTTTTTAAAAAGTACAAGGTAGACTTGTCTTAAGTTCCAAATTTTCTGCTGAATGCCATTGGTGGTATAACCCAGAGTGAACTCGGAGGTCAAAACAAGAGACAGGGAAGGATAATGCAAAATCCCTATATATGTACGTAGAGGTGCCTGTGCTGTGAGGGAAGGCTCAAGTCCCTCCTGCAGATCGTGGAGCCTACGGAGACGCTGTCAAGCCTTCACACAGGTGAGTGCTGGGCAGCAAAAGAGGAGGGAAAACGTGGAACAATAGTGTTCAGCTCTGAGCTCCTCCTAATCAAACAATCTGAGCCAGGTATGCAAAGGAGTCAAGCTGCCATTTCTGGAACTCACTAATGAATACCTCATGGGTATTCATTATACAAGGGTCAGGCCAGCATGGACGCCCTGTGCCAAGCCCTTCACACACTCTGCAAAAAAATAACTTTTTGTATCATATGTTTATTTTTGCCATTGGCAGTGTTCCAAGTGTAATTTATATTTTTGTTATTTGAGAGACAAAACAAAATTTTAAACTTTGTATTTTTCTAGGAAATTGAATAAGAGTCAGGAACAAGGCATTCTAGTTCGGTATTAAACATTTTTTGAAACAATTATTCAGCAGAAATGCTAGTTGGTATAAATTTACAAATATGTGCACTTTCATTTTTTTAATGTACTACTTGCTGTGAATTTTTAGCAAAATGGGACTATTAATGGATGAAGCAGGAAGCATAAAATTAGAGCAAATCTGAAAAAAATCCATGGCAAACCATGTTTGTCAGAAGATACATTTTTGTTGTGAGAAGTAGCTCTCATGTCAAGGAGAGAAGGAACAAATCACTTGTGGTGAGGTGATTAGGAATGGTAAAATAGGATGGCTTATATTTTTTTAAATTTTAATCTTTTATCTCTATACATTTGAAATATATATAGCCCACCTAAAAGTAATATGTAAAATTTGAGATTAAAGGAAACACTTCTTACTTATTTTTCTCAAATTTTGTAAACAGATTTAAGACAAACTTATGAATAAATTAATACACTTTATTGGTACCAGTTCACTTGAAATAAACACTTACTTTTGTATGAACTTTTTTCCTTATAATACAGAGTTAAATTTTTTTTAAGTCTGTGCAGTGAAATAATGACATATAACAAAAACCAGTTTGGACAGGATGTTATTTAACAACCTAAAAATGAATCATGAAGAGTTTGTTCAACAGTACATTAAAATGCAAGGTCATTGCCCATAAGTTGCACAAAAAAACCCAAAAAAGCCAAACTTATTGGACAATTTTCAGGATGTAAGTGACTGAACCCTAGTGTGATTACACTTTTACAATGCCTAGAGAAGCTCATAACCATCCTTTACAATAAGACTCCATGAAAAAGCAGCTGTCCTTATTATCATCTGACTAATGTGGTGCTATCTGTAATCCAGAGAAACTGAAAATAAATATAATTTTATGCATATTTAAGTAGGTGGACTGCTTTATTTTTTCATGATTGTGTTTCAGTTTGTCGCTGCTAAGTAATGAATGTGTAATAAACCTTTGCATTTCAAAGTAGCTGATACTCATCCAAGTACAAAGCCAGCATGTTTTGTGTGTGTCTGGTATTGAAGAGAGTTATGTTAAAATGCTGCTGTTATTTCAAACTCTGCAGTAGATGGCTGCATGTAGCATGGCTCAGCATTGCTGTTGAGAATTTTATGCCCAAGTTCTGAATTTCTTTTCCTTATAGAGACAGTTGCAAATGTTAGCAAACTGTAGGAAGTCTTCGAAGTGAATTACTTTGACAAGCTGTGCCATGTGGGAGAGGAATCTGGATAGGCTGGGTTCATGGGCTGAGGGCAGTTGTATGAGATTCAGTAAGTCCAACTGCCAGGTCCTGCACAACAGTGTCGTGACATTGCATCACAGCAATCCCATCCACTGCTACAGGCTTGGGGAAGAGTGGCTGGAAGGGTGTCTGGAGAAAAAGGAGCTGGGGGTGCTGGTCAACAGCAGCTGAATGTGAGCCAGGTGTGCCCCGGGGGCCAGGAAGGCCAATGGCACCTGGCCTGGCTCAGCAATAGTGTGGCAGCAGGACCAGGGCAGGGATTGTCCTCCTGTACTCGGCACTGGTGAGGCCACACCTCAAATCCTGTGTCCAGTTTTGGGCACCTCACTACAAGAAAGGTACTGAGGGGTTGGAGTGAGTCCAGGGAAGGGCAGCAGAGCTGGGGAAGGGTCTGGAGCACAGGTCTGATGAGGAGCAGATGAGGGAGCTGGGAGTGCTCAGCCTGGAGAAAAGGAGGCTCAGGGTGGGGGGCACCTTATTGCTCTTTACAACCACCTGAAAGGAGGTGTTGACACGTGGGGGCCAAGCTGCACCAAGGTTCAGGCTGGACATAAGGAGCAATTTCTTTACTGAAAGGATGGTGAGGCATTGGGATGGGCTGCCCAGGGAAGTGGTACAGTCACCATCTCTGGAGGTGTTCAAGAAGTGACTGGACGTGGCACTTAGTGCGAAGGTTTAATTGACATGACAATGTTCAGGCCAAGGTTAGACTCAATGTTCTTAGGGGTCTTTTCCAACTTTAATGATTCTATGATTCTATGTAATTTAAAAAGTATTTGATTCTCTAATTATTTACTTGCATCAAAGATGCTTTGTTACACTCTGAGAACTTCCCAGTTCCTTTATTTTTCTATATACAGCTATTAAAAATAATTTAATTTATTTTATGTTTTATTAGGTTGATTTAATTAATATGCTCAGTGAAATAGCTCTTTATTTTCTGTCCCATTTGCGTGATCCTAATTTCTATGCCAAATTTAAGGCCTTAAATTGTGTCTCCTGCTTAGGGGAAAGGTCAGGCATCAAGTTCCATCACACTCTAGAGAGAAGAATAATGTGTTATGTTATGCATTGTTTGCAGTCCTTCACTGCTTTAAGCAATTCTGAATGACTAGTCAAATATGAGAGTAGGTTTTGTTTACATCTACTTCTGTCAAAGCAAACTTCTTGCCTTTTTCCCCCTTCTTGAAAACCCCTCTTGCTGAGATTTGTTGGTTTTTTTTTTTTAATTGGTTTTGGATTTTTTATTTTTTACTGTAGTTAGTGAGTTTTGGTATAAGTAGTAGAGTGCTGTATATTTTTTAAAATTTTGGGGTGATATTATAATACCTCTGAAAAAGTCTCTATTTGACTTGAGGTAGCATAATGGCATAACTTAAATAATTAAAGTGGCCTGTATATATGAAATATAAACAAACATGGAGGCAAATTCCATTACCTGGAATGTACTATTCCAGTAACTGGTGTGGATTTCCTTTGCTACAGTTGTTAGAATAATACTGAAGTGCTTTTTGACCAAAACTGAAGATGTTTTTCATATTTATGTGGTTTTGTTGACACAAAGATTTAGTCATGAACTGAAGATGGCTAAACCAAGTAATAGTTTTGGTTTTTCAGTTTTCTTTTGTAGCATAATTCAAGTTGGAAGACATCTTTGGATGTCTCAGGTTTAAAGTAGGGTTGGCTCTGACATCAGGCCAGATTGCTCAGGACTTTATCCATGTGAGTCTTTTAAAACCTCCAGGGACAGAGCTCGCACAAATTCTTTGGGGAATTGATAGACTCTTGCCTTCTGCTAGCAGTCTCAAAATACTCTTTTATTGTTCAGAATGACCTAATGGATGAATTAAAAACTAAGATCCAATATCCTAAGAAAATCTTAAAAAGATAAAAAAAAGACAAAATCAGCTAGTTGGTTGGCTTGGTTATCTGCAGCAAAATAATGAAAAAGAGTTAACCTAAATAAATTTTTTTCTGTAAATAAAAAAACTTAGAAAAGGCTTTATAATGAAATCAAAAGAGATAATTTAATATTCAATTAGTTCAACTTTCTGCATAATTTATTTCCATATGTATGCTTTTCTTTTATCTGAGGAGTTTTTTCTTGTTTCCTTAAGGCAATTCCCTGCTTCTGTTAAAGGCTAGTGGAGATTAAGTTCCTGATGTGAATAGAAACCTGATAGACCTATCCATTTTTTATTTTATTTACATATAAAGTTATTATATTCATTGCAATAACTTCAAAATTTGTTACATGAAATGAAGCATTTTTAAAATAAATTGCATCTCTGATTTCTCTAATATATTAGTGGTTAGAGTAAGACTTTTGAAACAAACTGTGTGATTGGGAAGAATTCCATGAAGCTTAGCGAACCCTGTCAATAAAACTTGTACTGTCAATAAAACTTCTACTATCAGAAAACTATTCAATTGATACATATTGAGCATACTAGAATACACCACTGAAACAAAAAATGACACGAATTATTGAGCAAGAGGCTTAAGTTTTCATTAGCTAGCTTGTGTCTTTCTGAAAGAGGGCAATAATACTTGTACTTTGCTCCTTAAAAATCAAAACAAAACAAAACAACATTTTGTATGTTTTCAAGTCATATTACTTCTTTTAATTAGCATATAGGCACAAAAATTCTAAATCACACAATTTTAAGCATTCAGGAAGTTCTGGAATAGTTAGTGATGTCTGTTTCTGATTGAATCAGTGGATAATATGTTTTCATTAAACTTTTGCAGATGAATCTCCTTAACCACAGCTGACTTTTCAATACCATTTTAGTCTGTAGTTTAAACTTTTTTTTAAAGGTGAAAAGAGCACTTTTTAAATCTTCTGAATTGTGTATTACAGGGTCTAATACTTTCCTCAGGACTCTGCTGGGTATCTATGGTACTCAAGGATAAGCCCTCCAAACAGTGGTCAGATTACGTAGAGTTTTCTTGTTTGTTTTCTTTTCCTTCTGATGTTGGCATCCATATGGATTAATGTGCCATCTCGGAAGCTAATCACAGATAATTAAATGAATTTGTATGCAGCTGAACTCAGAGTCTTAAAGAAGGGTTGAACTGAAAACAAATGGAGATAAAGCCCTGGCCAGAGGTAGGAGAGGAGGCAATTTAATAGCAAAAAATCCCAAACAAAATGAAAAAAAAACAAATTCTGAATTAATTTTTTTTAATGTAACATTTTGTTTTTTTCAGTTCCCAACACAATTATATAGCTGTGTCTGAAAGGATTATTAAAATAAAATGCATATATAATTCTAAAGCAGTGTGGGTCATATTTAGCACTGAGACTTCAAACTGGTTTTTACCAGTATTCAGTTACTGACTTTTTCTTAGTCTTGGCTGCCTGAAGCTTAAAAATCATTATAAAGAGGTGAAGCACTCTGAGATGAAGGGAGAGGTAATTTTTTAAAAACAAAATCTGGATGAGGAGCTTTGAATTTACCTTGCAATGAATTATCAGAGGCATGAATCTGCTTCATGTATGTGAAAGATCTATGCAATGAACTAGCTGCAACCAGAGAGAGAGATGAAAGTGCAGCATCAGTCTAAAAAGATCTCAAAACACAGTAATTTGGAATCTTCCAGTCAGTTGCATATAACAGTCAAATTTTCCTTATTTAAAGCCAATTGTGTTAGTTTTTTTTCAAGTGCTGGAAGAACTGGGAAACATATTTACCCTGAACAAGTAAAATACATAACTTAAATATGGAATTTAATATAGTTAAGCATGGCAAACATATTCCCACAAGAAATATTTTATAAGAAAAATGTTAACTTCCATGAGAATGGTGTATTTATTAAATAAAAACAAAACAACAAAACAAAAAACCCCATAAAATTCTCAGTCTTTACCAAGAAAACTTTATATCTTTTAACTAAATGCAATCTAATTTTCTTTACCTTTTCAAGTGTATTATTTCCTTCTTTCTCGATACTCTCCCTTGTTTCTGTCCAACAATCCAATTTTTTGGTGAGTTTCCCTCCTCACTTTTGAGCTGTAACTGAGCTTCTCGACTTGACAATCTCTTATGAAAAACAGAAAGTACTCCCTCTAGATGCATTTTGAGATCACTGCTCTTGACAATCAAACTCCTCAAAAATCTTTAGAATATGTTCAGAGCAGATATAAATATATTTCAGCTTAAAGAAACTCAGTGGGTTTCTGGTGAATTATGTATCACTTTGATCTTTAACATCAGAAGAGGAAACAAAATGGGAAATCACTCAATTATAGTCGTTAGGGATCACAGTATCATAGAATGGGCAGGGTTGGAAGGGACCACATCTGGCCATCTGGTCCAACCTCCCTGCTCCAGCAGGGCCATCCCAGAGCACGTGGCACAGGATTGCATTCAGTTGGCTCTTGCATGTGTCCAGTAAGAGACTCTACAACCTCTCTGCACAGTCACTGACTGCACAGGAAGTTCTTCCTCACATTCAGGTGGAACTTCCTGTGCATCACTTTCTACCTGTTTCCTCTTGTCCTATTGCTTGGCACCATTGAGAAGAGCCAGTGAATAGAATTGCCATGCTGCCCCTCAATTCCAAGTGAGGTACCCATTAAAGTGACCCTTGGGGGTCTGGGATCAGGCTTGGCATCACGGTGGGAACAGCTACAGAGATTATGAGACCTTTTCGCCCCCCCACATCCTGCTCAAGGGCGAACACACTTTTCTTCCAGGTACCTCATCATGTCCTCTGCTCAGAGAATGAGGAAAAAAGCCATTCTGCGTTTTGTTGTGTCTGCATCCTGCAAGGTCCATTCAGAACTAAGGACTTCCTGAAAACCATGTTGGATGACTATTTTTATCAGGGGGAGGTTTGTGATTAAGGGAGGAAATTGTATTTGGATAGTAAATAAAAGTCTCAGAAGTCTTTTTTTCTGTCCCATTCCTTTTCAGTAGGTCCTGTTTCGGTTTTCAGAGTGCCGCCTTCTCGGCTTAGTGCTCTGTGTCCTTTTTTCTCTTCTTCCTTCCTTTGCCTGCTGTTTCTTTCCTAGTTTCAATCTGTACCCATGGCAGCTCCAGCCAAAGGCCCTCACCACATAATTTTTCCCAATTCACGTGCTAAAACAGCCCTTGATGAAGTTATGAAGGCTGGTCGTGAAATATCGCTGTAAGATCTTGCTCTGCTTGGGTTTCGGCCCTTTCAGAGCTTTGCCCTAAGGGACAGAACATGTTTTCCTTGCTGGAAACTGGAATTACAGGCCATGGCAGTGTGTACAACGGATCACAGAGGGGAATTACCGAGGATCCTGGGGCGCTATTTCTGCCTTGCCTCCCAACAGAGCTGTGCAGGTAAGGTCCCAAAGCCATGTGGGCTCCATGACCAGACAGCAAATGTTTGTCTGCTGGACATTTTCTAGCACATTCCCAGCTTGAAGCAGATGGAAGAAGAAAATGTAAGCAAGGAGCTGACAAAATCATGGAATGCTTGCAGCAGGACTGGACTCTGTGCAGGTGTTACAATCCCATTAAAGAGAAGGTACAAAATGAAGGTACAAATGAGAGCACATGATGACAACACATGGATTTCATTTAACATGGATTTTATTTAACACGAGAGGGGAGGTAGAGAGATAGAAATAAATAGGAAAGAAGTCTCAGAGAGAGATATCAGAAGATAATCAGTTGATTTCAGATGATCTTTAAGGTCCTTCAGTTCATTCTGTGATTCTAGATGTATAGATGTGTATTTTAATTTGATATTTATGACTATTATTTCATCTTCTTCTTCATCTTAGTCTTCTTCTTTGTCTTTACTATTAATACTATTCCTTTATCTTCATTTTAGTCATTCTTATTTTATTTATTCTTCTTATTGCTTTTCCTATTCTATTTCTTATGTATCTTTACTCTTATTTCTTCTTTTTCTTCCTATTCTTCTTGTTGTTCTTATAGTTCTTATTCAACTTCTTATTTTTATTCTTTTTATTATTATTTACTACTATTATTTCATCTTCTTCTTTTCTTTCTTCATTGACAACTACTACTACCACTACAGTTTCTTCTTCTTATATTTGTGTGGCAGTCCTGCTCAGCCAGGCAAAGGCTGGCGTGACACCGGGCAGGCTCTGGGGCAGCTGCCATGTGCGGGGCCCGGCCTGGCACAGGCAGTGGGCACTGATTGTCCAGCTGTGGCCTCAGGCAGGAGCAGCCCAACAGCCCCCGTAGCGCCTGCCTGAAGTGGGATGGGCGGTTCTTGGGGGGAGCCGGCGGCTCCCTGAGGGCCTGGGCTCGCGGCTGGGGAGCGGAGGGGCCTGGGGGGCAGCAGGGGCTGTGCGGGGCAGGGCCCTGGCTCTGTGCCCCTGCTGCCTTCCCCTGCTCAGCCAAGGCCGGACAAGCTGATGGTTTGGCCCAGTTCTGGGGAGCAGCACTGGGGTCCTGCAGCAGCTGTGGGTACTTAGGGTTAACCCAAATGGTGTGGATCGTGATCTCTTTGTTGATGTCATCTCCATCCTGGGAAAACGCTGGGGCTCGTCTGACTTCTTCAGGCAGCTCTTGGTCCGTGGAGAGTTCCTAGTGGGAAAGCACTTTGTCACTGTCATTTTCTTCTTGGGACAGCACTTTGTCAATCTTGTCTTCCCTCTGGAATGGCTCTTGGTCCACATCAGATTCCCACTTCCCCTTCTCCACGGCCAAGTCCCCTTCCACAGTCTGTGGCCCCGGCAGCTCTGCCCCCTCTGCTGCTCCCTCCCACTGCCCCCTGAGGACTCCTGGGGAGCTGAGGGTCCTGGGGGGCAGCAGGGGCTGTGCGGGGCAGGGCCCTGGCTCTGTGCTCCTGCTGTGGGGGAAGGAGGCGACTGCCTTGGCACATCAGGGGCTACAGGGCCCTGGCCCCCTGGCAGCTGCCCTCCAGCCCCATCCCAGCTCACTCCAGTCCCTCTCCCTCCATGGCTGGCTGTCACCTGAGGCCTCATGCACAGGCCAGGCTGCTCCATGGCAGGGGAGGAGTTAGGGTTTTCCTCCTCCCTGAGCATCTCCATCATGCTCTTCTGCTGAGGCTCTCAGGGGATCTGCTTCCTCATGAGACAGCAGCTCTCCTGGGACTGGGCACCCCAGGGCTCTGCACTCCTTAGATACCCCTCAAGCCAGGGTGGGGCTCTGCTATGTCACAAGGGCCTCTGGGCGCCAAAATGTCCCACATCACCAAGGGCCCTGACACAATGGGCCTGTGTCACAAAGGGCCACACCCAACATCCCTCTGACAGCCAAACACCCTGGAACTGGCATGGAGCAGTCCTTGACCTTTGGCACTTGTAGTCCCCGATGTGCCCAGAGCCCTGTGAGGCTTTGGACACGGTCCTGCACAACAGCCTGAACCGCACACTGCAGAGCCCTGGCATTAGAGGGAGGACTGTTTGGGGCACAAGCCATTGGCCAGATGGACACAGCCAGAGGGTTGTAGCCAGTGCCTCTGTTGGAAATGATACAACGTTTAAAATTTTTAAGTCACTTTTGTCATGGGTTTGTTTGCCATTGCCAAGGTTGGGGGGGGAATCGAAGGTTTTCTTCAAAAGACTCTTTTCACTGAGGGTTTGCAGTTTGCTGGATGAGGCATAACAGGCTTTAATCACAAAAGATTTCTAGACTCTGAAAGTAGCATCTAGAGGTTGGGAATAGCCAGAAGATACAGAGGACATAAATGGACATTAGCAAACGTACGCCCTGGGTGTGGTTGGAGACAGCTGGTTGGAAACACAGATTTGTGTCACCAGCAAACTTGCTGAAGGCACACTCTGCCCTACCATCCAGAACAGGCAGAACAGGGCAAGAAGAGCTGTCAAGGACAGGCAAAAACGAGAATTTTCCTTAGGGAGGGTGGAGCAGGAGAGGTGTTCTCCTTCAGCCCACCAAAGATACTGGTGTCAAACTCAGAGGTTTTGTTGGTTTTCATACAAGAAAAAGTTTCCTCTTCCCTCAGCGTTACAGAGTGGTGCTGTTTACACACTGACCAGCATCTCCAAAGAGTTATGTGAACAGCCCCATGTCTTTTCATGTGATAAATAACCCTATTAATGTCACCTGTGGGCACTTGGCTTTGGTTATCAATGAGCCAGTTTTTCTCCCTCAAGAAAGAAAATCATAGAATCTTTGTGTCCAGGAGGCCGAGGCCTACTCACCTGATTTGTGGTAGAATTGCCTTCAAATACTTATATTGATATGGTCCTCTATATATTTTTAAATTATCTTAACTAATTTTTGTACTTTCCCCCCATAACTGATTCTTGCATTGTATTGCCTTTATTAAGCACAAGAGAGTGCAGCAGTTGAACTGCATTATTTCATGAGGTGCCCTAGAGTTATCAAAATTCACATGCCTTTCTGAGTCACAGTGTCATTCTTGCTCTGGGTAAGGAGGTAGCAATTCACTGCTGGCTTAATTTTACTAGCTCAAAGTTTCCAGTTTCTCCCCTACCTTCTCTTCCTATCTGTGTAGCTTCACTTCTCTGGCCAGGAAAATCTCACTGATCCAAGTTTTTGACAGACTGAACAAGGAATGAAGGCAGATGTTGCATTGCATTAGTCTTCAGAAAGTGCCTTGTTCAGGAGCAGCTGAGCCCTTCAAATTTCATCTCTTTCCTGTAGGAGCTCTGTTGTGTTTTGACATTTATGAGTACATATTATAAACCAGCAAACAATAGAGCAGTGATGTTAAAGGAGTTTTGCAGGTAGTTCAACTTTTCATGTACACTTTTCATGTGTTTACTTGATGTTTTAAGGACAATTTCTAATCTTTTGGTGGCAGCCAGCTTTCCTTCAGTGAAAAACAAATCAGTGAAACTATGAACTACTTTGAAAAAAATTAAGTATCAACTGTCAGAAGTTAGAACTTGACTTCCAGAATTCTCTTTGCCAGAATTCTCTTTTTGACCATCAAAGAGGATATTTCTAATTGTTTGTTTCTCTATGCATAGCTATACACCTTTTAATTTATTTTACTGTGTAGTACAGCACATCCCTGATATGCTGACTGAGAACTTTTTGTAAACTAATATAACATTTCTTGAAATATTATGGTTCTAGGAGAGATCCTATTATATCCTATCACATTTATTTCTGTTCTGTGTAGTGTATGCTTGTGCAATCTAGTCTGAAATAGGTTAGTAGATCAAAAATAACACAATGGGATAACCTGTGTGATTGATGATGGAGAAAACTGGCAGGGCAGCAGTCAGGCAGACTACATGGTATATTTGGCATTTCTACAAAATCATTGCATTAAATTAATAGTCACATCATTTTCAATCCCATAAAATTTGGCTCTACTTTTAAATTTATGTTATGGTCGCAGGGAGGACTAATTTTCTTTTCTGATGTTTGACTTTTATAAGTGTACCATAATTCAAAGCCATGACAGTGTAGTGTTATATTACTAAGGAATGAAGTTAAGCTTTTAGCTTTTAGCTGATTTCAGGTTTTACAAAATACTTTGAGACAAAATTTAGACATTAAAAGTTACATGTCACATAGCATTTTGGAATCAGCTACTTTAAATATCTCAGACAGAACATGTGTCTCAACTGGTTTTGAACCTTTTCTGCCATGGGAGCTCATATGGCAGCAGAGATGCTGTCAATTACCAGCCAAAGAGTTGACTTGTAGTAATTTTTAAAAATAGATGTGGCAGTCAATTTAGATTTTGTATTCAACAGAGCAGAAAAAGAAAGTTTGACACGTGGATTTTAACTGAAATGGTAAAAACTATCCTAAACCAAACAGATGTTGTTATAGTATTGAGTTAATTAATGCATTGAAGAAAAAAGTCTTGTTCAGCTCCATTTTTAACATAATTCAGAATTCTCCTACTTCTCTGTGTGTTATTTCCAGGATTTGGGGATGTGGACTATTTTAATTCTGGAGATAAATTCCATAATTTCTATTTTTAAAAAGTTAAGGCAGAGAGTGTTGAAACAGATTTTCCTTTATGAAGTTGTATTAAGCCAGCATAACATAGTTAAGTAAAAAGGTCTACCTATTTAACTAAAAACTTTATATTTTGAGAATAAAGATTACTTGGCATAAAGGCAGTGATCCTGTTTTTAGGTCTGAGTGTGATTAACTATTTTTTAATACTTGTGGCTATCACTTATGTGAAAATGTTCGTGCACATTTCAAAATTTTGGCTTTATTTCGACAGAGAAAGTTAAAAAACTGCAGAGAAACATGACTGAGATCTCAGCAATGGTGGTTTTGTGGAAGCTCTTTATTTTTAGTATCAAGAGCATGTAGACCAGTTTATACACTGACATTCAGTTCCACAAAACTAAAGAGAAGATGTTGAAGAGGAACACTCTTTACAAGGGAACATGAGAGAACACCTCACTGGATCTTTAGCCTTAGAGGCTTCTCAACATCCCCTAGGAAACCTAAGCCTCACTGATGCCAGTACCATACACTTCCATGACTGGTTTGAAGTATTTCCTTCCCTACCTTTCCTCCAATATCCAGTCAGTTCATAAAACCATCTGATAGTCTGTGAAGAAGACACGTTTCTTCCATGATGTATGTGCAGAGCAGAAAATAATGGTCTTATTCAAGCTTGTTTTTCATATTTTAGGGAACAGTAACCCTGCTAGAATTTTCTAAAGCATCTGACATCTTTCTCATTGCACTTAAGAACTCAGAGTATTTAATCTCAGTGTTCCAAGGAAAAATATTAGTTTTGTTCTTTTCGTCTGAGCTCCTGACTGCATTGCACATTGCTTCACATTTATTTTCCCCAGGCAGAAACTGACCATTAAATATATTTATGTACCTTTGTCCAGCTACAGTTCTCAGAGTTTGCTCACTATATTATATTATTTTAAAATATTTTCTTTGACTCTAATTATAAAATAACTATATCTGTTCCTATTTGCTTAAATGAAGAATGCAGAGTGAAGGGAAGATCAAAATCACTGAAAATATCTTTTTACTTATCAGTTTTTCAGATGCTCAGAAGTTGAATTTAAATTTATGAATTTCTTTGATTACTGAATTAATCTATCTTTGAAGTAAGCAGACCTACAAAACTGTCTTTAAAAGCTACATCACACAATTTCTAGTTTGGATGAGATGTTCAAGGTCATTGAGCCAAACCCATGCCCTAATACCTCAACTAAACCATGGCACTGAGTGCCACATCCAGTCTTTTTTTAAACACATCCAGAGATGGTGACTCCACCACCTCCCTGGGCAGACAATTCCACTACTTCATCACTCTTTCTGTAAAAACTTTTTCCTAATATCTAACCCATATTTTCCATGGCACAGCTTGAGTCTGTGTCCCCTTGTTCTGTCAGTTGCTGCCTGGATAAAGAGACCAACCCCCATCTGACTACAAGCACCCATCAGGGAGTTGTAGAGAGTGATA
>VXBU01009345.1:107693-118296 GCA_013400315.1 Bombycilla garrulus | reverse complement strand
ATATATAGATGATATAGATATAGGAATAGATATAGATAGTCATAGATATAATATTTTCCCTTTAGTTTTATTTAAGTATAGCCTGGATATGTCAAACAGCTTTTTCTTTCAAAGAAACTCATTATATCATCAGGTAGAGTTTTATTGGAGTCTTTTTTTCTAAAGCAATATCCACTTTGTTAGCAATAGAATTTTATAAAGCTTACAGATTCATAGAATTAGCCATGAATTAATGGGATAATTGAATCAATATTTATAGTCAACAAAATATTCTGATGTAGTTTATGGTGAATTTTTACAAATTTTTTTTTCAACAAAATTGATTTTATTCTTATTTTTGAGTCATATTTTTCCGAGGATGTAAGTTAAAAATGGCATTTTTTGTAAAACCTGAAATTATCAGTAATTTTTCATAAGTGGCTTTTACTTGAAAATTCATATGTTTGTATGCTGTCATTCTCTGGTATCTGGTCTAATAAACTGCATTCTTGTATTAGGACAAATAGTACCTTCTGATTTATAACAAGTGCATAATCATAGTTCAAACAAATGATTGCCAAATAATAAGTTATGCATTATATATGTGGACACTGAATCAGCATGTCTTATATGATATTTGCTCACAATAGAAACAAAAGATTAAAGATTTTTTTTAAAAATCTTAGTTTATGAGCAGTTCTTGCCTTTACAATATGTGTTATTTGTAATTGGACTGACATTTCAGTGAAATTTTTTGTGATTCGCACTAGGGTACTGAAAGCATGACGTAGACTGTCGTGAATTTGTGGGGGCCCTCTGGATAAAGAAACCTGAGAGCAGTGCTACAGAATGTTTTTATAGCATGATTTCTGTAGGATAGAATAGATAGAAATTCTACTTGGTCAAATCATAAAGTCATGGCAACTTATCTCTAGGGTTTGAGAAAATCCAAACCCAAGAGGTCTCTTGAGATGTTATTACTTATATTTCCTTTGTAAGCATAATGACTGGAAAATATTATCTCTCTGTCCTGGAGTAAACACTGTTAGAACTTCTCTTCTATGGATGATCCCTGGTCCTTTACTGTGTTTGACTCCAGTCATGAGATACCATAGAAGGGAAAACAAAACTTTTCTAGATCAACTATGTATGTCTGGGAAAAGAAAACAAATATATAGAAGGTGTTGCTTACCTCAGATTTTCCTCTTAGCATCTGGATGGACACAAATTCTGGCTGAAAGATATTGAGCTGCTAGACAATGTGGATTTGTGCAACTCTTATGGCGCAGTATATATGTGGTGAAAAGAGGCTTGTAAAATGAGAACATCCCTGAAGGGAGCTGCACTTATCCACATGATCTACGTGCTCAATAGGGTGCCTATGATTTTGAAGTCATAGGCTACAGCAAAAGAAAATAATAAAGAAATAAAATGCAGAGGATTAATATGCCACTTTAAAAAGTCAAACAGCAGATAAACAGACACATTCTTTTTGATATACCTGCACCCTCCAGTGTAAAGCTGTAATCTTAAAGTTGCTCTGGCAACAACAGTAACATTTCCATACCTGACAACTGAACTGGATGAGCAAGTCAGAAAGTCAGAATATTTATTAACATAGCACATGTCTTCAACAAAGTCTCCAAGCTATAAAAATCAGGTCTAATATAAATAACATGCATCAACAACATTCATTATTAGTTTTATTGAAACCAAACAGTAGATTTTAAATAAAAATCAATACTTATCATAAAATCAGATGAAAGACACCACGTTAAAGTAAATTTAGCATGCAATCAATGTACAGCTTTAATTGAAAAATCCGAAGTGAAATCTGAAATATCAGAAGGGCAATAGAACCAAAGAAAAGAAATATCTATATTGTGCAGAAGACTACCCCAATTTTTGTCATTCTTCTTATTAAAAAAAAAATATATAAAAAAATATTTTTAAAAATTGTAATCTAGACAGACAGATGAAATTTATCATATTGTGATAATAACATTAGTTGTTTAAAACACAGGTTTGAAAAGTTGAAAACTGTTAGTTTTTCTTCCTCCACTCATTTTCCCATATCACTTGCAGCTCTGATTTTATTTTCTTTCATACAAGCAGACAAACACCACCAATGACTTTGACTCCTCATGTTCTCTAAATATAGGTCACTGCAGTCTTTGTTATTCTGCAAAAGTCAACAGAGGGAAAATTAGCATTTTACTCCAATTCTGTAAGCCATATGCTACGTCAAATGATAGCTATAGCTTTAGGGATGGAATTATTTCTAGTATGTTGCATTCTACTTTATTGGTTTTAATATCATTTGCATTAGGTCATGAGTAGGAGCCTCTGCAAGGCTTTGCTACCACTGGACAGATATGTGTGATGGGATATGACAGGGTTGATTTGTAAAAAAAAGAAAAATAATTTTTAAAAATTATTATTTAAGTCAAATAATGAATTTCTTATCCTATTAATTGCACTAGAAATGTTCATATTTGTAATTTGTTGATGACTGGGAGTACAGGCATTTCAACCCAGTGGAAGGATACTCATATATCAAGAAATATTATAGAACCATAGAATAGTCTGGGTTGGAAATGACGATTAAGATCATCTAGTTCCAACACCCCTGTCGTGGCAGGGACATCTTTCACTAGACCAAAGCTCAAAGCCCTGTGCACTGCTTCCAGGGATAGAACATTCATAACTTCACTACATGCTCTCACAAAAAGTCCCTCTGCAGATTTCTCCTAGCCCCTTTCAGGAATAAAAAGGTTTCTTTAATGTTTACTCAGACAGAGCCTTTCCTTCTACAGCCTGAACAATAGCAGCTCTCTCTGTCTTCATGGGAGAGGCGCTCCAGGCACCTTCTTGGCCTTCCTCTGAACTTGCTCTAGAAGGTCTATGTCCTTCTTATGTTTGGGACCTCAGAGCTGAGTGCAGTACCCAGGTGAGGTCCCAATAAACAGAAGAAAAAGGGGAAAATCAACTCCCTTGTCCTCCTGGCCATGCTCCTTTTGATGCAGCTGAGGACATGATTGTCTTTCTGGATTGTGAGTCTACATTCACAGGTCATGTCAAAATCCTCTCTCACCAACACCCCGAAATTCTTCTCCTCAGAAGTTTTCTCTCACTCCATTCCCAGCCTTTATATATACTTGGGATTTCCCTGATCTAGGAGCAGGACCTTGCATTTGGCCTTGTCGAACTCCATGAAGTTCTCACAGCTTTCTTGGGCTCCTATTCCCCTCATGGTTTTATCACATTGCACTTTGCCAAGCAGATCCCTGAAGAGACCAAAGTCTGCTTTCTTGAAATCCAGCCTGTGGAGGTTAGAGCGTGCACTCCTCTCCACCCTAAGGGTCTCAAACTCCACCAGTTCATGCTCACTGCAGCCAAGGCCACCCTTGACCTTCACATTCCCCACTAATACTGCAGCCACTGCCACCCTGGAGCTTTACGTACCCCACTAGTCCCTTCTAGTTAGGAAGAAAAAGATCCAGTATAGCACCTGTCCTTCTTGGCCCCTCAGCCACTTGGAGAATAAAAGGAAATGTATCTCTATCAGAGAAATGTATCTTGTCTCACTTGCAGAAGTGAAGTGTGTACATATAAATAATGTGTGTTTGTGTATGTGTGTGTATATATATATATATGCATGTATATAAAACACATTTGAATGTAGGCAGATGTTCTGGTTGAGAAAGACCAGAATGAACTCTGAGAACTAGCTCTTTGGGTAAAGACTTTCAGAAGAGCTTTAGGACTGATAACATTGTGATTTCCTCTGAGATTATTATTGTCATCTATTGCCACTATTTTTGCGACACGAATGAGCCGTATTGAGACTAATATATCTGCAAGCTTGCGTGTGCGTATGTATGTGTGTGTATAAATTTTCTCTTACAAAAACATACTCATACACATATATTGTTATTTATATGAGACAAACATGTGTGTGGCAGATGGGAATATCTTAAATTTTGCCAAGTACTCATTATTTCACAAGGGACTCTGCTGAATCTGTTCTTGTGGTAGAAGGCATTACTTGGCACCAGAATGGTACTGTACTTTCTGACCCATTCACAAAATCCCCTTGCTCTATAGACTTTAAAATTTAAAGACATCACATTATATAAGGTTCAAAAAAGAGTGAGAATAATCAGATATTTTAGCACAGACACACTTTGTGCAAAATTTCTAGATAGTTGTGGTTTAACCCTAGCCACCTACTCAGCCCCACAGCACCACTTGCTCACTCCCCTGTAGGGACATGGGGGAGAGAATCAGAAGAGCAAACACAAGAAATCTCTTGAGTTGAGATAAAGACAGTTTAATAGATAAAACAAAAGCCACATACGCAACAAAAGAAGACGGATTTCATTCACTATTTCCCCATGGGCAAGGAATCAGTGATCTCCAGGAAAGCAGGGCTTCATCATGTGGGGCAGATACTTGGGAATACAAACACCATCACTGTGAGAGTCTCTGGACCTTCCGCTTTCTTCCCCCAGCTTGAGTGGATGAACAGCAGGATTGGGACGGGGGGAGCAAAATCCCTCCCACTCAAAGCAAAGATGAGATTCATGACCACCCGATGTACATAAGTCTATAGCACCGGATGAGATGTGTCTCAGAGACCTGAGGGAATTGGAGATGTAGTTGTCAAGGCACTCTCCATGATTTTGGAAAGTCATGGTACTCAGGTGAAGTCCCAAGTGACTGGAAAAAGGGAAACAATGTACCTATCTTTAAAAAAGGTAGAAAGGAGAATCCTGGGAACTACTAACCTGTCAGCTTCACCTCTGTGCCTGAGTAAGCCATGGGACAGGTCCTCCTAGAAGCTTTGCTAAGGCACATGGAGGACAGGGAGATGATTCAGGACAGCCAGAATGGCTTCACCCAGGTCAGGTCCTGCCTGACCAACCGACTGGCCTTCTATAGCCACTATCAGAATGTGGGGTTTTTTATTGCATTACCATAGAGGTGACCTTTAAGGAGGATTTTGAAGGTCCAAAGGAAAAGGCATCTGTCCTGAGAACTGACTACTCTTCAGTATCAGACTACATAGTGTACAGTATGAGAAGGAACATGTATTCTGGAGACAATGCTAGTGTGGACTGCAGCACTAGGTCCTTAAAGAAGTATGAATATCAGAAACTTCAGATAAACATAGCTAGAGCTTTTAATTTTTGAGAATGAATTGTCATAACTCATATCTGAAAGAAGGAAAGAGCTGTTTTCTGCATTTGTTAGGGCAGAAATAAAATCAAAACTAAAGAAACAACTGCTCTACTGCTAGATAACCTCAGAGGCATGATCCAAAAAATAATAAAATAATGTTTTGTTTTCTTGCACTTCAGATATCCTTCCAGGTAGAAATTATTAATTGCCATGATCCTGAGTTCCACTGTCTCATGAATAAGAAATCTTGGACTTATTCCAAATCATAGACCACCTGCTGGTTTCTGTACAGTTATATCAGCCATTCCATGGAGCCTGTTTGACTTTTGAAATGCCCTCCAGGGTCTGCTCCCCCAGTCTGCACACTGGAATGAGGACATATGCTTAGGGAATGTCTGCTGGTTGGAAAACTGATCAGTTAAGCAGTCTATGGATGCTTGTTCATCTGTCTGTATCTTCACCATTAAAACAAGAAATAAGGACATTAATCTACTACTTGTGGCTCTCATTACTCTTACAGTAGCCTGTAGCTAAAATCTGAAAGTATAGCTCTAGATGCAATGTATTATTTGTTACTATAATTTTGTTTTTTTTATTGTTAGTCAGGATTCTGAAGTACTTAGACTTATTAGGTCATTACTTCAGATTTCAACCCAACTGAATAAAGAATTTAAGACTTGGCATCATCAACAACCTTATAATTATGGTAGTTTTAATGAAAGCCATTTTGTATGTCATAGTAGTTGAAAACCTGACATCACTTATGTCAATGAGGTTATTGCCATTGATTCCACTACAATCAGTATTTCACAAGTGTCTTTCATTTTGATGCTTAAGCTTTAACTATTGACAGGCTTAATATAGGCCATAAGCTATATTCACTTAATTTGCTGCTGAAAATAGGCCATCTCAGAGGCAATAATTTCTTAACAGTATGTTGCTGCGCTTCACATGAATCACAGAATCACAGAATAGCAAAATCACACAATCACAGTCTGATTGGAAGAGACCTCTGGAACAGACCAACTAGTCCAATCCTCCTGCTAAAGCAGATTCATTCTAGAGCAAGTTGCACAGGATCACATCCAAGCAGATTTTGGATATCTCTGGACTAGGAGACTCCATGGTCTTTCTAGGCACTATGTTCGAGTGCTCTGTGACCTTCACAGTATTTTCCCCCCCCAACATTCAAATGGAACTTCCTATGTTTTCATTTGATCCTCTTCCCTTTGTACTGTCACTCACTGGACACCATTGATCCTGTGCTTCTGATCCTCCCTTAAGGATCCTTAAGGTCCCCCTCCATTAAGGGATCCTTATTGTTGATCCTTACATTGATAAGGTTCCCTCTCAGACTTCTTCAGGCTAACTCTGCTCTGCTCCTTTAGCCTTTTCTCATTAGAGTCATGCTCCAGTCCACTAATCATCTTTGTGGCCCTCCTTTGGACCATCTCCAGCAGTTCCTTGCTTTTTCTTGAGCTAGGGATCCCAGAACTAGACACAGCACTCCAGACAAGCCCTCACAAGGGCTGAGTGGAGCAGCAGGATCACTTCCCTTGATCTGCTGGTAATGCTCTTCCTAATGCAGCCCAGGATAACATTGGGCTTCTTGGCTACAAGGACACACTGCTGGGTTATTGTTGACTTGTAGTATTCCACCAGGAATCCCAGGTCCTTCTTAGGAGAAAATGAAGCAGTCATCTTTATGAAGGGGTAAGGAATATACTGTCCATTAGTATTTAAGGAAAAAAGTAATAAAAAATAATATTAATTAAAAAATGCAACTTTCTTCAAACCCTCTCTACCATTTGTGTGACAAGATAAGGATGAATATTCAGATCTGGTATTAAAAAGATAAGGCTGGTTGCTGTTTCTACTTTATTAATCTTCACGGTTGTGGGTTAGCAGTCCTGTGTATTATGGTTAGATATCAGATGTGTAGCAGAGCGAAGAAACTATTTAACTACGTATCACATAATTATTTAGTAAAAATGTTAATATACAACTTAGATAATGTTTTCAGAATGGAATACTAAAGATCAGACATTGGAAAGCTGCATTACACTACCTATATTTGAGAAAATAGCTGAGTACCAAAGTGCCCCATCATATTAGAGAATCTTGAAGGTTAAAAATGGTGGGCCATGCTATCTCAAGACTTGATGGTCCACATCAAGAAGAAGGAATGGAAATGGAAGGAATGTGGCAATGGGAATAGTTTTTATGAAAATTAACAAGTTTATAAAATTTTCTTTAGCTTCTGGAAGGAAATAGAGCAAGAGTCATTGTCATAAACAATGCATGTGTTAGCATGTTTTCAGCCGTAAAAGAGATGTGGAGAATATTATAATGTTTATGGAATTGGACTGATTGTTTTTCAAGCATTTGTTGATAGTGAAACATAAAAAAGTGGTAATTTGAGACTGAACATATACAATGATGGAGCTGAAATTCCACTTTGAAATGTGAACAGTCTGTAAGCCCACAATTTGCGATACTATGGGCAGACTGTAAATAAGTAGACAAAAAACTGAGAAGTGTTTTTATGGAATGTGCAAAAAGGTGCGTTGTGATTATTTGAAAATCAACAGAGGTAAACAATTGCAAATGTTTGGAAGTATTAAAATTAAAAAAGCAGGGAATTAAAAAAGCTGGAAGAGAACTGGAGCTGATACAAATATTTTTTTCAAGTGTTGCATGTAAGCAGTATTTAAAACTTGGGATCAAATAATAACAAAAATGGTTTTTATCTTAAATAGAACCAGAATAATATGTATATTTGATATATGTTAAATTTTGTAATCCTGTTGCTCAGTGTTATAGTTTTAATTGCAGTGTATCACTGTATGGCACAGTGTAGTAAAAAAAATCCCACCGTTAATATTCCAGTAGCTCAGAAATTCCTCACGTGCTAACGTTGCTCCCTTCTTCAGCAAATATGAATTTCGCTCCAAAAAGTTTATTTCTCTGCTCTACTGATCAGAACAATTCAGTACAAATTTCCCATTCTAAGCATACATACCTTTAGACATTTTGTATAAATACACTGATTGCTGTATAATATGATAAAATTTATGCTATAAAATACTTTGTTGTAGCTCTGCATGACATGGTCCACATGGTATCTAGGTTTATAAAATGAATTTCTGCACACAGTTCACAGCTATGCTATTTTCAGGGACAGAAAGAACAAATTAAGAAGTCTCAATATTTCTGGCTATCAATTTCCTTTCCCTGCATTTAATTTATGGAGATGAAGTTAGAGACCCAAAGTTCTATCCACTGTTTTAGATGTGTTTACTCTTTGTTAACCTGTTCTAGAAGTCAGATGAGTAAGATAGGTCATGTCCATGCACATCCAAGGCCATGTAGTGAAGTTGCTTACCCAGATAGATTTTTACATAGCTACATTGGAATCTAAAAGTGAAGTAGCTGTATATCAGTATAATTTTAGACACCATATCATAAATATTCATTAAATATATCTTTGTGGTCCTTCTAACATCAGTATCTGATTATGCATATTTGTGTGTGCAAACAACAAATTTACACACTCTTTTACAGTACTGAAACCTGCTGTGAAACATTAAGGCATTCAGGAAACATGGTATTTAAAATCATCTCTTAAATATTTTATTTTATTGTAACTAAATTTCTTCAGAAGAATCATAGTCAGACTTGGCAGCAAGCACCAAGCTGTGTGTGCATTACATGATACTTGCAGCATTTAGTTTTATAATGCAAGCCCCACCTATGTAAATAAACATTGAAGAAGAAACAATATCATCTGTTTATCATTTGTTTTGGAAATAAAACAATACACAGGCAGATGGTAGCTAAAAGGACATACAAAGACATCAAATAAATAGCTTTTTTTAATTACAATCATAGAAGAATTTTTAGTATACAGAGATCCTTTCCAATTGCTAAGAACAGAGTGTTCATATAAATGAGAAAACTGTCTTAAAATACAATTAAATTCTTCTAGCAGCCTTCTAGACAGGTGGAATGCAAAGGTGGTAATGGAACATAGCTCTAATAGGCTTCAACATCTGCAGTCTTTGTTGAAAAGCTCAGAGATTTCACCTAGTCTGAAACAGTTTTGATGGAAACTTACTTATGTAAAATAAAACTTAAGGATGGGAAAAAAACCTTGGCATATAAAAGGGAGGGGATTGAACTCAAGGACCTGAGGCTGCTACAGTCTCAAGTGTGCCTTCTTTGTGCAATGGAGGAGCCATATGACAGTCCTATTAATCATCAAATGCCAGCTATAAATAGTATGTGGAGTTTTTTTTTTCTGAATAATCATATAACATTTGGGGTTGGAAAGGACCTTAAAAGGCCACCTATTCCAACTCCCTGCAATAAGCAGGGATATCTTCAAAAAGGTCAGGTTACTGAGAATCCCTCCCAGACTGACTTTGAATATTACCAGGGATGGGGCATCCACCACCTCTCTGTACAACCTATTTCTGCATTTCGTCACCTTCAGTGTAAAAAATTTCTTCCTTATATCCAGGATTAAATTACGCTCCTCTGGTTTGAAATAATTACTTCTTGTCCTTCTGAAACAGGCCTTACTAAAAAGTCTGTTCCCCATCTGAAATGCCTTTATGAGGTCTCCCCAGAGCCTTCTCTTCTCCAGATTGAACAAATGCAAATGTCTCAGCCTGTATTTGTACGAGAGGTGCTCCAGCTCTCTCATCATCTTGATGGCTCTCCTCTGCACTTGCTCAAATAGGTCAATTTCCTTCCTGTTCTGAGGGTCCCAAAGCTGGATGCAGCACTGCAGGTGGGGTCTCACTAGAAAAGACCAGAGGATCAGAATCCCCTCTCAGGCCCTTCTGGCCACACTGCTTTGGTTGCAGCCCAGGACATGTTTGGCTTTCTGGGCTGTGAGTGCCCATGGCTGGGTCATGTCCAGCCCCTCATCCACCAGCATGCCCAAGTCTATCTCCGCAGGGCTGCTCTCCCTCTGTCCATCCCCCAGACTGTGTGGATACCAGGGATTTCTTCAACTTAGGTGCAGCATCTTGCGCTTGGTCTTGTTGAACCATATGAGCTTCACATGAGCCCACTTCTTGAGTTTGTCCGGGCCCGTCTGGATGGCAGCCTGTCCTTCAGGCTTGTCATCTACTCATCACAGGTTGATGTCATCAAGAAACTTGCTGGGGCTGCACTTCATCCCACTGTCAATGTTCTTAATGAAGAAATCAAACAGTACTGGTCCCAGTACAGACCCCATGGAACATAACTCATCATTGATGTCTATTGAGACATTGAGACATTAACCACTACATTCCAGATGCAACCTTTCAACCAATTCTTTATCCACCAAACTGTCTATCCACAAAATTTCTCTTTCTCCAGTTTAGCTGTTGCAGAAAACCCTGTCAAAGGCTTTACAGACAGATGACATGTGTAGTTCTTCCTTTGT
>VXBU01009345.1:55201-107225 GCA_013400315.1 Bombycilla garrulus | reverse complement strand
ATTTGTTTTGGAAATAAAACAATACACAGGCAGATGGTAGCTAAAAGGACATACAAAGACATCAAATAAATAGCTTTTTTTAATTACAATCATAGAAGAATTTTTAGATTACAGAGATCCTTTCCAATTGCTAAGAACAGAGTGTTCATATAAATGAGAAAACTGTCTTAAAATACAATTAAATTCTTCTAGCAGCCTTCTAGACAGGTGGAATGCAAAGGTGGTAATGGAACATAGCTCTAATAGGCTTCAACATCTGCAGTCTTTGTTGAAAAGCTCAGAGATTTCACCTAGTCTGAAACAGTTTTGATGGAAACTTACTTATGTAAAATAAAACTTAAGGATGGGAAAAAAACCTTGGCATATAAAAGGGAGGGGATTGAACTCAAGGACCTGAGGCTGCTACAGTCTCAAGTGTGCCTTCTTTGTGCAATGGAGGAGCCATATGACAGTCCTATTAATCATCAAATGCCAGCTATAAATAGTATGTGGAGTTTTTTTTTCTGAATAATCATATAACATTTGGGGTTGGAAAGGACCTTAAAAGGCCACCTATTCCAACTCCCTGCAATAAGCAGGGATATCTTCAAAAAGGTCAGGTTACTGAGAATCCCTCCCAGACTGACTTTGAATATTACCAGGGATGGGGCATCCACCACCTCTCTGTACAACCTATTTCTGCATTTCGTCACCTTCAGTGTAAAAAATTTCTTCCTTATATCCAGGATTAAATTACGCTCCTCTGGTTTGAAATAATTACTTCTTGTCCTTCTGAAACAGGCCTTACTAAAAAGTCTGTTCCCCATCTGAAATGCCTTTATGAGGTCTCCCCAGAGCCTTCTCTTCTCCAGATTGAACAAATGCAAATGTCTCAGCCTGTATTTGTACGAGAGGTGCTCCAGCTCTCTCATCATCTTGATGGCTCTCCTCTGCACTTGCTCAAATAGGTCAATTTCCTTCCTGTTCTGAGGGTCCCAAAGCTGGATGCAGCACTGCAGGTGGGGTCTCACTAGAAAAGACCAGAGGATCAGAATCCCCTCTCAGGCCCTTCTGGCCACACTGCTTTGGTTGCAGCCCAGGACATGTTTGGCTTTCTGGGCTGTGAGTGCCCATGGCTGGGTCATGTCCAGCCCCTCATCCACCAGCATGCCCAAGTCTATCTCCGCAGGGCTGCTCTCCCTCTGTCCATCCCCCAGACTGTGTGGATACCAGGGATTTCTTCAACTTAGGTGCAGCATCTTGCACTTGGTCTTGTTGAACCATATGAGCTTCACATGAGCCCACTTCTTGAGTTTGTCCGGGCCCGTCTGGATGGCAGCCTGTCCTTCAGGCTTGTCATCTACTCATCACAGGTTGATGTCATCAAGAAACTTGCTGGGGCTGCACTTCATCCCACTGTCAATGTCCTTAATGAAGAAATCNGCTTTGGTTGCAGCCCAGGACATGTTTGGCTTTCTGGGCTGTGAGTGCCCATGGCTGGGTCATGTCCAGCCCCTCATCCACCAGCATGCCCAAGTCTATCTCCGCAGGGCTGCTCTCCCTCTGTCCATCCCTCAGACTGTGTGGATACCAGGCATCTTGCACTTGATCTTGTTGAACCATTTGAGCTTCACATGAGCCCACTTCTTGAGTTTGTCCGGGCCCGTCTGGATGGCAGCCTGTCCTTCAGGCTTGTCATCTACTCATCACAGGTTGATGTCATCAAGAAACTTGCTGGGGCTGCACTTCATCCCACTGTCAATGTTCTTAATGAAGAAATCAAACAGTACTGGTCCCAGTACAGACCCCATGGAACATAACTCATCATTGATGTCTATTGAGACATTGAGACATTAACCACTACATTCCAGATGCAACCTTTCAACCAATTCTTTATCCACCAAACTGTCTATCCACAAAATTTCTCTTTCTCCAGTTTAGCTGTTGCAGAAAACCCTGTCAAAGGCTTTACAGACAGATGACATGTGTAGTTCTTCCTTTGTACGTTGACGTATTCACTCCACTCTAGAAGGGCACTAGGTTGGTCAGGCATATTTGCCCTTGGGAAATCATGGAACTTGTCTTGAGTCAATGAAACAAATTGCTATAAAATATACTTAGCAGAATTCCTAAATTACCTTCTTCTCCTAAACAAGATCTGGAATCTCACACACAAGAATATGTCCAGAAACTATATATTACAATCGATATGTTTCTGCCATAAGAGTATGCAAAAAAGGCGGGAAAGGATATAGTATTTTCTCTGCTTTATAGATGGGTGTTTGAGAAAAAAAAATCATAGAGATGATTGAGAAAAAAAAATAGTTATATATAGCCTATTTTTTATAAATGAGATCTGGGTTCTTAACAATTTCTTGTTCAAACATAAGTATGTTATCCTCTCTGCCTATATTTTCTAACTAAGAGATCTGTGTGGCTTGATACAGTCTTCAGGCAGTGTTGATGATCACAGTGACCAATTGACTATGACCTTAAATCATGATTTAAATCAGCAATATATACACAGCCTCAAATTCTGTAACAATGGATGCACCAGCACCAGCACGGGTAGTTGCTCAGTTCCTGACTCTACCAGCATGACTCAGAGCACCCTGCTCCACAGGTTGTCTCCTCACAGGCTGAGAGATACCAGTCAGAATCTGCAACACAAGTCAGCTGAATGAAGGCTTTTCTACCTTTGCCAACAGGAGCATTGGGAATCTCACTGGTAAAGGTCTGATACTGGGTGTACACATCTACAGAAAGCTGCATCTAAGCTAGGCTCCAATCGAAAGAAACATGCTTATCTGTTGCAAACATTATAGCATTCTGAAGAAAACATCAAAAAGTGATTAAATCCATACTGAAATGTTTAGGTATAGCTTTTTTTTCTTTACAATTCAGAAAGGCAGTAATGAATATATGAGGCTAAGATGGCCTTAGTTTCCCACTGTCTTTCATTTTTCTCTAGGATTAAACTTAGTAGTTAAACCTAACTACATGAAATATGCACGTTTTTGACTCAGAAATTATATGAAATTATGTTATTTTTCTTACTGACTTGCTCTGGAATGCAGAAAGACATTCTAGCACTACAGCAGTCAGTCTGTGTTCCCAGTTCATCAAAATCCCTGCAAGTGCAATGAGCACATGGCCAGTGTTTTTCTCTATTGACATCAAAAGAAATTGCATTAACACCATATTATGTACAGTTTAATGAACTTTGTATAGTTCTGGGAAGGCAGGAGTGACATGTCTTTGAACATAATTTGTAGTTCATAAACATATTCATGTTTGGAGGCTCAGTCAGAGTAATTTGTAGCTAACCAGTTCTAACACTGCTGCCAAGAAAATGATCAAAACAATAAAATTGGCATTGTTACAGAGATTCGGATTATATAGAATTAATGATGTAGAGGGAAATTTACTGCTTTGTAGGGAGGTCAAAAGCATTGAATGCCCATGTACTACCTATGTCCTGCTTAAGCTACTGCCTTTTTTCAAGCCTTTTCCTTACTGGCAGCAGAGCTTAAGTTTCAATTTTATTCTGAAACCTAATGTCAGATTCAACAATTCCCACAGATTCCTGTAAGATACTTTAAAGCAAGAAGAAGAATCACATTACTAATTCACTGTGGTTGACTACATACTCTTCAATCTAGGATCAAAAGTCTGTTTTAACCTTTCATATGGGTGTTGTGTTTTGTGGGTTTTGTTGTTGTTGTTGTTTTGGTTTGTTTGTTTTTTGCTGTTGTTTTTTAGGGGGGTTTTGTTTGTTGTTTTGGCTTGGTTTGGTTCTTCATTTTTGCTTGTTTGGTTGGTTTTTGTTTTTTACTATGCTCATTTTTCTAAATAAAACTCCAGTAAGAGAGTTCTGTGGTCTGTTCTGTATGTGATCTTTAAATATTTTCCTAGTAATATATATTGGGTTTGCACAGCAAGGTTTTGGAAATATGGGGGGGCTACAGGGGTGGCATCTGTTAGAACCTGCCAGAAGCCTCCCTATGTCTGACAGAGCCTAGGCCAACCAGCGCCAAGACAGATCCACTGCTGGCTGAGGCTTAACCCATCAGAGACAGAGGTAGTGCCTCTGGGACAGAACATATTTAAGTGGGAAAATGACTGCACAACTGCAGCTAAAAAGAGTGAGGATATGTGAGAGAAGTCACTCTGCAGACACCAGTGTCAGGAGGTGCTGCGGGCATTGGAGCACATTCCCCTGCAGCTTCTGCTGTCCTCCTGCAGCCCATGGAGGTCTATGGAGGAGCAGAGGTACACCTGCAGCCCATGTACGACCTCATACTGGAACAGGTGGTTGTGCCTAATGGAGGCTGTAACCCTGTAGGAAACCTGCGCTGAAGCAGGCTCCTGGCAGCACCTGTGGCCCTGTGAAGAGAAGAGACCACACTGGAGCAGGTCTCCTGGCAGGATTTGTGACCCCGTGGATGATCTGTGTAAAGAAATGCAGTCTGTGGGAAGGACTCATAGTGGAGAAGCTGCTCAGGACTGTCTCACATGGGAGAGACTCCACGCTGGAGCAGGGAAAGAGTGTGAATCCTCTCTCTGAGGAGGATGAACAGCAGAAACATGTGATGGACTGACCACAGCTCCCATTCTCTGTGCCCCGGAATCACTGGGGAAGTAGAGAATATTCAAAGCAAAGTTGATCCTGGGAGAAAGGGAGGATTGGAGGGAAGTTTGGGTATTTTTCAAAATTTGTTTTTATTTTTCATTATCTTACTCTGATTTGATTTGTAATCAATTAAACTGATGTCCCCAGGCTTAGTCTGTCTTGCTTATGACGGTAATTGGTGAGTGATCTCTTCCTGTTCTTATCCCATGATCTTCTTTGATTTTTTTTCACATGTCAGGCCAAGGAGGGGACTGATGGAATGGCTCTGATGGGCACCTGGCATACAGCCACAGTTAACCCACCATATCATACCACTTCTTTATAAATGGCCCATAACGGCCTGCAAATTTCTACATTAGTTAAACTGTATTGCCTTTTGAAAAGTTTATAAAGAGGAATATTTCAATGAGGAGGAGGTTTTCTTTTTAAATAGAATTACAGAATAGCTACTTTGTAGTAAAAAATACCCTCAAAACCCAAACATAAACACAACAAAAACATTACTGGCTGGATATCTGGGAGCTAGGTCACACTAAACCAAATTATAGGCTCCCCTGTTACTGATTTGCTTATCAAGTAGAAATGTGAATATTCCAGTGAGAGTATTTCCTGAAAGTCTTGCTTTCAGCAAGGAAAAGGCTAATTCCATGAGTGTTTCTGTGTATGTGGGTGGGAATTTTTAAAGTAGGTTGCATGCCTACATTACAAACCAGGGTGTGCCCACGGGGAAAGACTGCTATCTAGGGCAGCACCTGGCTGATCTGAGCAGGATCATCATGAAGTGCAGTGCTCCAGGGGTGTAAACACTGATAGCACACTGATGCGAGGGGCATCTTCCACACAGGAAGTAATTTCCAGAAAACTTGTAGAAACTAAAAGTAGAATGGCACAGAGAATAATAACAAACAAATTTTTTTTTTAAGTTTACCTTTTTTGGTGTTATATAATGTCTTTATTTCCTACAAGATAAACTTCTAAGGAAAGATTGGTAGTTTTAGGAATTCATTTAAAAGCTCTCCAGGTGAGATGTTTTGTTAAAGAAAATCTTAATGGCAGCCTCTGGGAGTAGTCACCGTGCCTTTTTTCTCTCTAAACACCCAACGTTTGTTATTAAGAGTGTTCTGGTACTACATTTGCTAAACATACCCTTAGAATTTACTTTTATGTCTGGGCACAAATATGGGTGAAAAAACCCTACTTATAATACTTCTCTCCAGGGAGCAGTATTATTAAAAAAAAAGAAATCCTATCATAAAAAGAGAATTCGATTATATTGCTGTAAGTCATGAGTAGATGTAAAGGAAACAGAACATTCTATTTTTATGTTATATATATTATTCTGTCTTCCTCTCATTTATCAGTCCTGACTTATGAAGAAAGAGAGAATTGTTAAAGAAGGAGATATTAGCGCTGGAAACATTGCTGTCACTATTGTCAATTGCCAACACAGCAGAAAGAACTAATCACAGATCTCTAGCCTGTAGAGAGAAAGGATTCTAACGAGAGAGTATTTGGGAAATACATATAGGAAATTTTCTTCTCTGTGTAGGTAATAATTTACTAGTTTTAGACTTGAAATATGCATGTCAAACCCACACAGTCTGAAATAATGTTGGATAGCTGCATCTATCCTGTACCCCAATCTCTAAATTCGGTGTTAAGAACAAAGTAGTTATTGCACTGGGGGCTTTTCCTCTTAGCATTACCATATTCCATGCCTAAATTTTTTAATTTTTGTCAGGAAAACACTTCAAAAAGAAATTACTATATTTAGCCAAGATGATATTTATATTACACAGACAAGATTACTCTCTTTTTAATAGAGATTTCACAGATGATTGCAGGCTATCAGGTGCTGGGGGATCACCTTCCCGCAAAGATTCTTGGATATGTCTATCTTGGGAACATTGTTTAAAATTGTACATTTTCTGTCTTTTACAAGTATAGCTCTGCAAACCAAATAAGTAAGCCTGTTGTTGACAAAGATTTTTATCTTGATAGTCTGTTTCTAAATGTTGCCAACACCATTTCCCCAGCCCACCTGCTGTTTATTGTTGGTACCATTGTAAAACTATGATTTAATAAGATACCTGCAAAATTAAGATTTAATAAGATCATTTATTGAAATTCATACCAAAGTATATACTTATCTTCCTTGTACATTCTCTGAATACTTCTTGATCATTGACATAGTTATGGAGTAGAAAAGGAGGACACTTTAGCTTTTAATAAAGCTACCAGCGGAACCGAAGCAGATTGCAACTTTGCCAATGAACATCTTCTCTGTACCAAACAGACCTTGTAACTGCTAGATATTATTTCCATGCACTTAGAGATGCTATCTTTGTGAAGAAATATCCAACACTACATATATCTTATATTGCTATGAAAGTCCAAACTTAAAGCGAGCAACTAGATAACTGGTATTTGATTATGTTTCCTCTTTTTACTACTAAGTACTTTTTTTTCTATACCAGGTTAAATTTCAGGGGAAAAAAGTATTTCTTTTCTAAGCCTATAGCAAAAAGAAGTGAATTGTTTTTTACTCGTAAGGATTTTTCTAAGCACCTGTTGATTTGACAATATCTCTGGCTGTGGAAAAAAATAATAAAGAAAATAAAAAATTCCAGGGACCATAACCCTGGTAGTGTCAATAAAGTCATTATTTGAATAGAAAAATATTTTGGGATCAAGTATTCTCTTTTTGTAGGGTGCTTAAAAAGTACTCTCTGTGCTATAATATCTTTGTTTCATGAGAAACAAATATTAGAATATTAGAAGTAAAAGTGATTTTATTCTACCTAACTAATGCAGCAGAGAAAGCGTGAAGAAATCAATTTATATCACAATAAATTATTCTTTTCTTTCACTATATATAAGATGGAGCTGAAGAAAAGGGATTTGCATTACTCGGACTTTCTTCTACTTTCAGATACCCTGTTCATTGCTTTTAGCCTGTATCTCAAAATCACAATCTGACCCTTGGTGAGCTGCTGACTGAGGTTAATAAATTCAAATGGTACTGCAGGCATTGAGGATCAGGCCTTTTGGATGCAGTTGAAACTGATTTTCATAGTTCATGCACAAATCCAACCAGCAATTCCTCATCTCAGCTTCTGCCTCTGGGCCCTAACATCTTCTCATGCAGAAGGCTTCTTTGGAAAAAGGGCCTAGAGTTTTACACTGACTGTGATAACTACAGAGGAGATTTTGCCACTAAGTCACAAGCTGAAACTTTCAGAATATGTTGTTGAACTCTATCAAATAATTTTTCTTCTCCCTTTAACCATGTTTTTGCCAAACCAGGCCCAGCAACTCCATGCCAGCAAAAATGCTATTTATCCATCCCTTTGCATTTTACGTGGCACTCATTGTCCCCCAAAGTTAATTTCTCCTCTGTATGTATACCAAATTCTTTTCTTTAGTTACATGCTTCCTTTATGCTGGCTGACTTTGCAAAAGTCTCATTTTTTTCTTACCTAAAACTCTTGTGATGTCATGAAAGAACATGGTATTGCGAGTCTTAGCCCCCAGTGAAGATGAGCTGCTATCTCAACTGCAGCTTTCAGAGGAGTTCTTCCCAGGGCCATTCTATTTTAAACTTAATTAGATGCTTCAGCTTAGTTTTAAAAAAAGAAGCAAAAATCTGACTATTGGGAGACTGGCAGGTGTAGTGTGGCTCAGTGTCAGGAGGCAATGAAGATTTCTGTGTTAAAGCTGGCATTTCAGTCCCTAATGACATTAGTGCAAAGGATGAGTCAAGCAGCATTTTACCTTGTAATCGTTCTGGCTTTGTCTATTTTTAAATAGAGATAATGGATAACAAAATAATAAAAAACAATAAGAAAGTATAAAATATAATAAGAAACAGTGAAATCTTATAACCCTCCCCAAATTGTTGCCAGTCACAAAAGTTCCCTGACAGAAATATCCATCTTGGATGTGCTAGTCTTTCATACAAAGCCAGTTCTGCAGAGGGGTGTAAATCTCAAGTGCCACATTTGTAAGAACTAGGTCATACCAATTTTAATTTGTGACCACAAACCTAGAAGGAGTGATGATAACTTGGGCTTAGTGAATACCTACTGAGAGTAGGGCCATAGTTTACAAAAGCACCTGGCAACTGTTAGTATCTAACGAGAGAAACTTTAAAGGATTTGATGCTCACAATTAAAAGAATGTTCAGAAAATGAAAGATAAGCCTAATGCCTTGTCCCCAGCTAAACACACACAGATAACTAAAACATGGAGGTCACTTTTGAAAATCATGCTGAAGAGGTTCTGTTTTTAGAATGGACATCAACAGCAAGACAAGGTAGTTTGTGCCATACTCTCAGGTTAATTGTATTTAGTGTGTATCTACCAGGATTATCTCATCCTCAGTAGTCAATTAAGTTAACACAGTTTATAGAAAAATAACAAAAGCATCAAAATGTGACCTCATAGCTATCTAGAAATGTTGTCCATGTCCCAGGTGTTCATAGAAAAACAAAATGCAAGCTCAGGAACATGTTTAATCTGTCAGCTACCGTTTGGCACAGTAATAGGCTGTCGTTTAGGCTGTTTGTGGCCAAAAAGTAAAAGTGGCAAGTTACAATGGAAGGAATGGAGAATTCTCTTTCTTATGAATATAGAAGCAATCCTAGTTGTGAAGTTTCTTAGCGCAGCTGCATGTATGAAACATCAGCGAAGAAAATACATGACATAGACATACAGACCACAAAGGAGTGTCCTAAATTATTAACTCCAGAAATGCTGATGTGTGTCATTCACATTATTACTCTCTATTACTCTCTTTTTCTTAATTTCTTCTTTCACTCAGGTTTCTTCCTTCCTGTTTTTTTGTTGTTCTTCTTATTCCTAGAGATAAAATGATGTTTTGTTTTCCTTTTATAACCTTTTATTTTGCCATATGCTTAAGTTTTACACCTCTTAGGCACTGAGAATAGATTTATCAGAATTTGTCAGCCTTTTTCTCCTATATGCAGAAAAAACCAGAGAGGCTTTGGAAACATAATGCACATATCTGCCAGGAGAAGAAGGATGTAATAGTATGAGTCTGCTTTGGTTTCAGTTTATGGCACAAAAAGGTGTCATGGTAAGACATCTATTTGCAGTTCATATTTATGTCAGGAAGTAAAGTATACTTCCAGAGTTTATTAATCGTTCATCTAGGAAATCCTAATCTGCTTTCATAGCAACATCTACACTTAGCTTTTTGTTTTCATTTGGGAACAAGGCTCCTTCTTAGTATCTTTTAAAAAGCTATAGCATCTTTCTTAGGATTCAACTCTACTAATTTTTCTGTAAACACTTATTTTTCTTTCTAGCCCCTACTGTTCCTTCCCAGTCAGTCAATATCTGTTCTTGAACCTTAATTTTCTAACTACACCTGTGTATTGATGACCTAAGTTTTACAGTAAACCACCCTATCAATATACCTCAGTTACAACTAGCACAGAACAGCTAATGGCATTTCTGTTTTCTATCAACTCAGAGTTCCAAGTTATTCCTGACTTTATGTATTTCTAAACAAACTCCTATAGTGTGTGAAAAATTAGTGTTCACCCAAAGTTCCATTCCATAGTTTAATTTTCAAATATTCAGATTAAAAATGATCACAGTAAAAGTTAGCAGAATTGACTATGAAGGATTCTGGTGTTTTGTTATGGCAATTTAGCTACAAAGATTTTCTTTGGCATCTTATCTACAACAGAGGATACATTCACCTACAAGGACTCTTAATTTCATAAATATGTTCTAATAGCCATTTATATGCTTCTTTGTCTGAGAAATTCTTAGGCTGTCACATTGACTCATTGCATTCTTTTGTGCTTTGGACTCCAAAACAGACTATTACAGCTTCTGAAGGATAATTACTTTTTTTTTTTCCTACGGAAAAAAACAATACTAATTTCAGTCCACTAGAAAGTAATTTCCCCCTTCAAGTCAAGAGGCAAGTGACAATTTAAAATGAAGACTGAATAACAGTTAAAAAGACCACATTAGAAAGATTATCCATACAAACATAGGAAGAAGAAAATTTAACTCACTTGAAACTAGATAGAAATTTATAAACAAATTCTATTAATCTGTAATGAAGCTTATAGCTTAAATTTCTTACTGAGAAGACCAAGAAAATTCTGGATTATTCAGAAACTCACAGTGTGAGAACTGCATAAAGAAATTAATTCAACGAAAGACATGCAAAAGAGCTTTGCAAAATTTATGTTCGATCTAAGCAGAACTTAACTGCTGAAAGTGTCTGGCTGTATACCCAGGATATTGTCTATAGAGAATTATCCTGATGATTATCAAGCTGTACTTTCATTGTCTCTCAATGAATAGTATGCAATGTAGTATTTTATTTTGAAAGATATATGTATGTCTGCTTTGGGGTTGCTCCTCCTTCTCCCTCTCTACCTTAGTTTTCCTTTCTTTTATTTTTTTTCCCTCCTAATACCTCTCTGTGTTTATATCAAGGAAAGCAAGTTCAAAAAATGTGCCCTTCATTCAAACCCATGGAAATTCTCAGCTCTTGTTAATGCCAGAATTTTTACCACACTGTGAAGAACTTTGCCTCCTACACAGACAATTTTGTTCCAGTTATGAATGTTATTACTGTGCCAGAAAAAGGACAATCACCAACAAATTGTTTCATTGGCTGGTTCTTAATTGCATGTAATTTGTTTTTTATTTAAGTTTTCTTTATTCTGTCTTCATTGTTTGGTAGATAAGAACCCCATTTTAACCTGATTAAAATTTCTTTGAGCAGCACAGTGTTAGAGGCAGGCTTCATGTTATAGTGGTATAAGATGGCACTGACATGAACAGCTGTGGGAGTAGAACTGCAGCCTGTGACTGGGGGCTGGAGTTCTGAGAACCATTCTTTTGCTTTCTGTTCAGGAAATTTTGCCTTTTCCCTTCCAGTGTAACCAAAGTAACAGAAGGTATCCTCTTAATGTTTTCCTCATTGCAGATGTAGAGTCCTCTCTACAGCTGCCACTATGCTTCCCGTGCTTGCAGATTTTAAAGAGAATATTGAAAGAACTGGGCAAATATGTTCTATCCAACACCTCTCCTGGTGGCTTTCTGGGGGAATGCAAGGAGAATGGAGTTCAAAAAATGGCTAGACTTTCATGCTTCTCCTATATAACATCTCCTGGGCTGAATGAAGCTGGGCCTGCCTCACCCACCATTTCTTATGTCCTTAGGATCACTTCAAAGCGTCAGAAGAAACTGAGCAGGACTGAATAAAAAAAATGGCAAAAAAGATGTATTCTTTTAAAGAGTATAATGCTTTTCAGATGAAGAGGTGCCAGAATATCTCTGTTTCACATAAAATCAATAGAGTTTATTATTTATAGGCTGTCCTCGAGGTGTGCATAAACCTTTGAAGAACTTCAGAAAATCTACTGCTTTCCTCATTCAAGTTGCTCTGGATATTCTCACACAATTGTTATCAAACTCTGCTGCTAACTTCTTGTCTCAATAGTTGCCAACAGCAACTTAATTTTTTATCAGGTTCTCACTGAACTGAAAGCTATTATCAGGCTAACAGATGCAGAAAACTGGAGAAAGGGGACAAAAAAATCCATATAGGTCATCGGTATAGAATCTATATTATTAATCAGAAACTATACAACCTATAAGGCCTTTGGTGAATAACACTAACTTAATTGATGATTTTTATTTACTTCATAAGAGACAAGCTACACATCCCATAACAATCACCTATGTAAGAAATTAATAGAACTGGATTACTATAAGTTTTGCAATGCAACTGTCTAAAAAGTAAAGTTAAGGTACTATTTAAGCAACATGAAAAACCTTATTACTTTTTCAGGCTTATGGATACTTTGTGCCTGTTTTCTACTAGCAAGAGTGTCAGTGTGTGCTCTGTTATAAATACTTACATGGCTTAAAGAAAGAAGGAGATAAAAATAGCTTTAGGGATTTACAAGATACAGTGAAAGTAAGTATATTGCCGGGGTTGGAAAAGGATTTATAAAATAACACAAGGTAAGACAGGGAGTCTTTCGTATTCAGTTGGGATATTCCATTTTAGGTCAGGCGTGCTAAATTACTCTCTTCTTTCCACTACTGAAATTGGTAACCTACTCCAGAAACACACACAGAATTGAAAAAAAGAGGTCAAAAGTAACACAGCATACATCAAAGGTATTTGGAATTATAAGAAGACTGTTAATCAGCCCCCGGTTGTTTACTGACAGCAGGAGATCTGAACTAGCCATTTAGCAGGTTAGGAGGTAATCATGCACAGATAATTGCTGCTCCTAGAACACCACTTTTTAAACGTGGATTTCTACTGAGTGACTGTGCCCTGTTTCAGACGCTTCAAGTCTGAGTTGCAGGAGTCTGGCTGTTGTAACTATAGAGACTTCATGAGTTAATACCAAATCACCAAAACAAAGGGAAAAAGAAAATCCTAAAAAGCTAAATATATCAATAGCAAATAAACAGAAAATCCAATCTTGAGATATAGAAAAAGTCCAAGATCAAAATGTGTGTTCCAATTACATGCTGCCTGCAGGTGCTCAACAAGAGATGAGAACAATAAACACATCAAATCATTGGAACATCTAGAAAATCTGATGTCACTTCAACAAATACTACCATTAAAAACAAAATCACCTCTCAAAACTGAACTCCTGAGTGGATAGAAAGCAAAGAATTAAAACTCACACATTTAACTTCCACTCTAATCAAGTCAGAAAGCTCAAAAATTATCTAATTTCCTTCTGCTTCCAGTGTTAAGTTACTTAATGCAGATGGTATCTATAAGTTGCATGATCAAAATTTTCACTGGTATAAAGTAGGGCATGTTACATGACAATAATATCATGGCTAACTAAATATGTTTATTGCTAAAAAAAAACAAAAAACCAGCAGCAACAACAAAGACTGAGTTACAGACACTTGTTTTAAGCAGATATTTAGTTAGCTAGCCAACTCATCTTTATATATGAGTCAGTCACCTGGTCAGTTCCAGAGATTGTTTTCAACTACTCATAAAGAGGGGAATTAGTCACTTTCAGAGATCAGGCATAATCAATTGCAATTTGTTTCCATCATCTTCATGGGTATGAATTCTGTGTATACGGTTCTGTGAGAGCTTTTCTGTGGAGGTCCTGAACTGACAGAAATAAAATTAAATAAAAGCCACATAAGAATTATTTGGAGAATTTAAAGTATATGAGACCTTGAAAAGAGCTGTAAAAAAATATTTTACAGCAACATAAAACTATCAAAATACACTAGTTTCCATTTACTGATACTGTTATTATTCCTTTCTTGCTAGGATGAAAAGTTTATGTATTGTCTAGATAACTTCATAGAAAATAATTTACTCTGAAAAATAATTGTAATAAAATACATCACAGAATTGGATTGTATTAAATGACAAAGTTTAATTTTTCACCACAAACCTACATTTGTGAACTGAATCAATACGCATCAGCTCCCTTACTCAAGCGAAAACCTTGACAAGAGAAAAGCTTGGTCTGCTTATGAAAATACTGAGAAAGAAAGCAAGATAGCAGTTTCAAAGGATATTCTTCTCATTACAGCTACTTCTGACTATTTTGTTTGCATTTTTTGTTTTGGTGGGGTTTAATTGTTTATTTTTATTTTTCCCCTGACAAAAATACCAAACTTACTGAGGAATATTGACTATTAATTTTTTCATTCTAAAATAAAAATATTCTCTCTTTGTCTGGAATATATCAGCTAGCAACAGAAAACTTAGAGCTTAATACCCAGCTTAGAGCTTTCACGTCTTGTGGAGAAATGAGTGGAAATAAAGCATTTTAAGGTGTATGGAAAAAAACAGTTTAAATCACATTTTTCCTTTTAAATTTAGGTTAAAGAGATTTTTTTAAACTAATCTTAATTTGCTTATATGAACTCCATGCAATTTCATGAATGTTTGCTCTGTTAGGTTTTTTATGCATTTTATCAGACAATTCATGTTTCTGAATATGCATCCTTTGAAATGTATTTATTCTTTCAAATTTGTGATTTCAAATCAGTCCTATATATTGCCTTGTTTTGCAGAGCTCTCCTGCATGATTTACTGCGATCTCTCACAAGTGAGAAAATATTTCCATAATGATCATCTTTGAATTAAATATTGGGCCTCTGCAAATACTCATTGCTTTTAACTTCACTATCTGTGGGCATTTGTTCCAATAAACCTGGTTGTTCAAATTAACATGGAAAGCAAATAACAAAGAACAGAGATCAGGCCAAAGCAAGTCCATTAAATAATGCAAATAAATATTTGTCTATGTTTTTCTTTTATTCTCTATGCTTTTCTGTCAATACTACATTACAAGGATGATTTATGTTGCCTTTATGGTAAGTAAAATGAGAGATTCATATTGTTCATTTAAATTCACCTGTCTGAGAGGTCATATCAAAAGAAAAACATAGGGAATCAATCTCTTGATGCTGAAAAGATCTTCAAAAATCAGTTAATATGATTAGACTTAAGATAAAAAGAAAGAACTGAAACCAAAAAAAGTGTCATTAGATGTGAATATATCTCTTCCATTGGTATCCATCAAACCTACAGAATGGGATTCTCTACAGACCTCTGATTTTGCATCATTAAGTGATGTTTCGGGAACAAGGATTAAGATGCAACCTTAACAGGTTGTTAATGGAGATGGTTATTCAGTCATGCACAGATTGAGATTTTAAAACTCTTGATATACATCCAGGGTTTGACTCACATGAGCACATGTTCTGTGTAGATCTAACGGATCTCACTCCAGCTCCATTTCTGCCGCTGCAGATTATTTTTTTTGGTGTATGCTGAATGCCTGTTGTTCATCTAAGTCTCATTCCACCATGCTGGCAAAATGAAGCCAGAGTGTGTCCAGACCAGAGACATGGAAAATGCTCAAGTCCCACAACAGGAAAGTAACAATGGAGGTTCACGAACTTCTTCAGTACTTCACATTAATATTAGAATGTTCAGGTTTTGTTTCTTGTATTGTAAGATTGTGGAAGAAAGGGTTCTGTGTAATAATAATAATAACAATAATGATGATGATGATGATAATAATAAAAGCAATAATAATATAAAAAGCAACAACAGCAACAAAACAAATTTTAATGGTGAACTACTGCTACACTGAAGTAAAAGGCAAATCTCCTATTCCCCTCTTTTCCTTGTGTTTCTAATTTAGATCAGAATCAATGCCTTAATTATGCTTGTAGTAGAACGTGCCCGGCACTGAGAACATAATTTTCATTTATCCGTTAAGAAGAAAAGTAAATTGTTGAGCCTGCATCACTCTGCATTCTTGTTATCAGACTGACTTGCCTTTTCTTGGAATTGCTCCACAAATGAGATTGCAATTTAGTTTTGATTGAATGTTTTGCACATCGAATTTCACTTTAGATCTTCTCTAGCTGTTTTAAGCTGAAGCATGCGTTCAATTTACTAACTATTTGAATAACACTGTATGCAGAGCACCATCTTGAGCGACAGAAGCTTAAGGAGGGTAGTTACTGAGAATTCTCCTAGCTGGCCTCACTTACATTTGGATGAATACAGCCAATAATCCTGTTAAAGACATCTATACAGCCTACAGGATGGTAATTGAAACTGCTGCCCTCCCAGGCCTGAGGGGAGGCTAACTGCAGGAGAGAGATGTTTCCTGTGTCTTGGGATGAAAAACACAGGTGAAAATTGTAGGAGGGTTCTATAGAAGTTGTCATGAACTAGTCAGTTCACAGATATACAGACATTTTTAAATGCAATAAATTCACTTTTGCTGTCCAAAAGGATGGTCACATTTCTTGTCCCCAGCTACACACTCCCATTTGTTAGCACTAGTAGTCATGAAGTAATGCAAATTGATCTACATGACATATAAATCAAGAAAACAAACGAGCAGTTTTGTACGAGATCGGTGACATAATCTGTTTCTGTGGCCATCTGGTTGGGAAAATGCTTTTACTCTTTGCAGATATGGGAATCAGATTGCTTCTTTTGGCTGCAGGGCAGATTTATGGTGAATTAGAGTGATAGAGTAGTCATGGAGTCAGCATCCTATTAGCTTGTCAGTCACTCAGCCATTGCAGGGATCCACTTTTATGGGTCTCATGTTAGCGAGACTGAGAGGATCTCACTAACAGAGATTCCCTCTTTAATTTCTCACAGAAGATACAAGAGTCCTTGAGCTCCTGAATCTAGACTCTGAGGAAAAATTAAACAGAGTCAATTTTTCAAGTCTCAGCATACACTGTGGGATTAATAACATAATAATTAAATAATGTTCCTAAATAAAAAATGAATCCTATTACTCCTTTTAGGAGTTCCACAAAGGTCATATAAGTGCATGGCCAGGAATTTCATCACATTTTTTTTGTTAAAGCATTAGAGACTTTCAGACCTTTGAAAGTAATGAAAGTGCTACATTGTCTCCACTTTTATTTCATCTTTTTCTGATGTGAAAGCCTTCTCTGAAGACTGAGGTGTTGTCTGTTTAGGTGTAATCTGTCTCCAGCATTAAAGGTCATAAGTAAGAACTTGGGAATACAAGGCACTATACAACAAAAAGAGGAGCTTTATGAGGAAATTTTGTCCTCTAAATCTCTTTATGAGATTGAAAAAGAAATATCCAAGTGTTTCTAACTATGCAAAAATATCAAAGAAAATAAAAGCCCTTGAAATTAAGGCATTAAATATTCCAATCCTGAAGGGGGTTCTAAAGGAGCTGGACCAATCAGGAAGATGAATCTGGTCATATATTTATGAGTACATAGTCATATAAAGACTTGAACAAAACAATGGCAATTTTTCAAAACTGAGTCACTTTAATTCTCTATATAGCTACTATATAGAGAATATTCTCTATATAGTACTGTGAAGAAATAATTTCAATGCACCTGAAGAGTTCAGGGTACCAATCGCCTCTGAAAATCTATGAACTTACAACCTTAATTCAAAGGCATTTTTTGACTGTTTCTTTTTCAATTCTTATATACAGGACAAAGAGAAAAGAACTTTCTGTGGAACGCCTTACCATTCATGTTAGTGAAATTCAGTCATCCACAAATGATTATGCTCTTCTCTCTCTTAAAAAGGTGTTGTCTGGCTCAGCCCTTTTATGACTTCTTCTAAGTTCTGTACTTCCCCTTATCTTTGGCCACTTGACTTCATTTTAGTCCACTGTAATACTGAGAGGTTTCTTTGAGAGAAAGCAACAACAACAACAAAAAAGCCCCTTCATTTCCTCTTTCTTGATTAATTTTGCATCCCACACTACCTATTTGCTTAGACAGATCAGAAAATAATTTCTCAGGAAATTAATGAATTTAAACAGCACTTATCCTAGCAAGATGGTAGCAGAATGTTGCAGCATTTTTCGGGGGTACAGGGTTTGCAGGCAGATTGTGTGTCTGTTTTAGTATTTAAAGTAAACACTAAATGTTTAAATGTTTAAATGTATAAATGGTTTAAGTGCTTAGAAAATGTGTGCCCTCATAAGTTTAGAAAAAGAAAAAATACTTTGTTTTATTGTTTTGCCTGACTCATGAAGCTTAAGGCAGCTAAATATTCACCCTCCAATTTTTTCCAGATTGACTAGCACAGGCATGTCCTAGTATACTCTGAATTTTATTTAGTAAAAGAAAGACAGAATTCAAATAACCACTAGAGAAATTACAAATCAGAAAGACAGAAGGATTTTCTTGTTTTATCAAAAAGCAGAGTCTTATGCAGCAACCAACAAAATTAAGAAGGAGTCAAGAGAATTACTTCAAGCTTAGGCATAGATAATAGGAGATAATAATTAATTGTTAGGAAAGGAAGAAAGAATTAGGTTTTTAACATCCCAAAGAACTGAGACAGGTACTCAGGAGAGATTACAGACTGAGGGGCAGAAATTAAATGAAAACACACAGAATGGGGAAAAAATATTAGAGAAAGTATTGACCAATAGGAAAAGTTTGGTATTGGATAACATCAGCTCTTCCTTCCACGTCTTTACTGTGTAACTCATTAAACTGCATGTGTAGTATTTGTAAAAGGGTCATATTCAGAGTTTATGAGCACAAAAAGTAGTTGTCCTTTGCATAGTCTTGTAAGAATGTAATCCAAACAGTTTTACAAGCAGCTAGCCAAATGTGTGAAAAATATTTTAAAGCAAATAGCCCTAGCAAAACCATTAATCTCTAGGAATCAAACTGTATNGAGCTGTTTTAGGAACCGTTGGTTTATTTATTGTTCCACGGTTCGCTGGAGAGTGAATCCATCTGGGGCCACGGCCCGTTCCACCCTGGCATCACACGCCAGGGAAAGGCAGCACCTTCCTCCAGGATGGATCCCACTTATTTTATTTTATTTTATTTTATTTTATTTTATTTTATTTTCATAAAGAAAATCTCCAGTACCATTCAACATCAGAAGAAGAAAGAGCATAAGCATGCAGAAAGAAATGGCATAGGTAGAGTAGGTTGTTTTTCAACAATAGTTGAATGGTGTCAAGGCTTCTAAGAAATGAATGGCAGAGGGGGTTTTGGAACTGCAAAGAACTGGGAGCAGAAAGGATAATTTTGACAAGCAAGTGGTAATGCTGACATTGAAAACTGTTGCAGGCTCCTGATTTTAGGGAAACATAATTAGGCAACAAGTAAATCAATTCACATCTCACAATGGTGAATGTGTGTTTCTTTATTAAATGGTTCTGTTTTCCTCAGGTAGTATGTGTGCCAAACGATGTAATTGTTACCATGGGAACTATCCTTTTATAATAAGAAATTTAGAATAAAGCTCTGAGAGCTTCTAAAATCTCACCTGGCATGCATGTATCATTTTTCTCCTTAAAAAAGTATAAATAAATGGTAAAAAAGAAATAATGTTTTTCCACTTGTATCCTTAAGTAGCACTTAGTTCTTAAAATACACCTGATCATAGTGGTTGCACTGTTTCCAAAATGGATGTTACCTGGTGTGAGCTCCAGATACATGATGAATCATTTAAAACTGAAGAAAAAGGAAAATGATGAGGCAAAAATAAAAATTGGAGAACTGCTTTAGAAAAAAATGGATTTTATAATGATCTTGTTTAAAGATAAAGGGAATTTTTAAAATATTAAAATTTAAATAAACTGCTTTTCTAGTCACAGCAATAAAAAAGGTGTTCTATTTATATATTAGAATTAGAAAAGTGTATCCAATACTCCTCCTCCCTCTAGTCTATTAATCTGACGATCTTTCTTCTGAATGCTGGAAGAGGAAAACATTTGCTACAGAAGCACTTGAAATACTCATCTGGGAATCTGAATGTTTCACCGAGACTAATATTTTGCAAATGTTGTAATTTTGTGGCAAAATAGCACATTTTATTTTTTTATCCAGGGGGAATGCTTAACCGTGGTCCTTTTACTTTCCGTTTTACACCAGCATACACATTAATCACATTTCTATGACTGGTTCTGAGAACCAGAAGAAAAACAGTAGTGCCTGTTGTTTCTTTGTGCTTTATAGCTAAGTGGAATCAGGTGTGATTGATTCACCCTTAAAATATCTCTTACCCTAAAATATGACTTCATAAAATAATGCACTAAAGGGAAGTATTTAAAATATTTTTGAGAACTCTTATAGCACTATTCACTATTTGAAATCTTCTGTGAGTCAAAAATAAGTGTTGTTCCACATAGTGCACAGTAGATTCCAATATAAAAGAATAGACTGCAAGGTCTCCTCCAGGCAGCCCTAAGCCGTCAGTTGACATTTTTTCAATACTTTGTTCCATTTGTTTTTCGATATATGGAATACAAATTTTCAGTATAAATACAATTCATGTGAAAAAGAAATTTTTCTCAAGTTTCCTAAGTTCTGGAAACCGATCTTTTACAAAGTCCATGACTAATTTGTGGAAGTAAATCTGAAGTTTTAATTAGAATGTGCTGTACTCCCGCAACATCTTTCATTGCGAGCACTTTACTGACATTTATTAATTAGTGGTCTGAACCGGCAACCCTTACTCACCCGCATAATTTTTACTTGTGATCACAATCATTCAGAGTTTTTGCATCACTAAGATTTATGGAGTCTATTCCTGTTCAGCAGTAAATGAAGCTCAAAAACATATAACTGAGAAGGGCTTCAGGAAACTAATTGAAAGTTGACTTGATGAGGGCAGCCATGGGTAAATAAGGCAGTTATGTGTCCCAGAATGTTCCCAGCTGTAGCAAAAGAGGCTCAGATATGCTTCCTTTTAGTGCCAGAGCCATGATGAACCAGGGCGCCTCCTAATGATGTGTTCAGAACAACTTTTTAACTGAACGTGAGGTCTCCCTGAGGAGGAAAAGGGATAAAGGAAAAAAAGAAACAAGGACTAATTACGTGACTATGAAACAAACTAGTGGAAAATGAGGAACAGTATGTATGTCACGGAAGCAAATGTATAAAAATTCTCATGGGTGATCTGTGCTGACATTTGACACCATTCAGGAAGGGGAAAAAGCCCCATGGTGGCTCTGACCCCCCACATCACACAGACCACTCCAATGAAGAATCCCCTCCTCAGTGGGGTGAACCAGCTTGGAAGGTATGAGGGAAAAGGGTGAGGAGATCCTGCAACTCAAAGAACGCTTAGAACACAAGAGTGTAAATAAAAAGGCAAGGAAAAAGTGTAGCTACCAGCTGGCACAGGATCCTAGCATGCTTGGAAGACCCCTGCGTCTGACTTGCCCTCTTGTTGCAGGGGGAAGCGGTTGGAGAACTGAACAGGAAAAAAAAAACATTGGCATGCAGGCACTCATGCTCACCACTTTGTTACATTGTTTCCAGCTGATGTGTATTCAGCGGATCAGAGACTCTGATCCCAGCGTAATCTCATCCACTGCGTTTTCATCCTTTTCTCAGGTAATAAAAGGTACTTGTGTGCTGGATGAGGACAGCACATGACCCTGATGACATGGAGGTGGTTAAGTATGAGCTTACAAAAGCATTTTCATGGAGATTTCCTGGCCTGGCTGGATCTTATGCAGCCTGTTCAGGCATGTGGAAAGACTGTGCAGAGAGGCTGGACACAAAGATGCCTGGGAAGAAGTAGTGGACAGTAAGAGTGATATATCCTCCTTCAGGAAATGCACAAAATAGGAGAGGATTCCTGTATTTAAAGTGCGCTTTACTTCCTTGAGCAAATTTTAGGGAAATGCAGCAATCAGATCATCCTGTGGACTGTTCATGTAGCACAAAGCAAACTTCTTTCTGCCTCTCATGGCTGTTCTTGGCACACTGAGGAGGACTCTGCCCCTTCCACTCAGGGTTTGTGTGTGGCAGATAATTTTCTAGAAGGTTTCTCCTTTTCTCAGTGTGGAGGACTTGATCACTTCCAAGCACTTCTAAACCTCGGGGAGCTCCTGGCAAGAAACGAGCAGTTCAGCAATATTCAGGGAAGTCGTCTGAGGCTGATGGCCAAAAGCTGCTAAGGCCTTGCTGCCATAAATGGTGCTGTGTTTTGTGGTTTGTGATTACTTATCCAGACCATGTTATGGCTTCTCTCAGCACAGTTGCCAGCACCCTTCCCATCTCAATAGCAGTAATAACACCGTAAATTCAATTTTCCAATTCTGCCCTGGGACAGGAGTTTTAATTCTTAGGCTTGTGTCACAGGCTGTCTCCAGCCCTTTACCCTTCTCCTTTCCATGTCTATATATTTGAGACGCCTTGAGGCAGCTATGTGCTTCACAAATTGTGTGCAACAACATTGGATCCTGAGTCCAGAGCAAGCAGAGTGAGTTATAGCCTTTTAAAAAGTGGTTTGAATGCATTCTTGTAACACTTTGCACTTACGTAAATGGTCTGCATAATTTTAGCAGAACTACTTAGGAGTAAAAATTATAAGTAAGTGTTTGAGCATTAATCATTTATCAGTAAATGTTGGGTAAATTCTTGTTTTCTCAATAAGACAAATTTCAATAAGAAATTTTTCAGTAAAGACCTGAGTTCATCCTAGGAAGTACAGAATTTTTCTAACTAAATTACCTAGTTGGGACTGCTAGACAAAGCTTCCTCTAGAGAGAGAGGGTTAGGAAGGGAGAGAATGGCATTTAGATATTTATTTAGGCCATTAAGGTCTAATTCTCTGCCTGGAGAAGCTTCTCTGTCTCTCCTGACAGGAGGGAAGCTGCCAGTAACTAGGCACCTAACTTACACACTGCTGAAAAGTGGGCTGAAGCCAAGTCACCATGCAATCGATTCTATTCCATGTGTCCAGGCCAGCCACAGAAACTGAGCTCTGGTAAAATCTGTTCCTACTGTAACCTCTGTTGTAGCCTCTCCTGCCTCTTCTGGGACTGGGTCTGTATCACTCTGGCCCAGCTCTGATGTAGCTCAGCAGTGCAACTTTGGTCTAGACTTTCAAAGAAATCCTTAGGTGATGAGAAGGTCCAGAGAGTGGGGCTAAATAGGATAAGAGGGAAAATTAAAGGCAGCGGCATAATTACAGATACAGAATCTCGGGGTATCATAAAGAATCAGGAAGAAAACTCCTAGCTTAGTTGTCATTAAAGAAAGAAAGAAAAAAGAACTGTCAAAGGAATTACTTGGTGTCATTAATGTCAGTCTGTTGTATGTCAGTGGTCTCAATGGGGTGGCAGTTTAAGGAGGGATAATACCTTGAAGCTAGGAACAAAGGGTTCAGCAACTCAGAAAACTTAGCAACATTTTAGGGAGCAGCTGAGGCTGATGCTTCTCTTCACTAATGCCTGTCTGGGCAGCAAACAACTTTCCGCACCTTCGTGGGAGCACACTAATGCTTATCCCAGGAGCTCAAAATATCTAGCTGCATATTTCATGTATTAGCCAATAAATCATTGCTTTATGCCTTTGCCTGTATATGTCCTGCTTGCAGACCCTCTTGGAGAATAGCTAAGTATTCACAAATAAACTGATCCAAAGAAGGGCAGCAACACCTGATATAGAGAGTTGGTAATTTTGCAATAGCTAATCATAAACAGTCACATTAGAGTCTTAAGACTCTTGCACAGTAAGAGTCAAACTTTCTTTGACTGAAACTGACTTGATTCTTTAAGTGTCATGGTTTCCTGTGTTCATCTGTAATTTTCAAAAAGTTTTTCTCCTTCTCATTATTAATCTTTCACAAAAGTTGTGAGAGGGCATAAGTAGCATTGTATTTAGAAGTCAGAAGAGATTGGTCATCAGAGACATTTTCTTTAAAAAATATCCTTCAAGATATGAGGCAAAAACTGTTTTATAGCTTACTGTTTTCTAGTATGATAGTAGCACTTATATTTTTTTATTATTTTCTTCAGTTTCATTAGAGATTCTATAAAATTTACCATTGTTTTTTCCTCATTTCTTCTTATATCTTCCAGTATCCTATAAGTTTCTGAATTCTTTCATTAAATTTTCCAAGTCCTGATTTCCAGCTGTTGTCCTAATTTATAGTATTCATGCACATTATTTTTCTTTCTCTTCTTTTTGCTGAGATCAAAGTCTTGAAAATTACTGTCTACTATATCCTTGTAATTTTTTTTTTTCTTTTGCATGGTTTGGTAGTCCAGTGATTTCTAGAGAAAAAAAATCTTTTCTCTGTCATCAGTCAGGCTTGGCTGTGGATTTGATCCATGCTGCATGAAATACCTCCTTCTTATGTTTTCAGGGGGCTTTCAAAGCCAGTGTCACTTCAGTGCTGCTGAAATATTTTCCTATTCCTCTGTCTTGTCCTCTTATGCTCTGGAGTCACAGGCTTGTCTCATATTAACTGCTTTTCTGCACCCAGAGTAGTTTCCAGTCCATTCAGCAAGCACCTCTGTCTCAGGCAGCAGCAAGCAGCTGAGTTCAGTGCACCCAGCCTCAGCTCAGCCCAAATTAATACAGCTGAGGAGTCAATGAGTATGATGTGACGGTGCAGCATCTTGTGTTAAGTGCATTTTTCTCTATTTGCCCTGCACTGCATCCCCAAACCATCCCTTTGGTGAGCAGGCAGAGGGGTTCCAGAGGGAACTGCAAAGCAATCTTTCCTCCTTGGCATACGATCCTGCCTTGCCCAGTACAAAGCAGAGTACTCACACATTAAAAGGTAAACAAGCAACATATACAATTGGCAAATTTTATTAATATTTAAACAGGTGTAATATATGATTTTTTAAAAACTATTTTATAAGAAATTTGTTAAATAAAATGGAAAATCCAACTTAGAACATTTTTTTTCTTCTTTTCATTTTTTTCTCCTTTTACAGAAAGCAGACAGAAGAGTTTTGGCCCTTTTCACAGTAAAAATTTGACACTACCAACAAGTGTCAACAGATTGGTTAGATTTTCATGAAAACAGTTTTTCAGGTTAAATTATTTTTGTTTTCATTGTGTATTTTTAAATGAAGTATTTGAATAAATTCTTTAAATTTCCTTGCAATTCACTTCTGTAAATTAGACAAAGGATATATCCTTAGTTCAGTATATTTGGACCAATGTTCTACTGAAATTTTAAGAGTAATCAGAGATATTATCACATTCTTTTTCAAGTAGCATATAAATAACATAAATTGAGAATGATTCAATGCATTTTCTTCATCTATAGTCTTATCACTTTCCTTTAATTTCTTTTCCAGAAAGATGAAAGGGCTTTAAGATTAAAAATTTTAATGCTTAGGAGAAAACTATAATTTTCTGTGTGGGATTTTACAAAATAGTATGAAATGCTTGCCCTGTCCAAAACAAGTGGTGGTAACTACGGCAGTGAATTGGACAGTTGGAGCTAGCAGAGAAAATGATTTAATTTTCATAAACCAGAATCCTCACTGGTTTTTGTTCTGTAGAGAAATCCCAGGCCACGACATATTTTATCTTTCATTTTGGATCCACTTCCTGTCGGAGTCATTGCAGATGTTTATGAGCAGTTTTTTGATTTATAAGGAGAAATAGAACAGTAGGATTAAAGAAAGAAGAGTAAGATTGAAGAAGTAAAACTGGTTTATAAAATAAATAAAAATTAGGTAAATTACTTTTGAGGGAAAGAGAGAAAGAAAGAAGACACAATTTTTACTCTAAAAAAGTTGCATCATCATTGACTGATAAAGGAGAATTTCATAAATGCCAGTACCCTGAACCCAGAGGGACCAGGCACAGTACTTCTGACAGCACATTTTTTAAATATATATGATACGGTGTGCATATTTGGTGAGTTCTTGTCCCCAAGGAGAAAGCTGTTACACCTTTGGCATAAAAGTTTGTCATCCTGAATATATACTGAAGGTGCCTGTTCTATACAGTCACCTCCTACAGCCCTGGAGCTACTCTAAGCTGAAGTAGATTAATACATTGCCAATGAAATCAACTGATCTCTGTCAATTTACATTGGCTGAGGTTCTAAAGTTGCTGGAGGGGAAAGAAATGGCCTAGGTGTCCCAGAAAACAGAAGGAAAAGTAAGAAAATGCAAATCACTTGAAGGCATATAGAAAGAACACAACTCAGTCTACTTGCTTTGCAACAGGTTATTACAGGAAATATTGAAGTGCTTTACAGCAACTGCAGTACATCTATGAAAGATTGAGTTCTGATAGCCAATTAATATAAAACAATAGAATGAGTTTCTATAAATGCACATTCATTTACTTGTGACATGCTGCCAGAAACAAATCAAATAATCTGTAAACATAATAATAGAAGATGAGAAGATGACCGCACTTTAGGTTGAATTCTTACCATACTCTGTGTGTAACCTCATTGCTCTCAGCAACAGTCAGCTCTTTCCAGAACAAGCACAGTTCTGGAAAACAGACTCCAAGATAAGCAATTAACACTCTGCTTTTATAACTTATTGTAAATCATTCCTTCGCTTCCTTTCCAAACACTGTCCCTATACCCATCTAGATACAATTCTTCACAAAAAAAGGGTAATATAAGCTGTAAGCCTTGAACCTACAGTATATAATAAAGTTTGAGCATATAATTGGCTTTATATCTTGGACTGAATTGTATTGCCTTATATTTTTGACAAGTTTTCAGGGAATTATTGTATGATATTGTGATATGACTGGTCAACTGAACATCTTACTAGAGAAGAATACAACTGGTGTCCTGGTCATAATTTCTAGAATTTTTTAGATTGTATTATAAGTATATCACTCAGCCTTCGGCTAGATCAACAGGACACAGGTCATTCCTCACTTCTGTGCTGTATCTGCTAACCTTGCCCTGAAATTTCCTTTACCCTGTGGAGTGTGGAAAGGCAGTGAATGCCCGCAGTCGGTAGCTGCATTTTGTCCCGTATCTCCATCAACTATAATCAGAACATATTCACTCAACTCACATGCAGAGACTTGCATTGAAAACAAATTAATTTATGCTTTTGAATATTTAGGATTCCCAAACACGAGTTAAACACAACACTGAAAGTAATTTAAACAATAGCATAAAAGTACCTTCCCATAAAGCAATTTTGGCCAAACCCAGATGCCTGATAGTTTAAAGCGAGCTAAATGACTTGTGATTAATTTAACCCATGGCTGAGATTGACTAATGAATTTAATAATGTAATTAAGAACAGAAAGGTGTGTCCAGAAGCGTCAAAAAATAAGACTCAGTTAATGGCCAGGGCAATGATAACTGAGGTCTCCATAAACCTACAAAAAAGTGGATTCAGCTCATCCAATTTTAGGCATTGAGTAGACCTGTCTGTCTGAGTCAGACACTAAGCTTCTTTTATATACAACAGAGAGAAATACGAACATGTAGGGCAAAGTTCATCTTTCCTAGTTTATTAGTCTACATTAGGTAGAAATGAATGTCTTCCTAACAGTGCCTATTTCTCTTCGCTGGCAATAATAAGAACCTAGGCTAACTAGTTTAAATTCAGGCATCTACATTGGATCAGAGGACTCCCACCTGGGTGTCTGTAGATAATAGTGTGTCTTATATCAGAGAGAAGCTCTGCACCATCTGCTCCAGACAGGCTTGTCTAAAGCTCCAACCCTACCAGAGGTAGCCTTTATCGACATGCCAATTACAGGAACAGCAGCATTAGACCTTAAATTTGCCCTGCAGCTAGAGATGTCTAATCCCAACCAGTTATCTCATTATGACAAATATTTTTAAATTGTAGCACCCACAAGAAGAGAAAGTGCAAACAGATTGAATAAAAATTCCATAAAAATTAATTTTTTGGTTTCTTCAGCCATCCCAGCAACATTTGCCATCATAAAAAAGAACTTGCGTGGAAACAATGATGAGGAAATTTGAAAAAATATTATATATCCTAAATAAGAGACTTAAAGGAGGATTTAGAATTCAGATTAATTACAGCTAGTGATATCAACAAGCATAACACAAAGCAAATGGGAAAGAGCATCGAAGGTAGTGAAAAAAATATGCAATATATTATCTTGTTTTTCTATCAGGAAAGCATTTAGCAAAAGGTATTTGTTCTGCTGTTATTGCAGTCAGTCTTTCAGCAGCTTGAAAGTTTAAACCTGCTAGAAGGTACCCAGCCTGTTGTTTGGTAACACAAGTTGCCAAGGCAACAGAAGCCAGTGACACTTTTTCTTCTTCCTGATGGATTCTGCCACAAAAATACAAAAATCAGGGTCCTGAACTGAAATTATGTCTCTTTGGAAGACATTTTACGATGCCATGAAATCCCTATTTCATAACAAAGGACAGAGGTATTCTGAAATATTTAATGTGTTTGTTTATTTTGCCAACACTTATTGCTGTGTCACAGGGCATTTCATTTATTGTGATGCTACTTGGATGGATGTTTGGAATTTTGACATACTGGTCAAAAGAACACTGAACATGGTACTGCTATTCTTGCTTTAGAGTCCTTTATGTGGGTAAAACCAGGTAAGAGATATTGACAACAGAGATTAAAATGTCTCTGTAGTTAACGATTTAAAATCTATTTATAGCATTTTGCACAACTAGGTGCACAATAATATTTTTTTTATTGTACAGTTTGCAATGTTTAAATAATAGGTTCAAGATATAATGCTTTTTAATTTGGGTTTGATACAAACAAAAAACATTCACTGAAGCATGGAAAATATCTTAAGGAAATAATCTTAACTATCTCAATGTGAGAGAGAAAAATCTAAACTACAGTTCTTCCTCCCAGTGTAATGAAACTCTTGATTCGTTCACCAGGCCTCACTCTTTTCTCTCCTAGCCCTAACTTTGCACACATTCCCCCTTGTTTAAACCCCACAAGATTTTCCTTTGTGAGTCATTATTCAGTTCGATGTAGGAATTATTTTGAATGTTGCTTAAAGCTAGTCTCCATTTGATCTGCACAATGACATGTCTCCCATAGCAGATGGACTTGCTTTCCTCTTAATAAATATCCAAAATGTTTCTATATCCTTTTCAGGATTAATTTACAGAGAACAAAATAATTAAATTAATTTTGTACTTTTAAAAAAATTCTATCATTTTTATTAAGGCCTTTACTTTGAAAGTATTCCGATATCTTCGTATGTTTGAGAGGGAAATCAGACTTTTACGTTTCTATTAATACACAAATAACACTTAATTTGAACAACTTTGTCTACAGGTTTTAAAATTTTCTCTTGTCTCACATAAGATAATAATTGTTGTTTCTGCATTGTCAGCTCATAATGTTATACAATTCTGAAGAAAAATTCATTATCGAATGCATGAATACAGCCCACATTCCTGACATCAGATGAGTCACTCTATGTGTGAGCCAAGCATGTGGATGAAAATTAGTTTACTGTAATGTGATAAAAGCAAACCTGTATCAAACAGCAATAATTACGTAGACACTGTACCAAATTAGTTATTCCAAATGGCACTACAGGAAGTATGTAACCCCTTTGCATGTCACAAAAGCTGAACCTGGTGTTTCGTGTAAAGCTGAGGCTTCATCAGTAGCACTTACTTGACTCTAGTTCCCTAAACAAACACAGGGTCTTAATGGAATTAGGTGAAAGAGGATCTTCAGTGAATTGTCAGTGAAAAAGAATGATGCACAATTAGTGTCACAAGCACCTTTTACATTTTCTTTCTAATGTCTTTCACATTAGAAAGTAAAATATAATACTAAAATCTCTGAGATAGAGCAGAATTGCAGGATGGAATGCTTATAAAATTAATCTATGACGTACACAGCAGCAAAGGAGAACAGTAATTCAGAGGTTTCAAACACAAAGTAGAACTTGGAAAATTTTAGTGGTGATTAAAATAGTTTAAACTTGTGAATATGTTTTAAATTATCTGATATTTTTTCTATGTCAGATATCTTACAAATAACTTAGCCCCATATTTATTAAATATCAGTAATACTATCATTTGAACTTGCCTAAAATTCACATATAATTTTATAAGTGTAGCTGTTGACTCTTAAGTAATTGAACACAATTTTTGACCCAAGTAGAATTTAGTAACAAATCAAGGAGTGCATTTTTTTTAGAGTCCTTGACTTTTGAAATTACATTTCAGACACTTTTTGCTGTAGAAAAGATGTCCAGAAAGCATCATATGTTCCGTGCCCTCCAACAGAATGAGTCAATCATTCAAATTCAAATAATATCAATCTCCGAAGTATATATTTATCTGCTTACCACTGATGGAACATTTGGGCTTAAGTTTCAAGTTACTGATTCTTTCTAAAATTTTTTCTTTTGAAAAAGATGTACCTTCCTATATATTATGTTTGTATTCCCCAAAATTAATGACAATGGGAATGGCAATTTCAGGCATCCAAACTATCTGGCTGAAAACCTTTCAGACAAGAAATTGAAAGTAAAAGCTAACTTTTATAAGGAATATTTGACTAATAGTTAATCTAAGCCGCCTTTAACCAACAATAATGAAGAATTTCTAAAAACATAATAATAAAAATAATAAAGCATGAGTGATGTGACAGGAAAGGAGAAAAAAAGCTTGTATATGAAAAATTGCTGCTCTATCAAGAGTAGATATTTGTATGGAACTATGAGGGTAGAGGACTGAAAATGAAATCAGAGTGTAGGTTCTGACAACATGAAATTATGGATGGACACAGGTCCTCCTGAAATAGTTTTTAAAGTCTGATCAATATCTTTTGACTATAACCTCCATATTTGCCATGTGATACATTAATTCCATTCTGTGGTACAGAGTGAAAATGTTCTACCCTTGCCGGCACATGATACACGTGCACTTTAGAGTCACACACTAAGCCAGAATACCTGCTTACTCTCACTCTGAGGGTATGTTTTACCACCTCCTCTACATACCAATATATAAACAGACTGCAAGTGTCCTTTCAGTTTCCTGTTGCTGATTCCTCTTTTAAATCTAGTTAGTCACGGATCTTGACTATCATTTCATTTATGACTGTGGATCATGCACTTACATATTTAGCCAGTGCAACACAGGACTTTGCTCAGACATAGTTTATCATTTGTTTATTTAGCCTAATACAGCTATTGAGTGTAGATTCTAATCTCCCACTTCATGCATTAGATTTGCTTAAAGAACAGAATAACTGTGCACCTAGAAATTAGAAGAAAACAATAAACAAATAATAAAAAATGCTTAAGAGAAAATTGAACATTTTTCCTATGGTTATATGAAATGATTAATTATTTAATCATCTAGAAAAACAGATTTTAATTATCCAGGGTAATTTTCCTTGCTTTAGTGCTGACTTTGATTTTTTTGGTCAGTGGCTGTACTAAACTCAGTGGGCTATATTGCTGTAGTGACCAGTTCTTACATGGAACTACTATAATTGGTAAAATTTTCACGCTTGCAATGCTCTAGACATCCATAAAGCAAATGAAATGCAATTAGCAGAGGTTGATGGCTTAATGTAAAAAAATTTCTAATACTATGCTCTCTGGAAAAAGTTGAAATTTACCTCACCCAGCAGTCATTTAGACTGGAAGGCAAAATATTTCAGTTTAATTGCAGATAAGTTTCTGAATGTACATTTTTCTGTTCATGAAGAGCATGAACACCAGCACACATGGTAAAGTTTCACACTATTAAGACACAAAGAAAAATCTAACATTTTAAAGGAGTTAGATTGGCTTCGCTCTTCAATAGTATATATATTATATGCCTGTAGATGTCTGTTACGAACCTAAAGAAAAAATAGTCTTTGACTTTTCTGTGCTCTATGATACAGCTCATATATCAGAGAAAGATGAAGAGGATATCATACCATCTAAATCTATACTTACAAGTGAAGCATTTGTAATCCAGTCTCCGACTGTCTCTCCTCTGGGCTATTCCAGTGGAACATCTGTTCAGGGGCTTATTCTGATAATGCAGTGCTCTTAGGGCTCTGCATATATTAACTGTAGTAATCCTAAAACATTGTGTAACGTTCAATTATAACTCTGAAATATTCCTCTTCAAAATTATTTTAAAAACTTTTACAGTAGAACATTATATGATTCATTCTTCAGTGCCCCCAGAAGCATTTACTGAAAGTAAATGGGTTTGGGATGAACACTTACAAAAGTTAGGCTCATGTTACTTATTTGCATAAGGAATTAACTGTGGCCGGAGAGTTGAGGTTAATGGCTCTATGCCCAGGTGGAGGTCAGTGACAAGTAGTAACTGTCTGGGATCTGTCTTGGTACTGCTGCCCTTCAATATCATCATCAATATCAGATACAGCTTTGATGAAGTGCACCCTCAGCAGGTTTGTAGATGACATGAAGCTGAGCAGTGTGGGTCACTCAACAGAAGGATGGGGTGCCATCCACAGGGACCTGGACAAACTTGAGAAGTGAGCCCACAAGAACTTCATGGGGTTCAGCAAGTGCAAGTGCAGGTTCTGTACCTCTGTTGGGGCAATCTCAGATAGGAGTACAGGCTGGGGCATGAACCGATCAACAGTGACCCAGCAGGGAAAAACTGGGGGATTTTAGTGGATGAAAGGCTCTTCATGGGTCAGCAGGGTGCACTACAGCTCGGAAGGCAAACCACATCTTAGGCTGCATCCAAAGTGAAGTTGTCAGCCCCTCTATTCTGCCCCTGTGAAACCCTGCCTGGAGTACTGCATCCAGGTATGAATACTTGGCTAAAGAAAGACAAGGATCAGTTTGAGATCCTCCAGAGGAGGACCATAAAAATAATCTAATGGCCAGAGAACCTCTCCTATGAAGACAGGCTGGGAGAGTTAGGTTTGATCATCCTGAAGAAGAAGAAGGTCGAGGGAGACCACTTTTCTGCCTTTTAATACATAAAGGAAGCTTATAAGAAGAGAGTGAGAATTTTACACAGGCAGGTAGTGATAGACAAGGAGAAAGTTTTAAACTAATAGTGGAGATATTTAAATTAGACACAAGGAAGACAATCTTTACTGTGAGGATGCCCAGGTGGTGGAACAGATTGCCCAGAGAAGCTGCGTATGTGCCATCTCTGCAAAACTTCAAGGCCAGGTTGGACAGAGCCCTGAGCCACCTGATCTGATGGAAAGTGTCTCTGCCCATAGCAGAGGGCCTGGAACCAGAAAATCTTAAGGTCCATTTAAACTCAATCTGTGATTCTATTCTCTGTGCCCGTGGGAAAAGAGAAGAACAAAAGAAGGTGGAGGAAATAATGGCAAAAGGGTGATCATTTTGAAGCGGTATAAAATCTATGTTGTGCTATCCCAGGTTGGAAACACACTTGAAATGACTACGGATGTGGTAATCACATTTAGCTGGAGTATTCTTTCAACATTATTTACAGCAACAAACATCCTAACTCACTTGACTACAGCTGATCTATGTATTATCTGAGTTACACTAAAACAGTTACTGGAATTTCATTTTAGAAACCAACCTACAAATAAGCAAATGATAATTACTTCATTTTATTTTCCTGTTTGGTGTATGTATAACAGTGTTTTGTGAGAGTGAATTGCCCATTAATGGTCTCAACACACTAGTTTGGTAAACAAGGTAGACTCTTAATTATATTTTAACTAATTGTGCTGAATATACCACAAATTAGTGTGCTACATTTAACAAATAGTATTAAAAAATGTAGAAAAAGGATTTGATGTTGGCAAGAATGAAAGGTTACTCTTTCTAAATCTTTTGAAAGCTGCACATTTTTGCAAGTGTGTTTTGAGTAAGACCTTTATCAAAAACAAGTCTGAAATAAATTTACCAGGTGATATATCATACAATAAATAAATTAAACCTTCAATTAAAAAACCCAATAAAATTCTATGTATATATTTAGAAACACCAGGTAAATTTATCTCCTTTGCCCCACTGAAGGATATTAAATTTATATAAGAGCTACATGCATTAGTAAAAATTTTTGTGAATATTTTAATTTTTTGAGAAGTATTTAATATAAATAATCCTGTTGTGTGATCCTTACTTATGCAGAGACAATTTTTGTTTCACATTTGATCTCATCTACTTCCTCATCAATGAAAAATATTTCTATTTGTGACTATTTGTGACCTTCTTCTTCAAAAGAGAGCACACTGTATCTCCACAGATAGCAGCATACTATCATTATTACTCATATACAAGTCAGATAATTGGTGTAAAACTTCTGGATGTGCTTACATGTAGAATTTCCTAATTAAAATTTCCAAAATCCATATAATAATCTCCAAAATATAGAAGGACCCAGGTCAAAACAGATTTCTGTAAAATAATTAATATTAAGAGAACATTTCTGTTGCCTATAAATATAGGTTTCTGGTACCAAAAAATTCCTCTATTATTCTACTTGACCTCTAATTTGAGATATTGTGGGTCTTCTGAAGATCGTATTATATGTGCTAAGGCTGTGAAATTAACTCCAAAACACTTAAGTACATTAAATGGCACTAGTTGTTTTATAATTTCTCTAAACAATAATAAACAATAAATCAAGTCCCAGCTCAGCAAAGTTGCTGGAACACAGGATTCAGTTTCTGAAGGATAGGTGGATTGTGCCATTCGGGATACTAATAGGGATTTGTTATAGGGACTTATATCAGGTAGATGTAATATTTGTCTTGAAGGCATATGTATCAATGGCACTGATACATATGTAAGTTACATACCTTTTATAGAATAATCATTAATTCAATTAGAAATCACTTCATGGTCTCTCACTACCGCTTGGTCATGCCTCTACCACAACCCTGTAAGAACAAAATGAGAAACAATTTGTGATTCAGCCCTGTTTAACCTCTAATTTTCTCCCTCTTTTGTGAAGGACTGATGCTACTGAAATTAGCACTACAGTTTGTACAGTGTGATGCTCACTTGTTCGTATTCCAATGAAATGTACAAGCAAAGCCCTGCTCATTTTTTAGCCTGCCCAATTTCTTCCTGCATTACAAAGCAATTGAAACCAGCCATTCTTTGAACATTATAACCTTTCCCCCCACACCCCCCCAACACTTGAATGCTCTTAACGTCTATAATTATATTTGAATTCCTGCTTTGATTAAGTTGTTTAGAGTCCTAAGACTGCATGAAAATTTCTGACGCGTAACAGCTAGTCTATGTGAAAATGTATCAAACTGAACTCTTTGGAAACAGTAAAAGGAAAGTCTGGAAAAACCAGGAATCTTTTCTGCAAAGTGGAAGGAATTTTCCAACAGGTTGCAAAACTACGCAGACACAAGTCCTTCAGTCCACTTTTGACAGTTAGTTTTAGTCCTAGGAGTTTTATAAGTGCTTTAGTTAAGAAGGTAATATAATGCTTGTTCCTAGTATTTTCACAGTCACTTCAATCACAGGGATCTAACTGAATAAGAAGCTGTAAAAAATTAATATTTTTGATCCATTTCTTCCTTCTTTCATAAGGCTGCTTTGCCTGCTCTAAGTAAATTGTTTGCTTTTCTCTCAGCAAATCAGTTCTCATTTGTGATAAATTGATGTCTTGCTAACTACAAGATTGTACAGTAGGTGACCTATCTATTATGTTTTCAAGCCTAAATTTTACATAATTTACAAATAGAAGATGGAGAATGCATAAAATATATTGTACCGGGATATCCTGTCTGTCATCCTGCTTTTTCAAAAAAATCTCTATTTTGGGGAAACCAAGTTAAATCTCTATATATCCCATTTGTAAATAGATAGCATTTGCTCTCAAACAATGAAATGCAGATTGCCAGAAGCAGGCATCACGATGTTATTGAAAAATTCCCAGCAGAGCTGAAGTTTTACTCAGAGCCTTAGTTCTCCAAGCAGTCTTGGCAATTCCAGAAATAGATCTGCTTCTGGCAAGATAAATAAAATTAAATGATTTCTGAAGTCCCATTTAAAATATAAGCAAAACATGAAAAGAAAAAAAAAGAAAGAAAAGAAGAAAAAAATCAGACAAGCAAAACAAATGCAAAGATATATTCCTACTAGCTGTTTAAGTACAGTTTTAAAATTACATAAAATTATATAAAGTAGAGCAAATTAAAGGACATCACTGTTTTTTAACTCAGATTCAATTCCTGCCAAATAATTAAAAATCATTGCAAAGTGTATTCTTTCAGTGTAGTAGGTAATAATATCAGGTGAATATCAAGAAATACACATGGACATTATAATATAGTCAATTAGGTTAAAAAATATCAGGTCAGATCCTGTAGTCCTTTTATTTTTTTCAGCAAGTGAGTAAATGAAAAGATGAAAGGAAAGACCGTTTCAAAACTAGTATTAAACTGTGGCTGAAGCAATTTCTGCTGTTACTCTTTACGATGAAAGTAATTCTTAAAATGAAACATAAAGTTCTGCTCAGGATCAGTCACTGATTTATCTTGAGAAAGTTTGGCTTGTTTTGGATGTATATGATTTTAAATTTTAAATCACATGCAGATCAGAGCTTTAGGAAAGAGATTAGTAAACCCGTCAGTAAGAAATACTTTTCTGTGGATGAAGAATCAGGGAATACCTAGCAGCCAACTGGATTTTAGAAAAGCAGAACCTCAAATCCCTTGAACACCAGCCAGATCTAAGATCCTTAACTTTTGTAGGGTTATCAATTCTCTTATAAAATATACACTTTCTTTATTTATGCTTTCAAACCCTGAATCTCAAAAGAAAGGCTCACAGACAAATGTTACATGTAGGTAAAGCCTTATAAAATAAGGGCCTTGTTACCCTTGTTAAATCATGGCTCAGGCCTCCTACTTTGGCTAAGTAGAAAAGGACTATGGGAAAGTGACTCAGCTAAATTAGAGGTAGAAAAACCAAGTTATATAACCATCGTGTGCTCACATCATGGTGTATGGTGTTTGGTTTGATTAAGTTTGTTATGATTTAAAACTATGGAGCTGATAATGGGCTAACTTCTTAAAAAGGCCTGATTTTCTCAATAAAGTGGTTCTCCTTTGCACCTGCTGGGGAACTCTGTGTGGCTTTGCTTTGTACAGGTAAAGACAATCATACGACCTGGAAGTGACTTGTAAAGGTTGTCTAACCTAACCTCCCAGCAATGTGCAGGGACAACTTCAACTAGATCAATTTACAGCTTGTCCCATGTTTTCTCTTCTTCAGCATTTGTTTGGTTAAGTAATAGGAAGGTGCAGTGACAGAGTTTTTGACGGTGGGAGTGGTCTCTGGAGAGCACCAGCTGAAGTTTGGTCTAGGACTGCATTTTCAGTTAGGGGAGAGATGGCCCCATTTTTTCCATCTATGTATTCCCACTGTGGAATACCTAACCTATTGGAAAAACTGATTAGAGGGTACAATACTGATTTGGTCCTTTTAAGTACATACATTTTCCAGGCTATAAAGATACATTTTCCTGCATATAGAATTTATGACTGCCTTTTTCCAGATACCAAAGACTTTGTAGCAAAAGAAAAAAGAAGTCTTTTGGTGCTTTCAGGAAGAATCCAAGCTCTGCTATCTCATCAGTTTTAGGCATCCAACTGCAATGACGTACTCTACATGCTATAGGGCTTTCTACTTGGGTCTTGCTTATTGACTCCTTGAAGATTATTCCATTATGCTAAAATAATTATTCAATCAGCTCAGAGGAAATGAGCAAACACGATTTTGCAGCATGGAAGGCATTATAGGACTAGCAAAATCTAGTTCCATTAAATTCACAAATATTTTAAACTAAGAAATAATGGACAGCATGAATGAAATCTAATCTCTTCCTTCAGAAACTATAATATAACTTAATGCCACAAATTTCAATCAGTTATGACAGATGTGCAGTCTTTGAAACAAGGGAGCCTCTGCTTTTAAACTTGATAATATCAATAAGAATATAGTACACCAGTATTTTGTTAATGCACTTGAGTGTACAATTTTTCACATATAAATGTCTTTCTAAACTTTTCGATTGAACACACACATAAACCCCTCCATGGAAATGTTATGCTTTTACCTCATTTTTCTCCTCTCACTTTATTTAGTTTTAAAACATTACCTACCACTTCAGACAAAGCAAGTTTCTTGGGGCAATAAATTTCAGGATAACCCCACATAGCAGCTAGCACTATTGTATTGTGAGTTGCAGCCTATAAATATGACATTTCAAGAGCTAGGAGAAGGTAGGCATAAAACACTTGTAAAATTCTCATTTACATGGGTCTCTTGAACACCTTAGATCTAGATGTTAGAGCAATTCAAACAAATGTGATCCACTGTAGTACTCTAGTTAAATTATTTCATTACCTCAGAATAGAAGTTTGTTATTGAAATCTATTATGGGAACAAATTTTAGACTCAACCTGTTCTCCTTAATGATATCCCTTATTGCTTTACTTGCTTCATTGTCATCCTAATTAATTAAAAAAAAGCAAGAGAATCTTACTTGACTTCATTTATGAGGAGTGTTACATAATTAGCATGAACAGATTATTATCTAACTTTCTCGATGGATTCATGGCAACAACATCACAAAAATCATAAGCATGGATTCCTCTTGAAAGAGGTTCCTGTGATTTTGACCCTAAAAGACTTTCCACAGTGTTGGAAACCTGTCATTACATACCATTTTTATTTTTTTGCAGTTTGTGATTTTGAAAACGCAAATGGCAATATACTGCTACAGGCTTAGTCTGAGTCTGGTGGTGCTGGATTCTTTGTTATTTGAAGCTGAATACTTTAGCTGTTGTAAACTGATCTTACATGCTTTTTTTTTTCTTGTATGGAAATGCTTCAGTGATTTTCTTTTCGTCTTGAATTTCAGCTGCTACACATACATGGCACATTTTTTTTATATTTCTTCAATATACATTCGCTCACATAGCACTAACAGCAAGGAATTTCACAAGTTATCTATGGTCTTTGAAAGGTTTTTTTCTTTTTTTCACTTCCACAAAGGACAAAAAAGAACATTGAAGGTTTTTTTTCATTGTTTTGTGAAATAAAAAATGCCAGTTAAAGTAAATTCTTCCAAAAATACAAAATAATATTTTATTTTTCTGAAACACTATATATATATACATATGTTTAATGTGACTGGTTTTTGAGAAATGTATTGTCAACCTTGATTTATAATACACAATGCCTTCATAAGGGATTATGAAGAATTCTTGAATTATTAGGCATTAAGGCTCTTGTAAATCACTGATGAACCAGGAGTGACAATTAGTTTTTTATTGTTTTACCCCTAATGTGATTTTCAGTTCATGAGCTTCTTGTTGCATAAAGGCTCATTGTTCCCATATGTTTCTCTGTCATTTCCTCTTTGAGCTCAAAATTTAATATGCTTTTAAAAAACAAACAACCACAAGAAATAAGTGTTAGATAGAGAACAGCATTGACCCTTTCATTCTTCTTAAAAATACTGACTCTTTGATGTGTCTGGGGCAGAGTCAGCAGCCAGTTCATGAGCTAAGCTGGCTGTTTTCACATTAAATGTGCTATGCACAAATTGTTGTTAAAGGTGGAAAGCTGCTTGGCTATTCAGAGAAACACAGACCAGGTCACCTGGAATCAAGACTGTCAGAGCTTAAGAAACCTCTGGACAACACTTAGTTATGTGGCTTAATTTTATGCAGCCCTGTGCAGAGCAGGGAGTTTGACTCCATCTTTAGTGGTCTCTTCCAGCTTAAAATATTCTGTGATTTTATGACTCTATGATATATATAACCTTTACATATATATGAAAAGGATTCCCACTAGAAGATCATCAATTCTTATCAGCCATGGAGAGAAGCAAAATGAGACCATTGATGCTTTTTGTTCTTTTCTGACTATGGAGTGCAGCACTCTGTATCTCTTGATTTGTGTGGCCATTAGCATGTACGTATACTGCTTTATTGTATGGATTTTTTCCTTGTCTACTGGGCACACATGCTCAGTCTTGCTCCTAGTTGGATTTGGGGACATGGAGCTTCAGGAGCCTTACCAACAATGCACTGCTAGACAAGACCCAACAACAGAGCCCCGTGGGCCAGGTGGGTCATTAGAAAAGAGAAGATCACTTCAAGGAGTCTCACCAGTTGCAACTGAGGTTGCATCAGAGGCTGCCATTATCATCCAGAGAAAAACTGACCACCCTCTTTGAATGGTTTCCTTCTAAACAGGATAAATGCAAAAAGATTCCAGTAAATACTGCTCTTCCTCACTGTCCAGCGAGGGGAAGTGATGCAAATGCTGCACCACAGCACTTGCATAATTACGAGAAATAACTCTTTAATTTTTTAATAGTTTTTTATTAAGCTGAGCTTGGGAGAGAGAAATGAGGATGAACAATTTAAAAGGAGAAAGAAAATACATGCTTTTTTTTCCTTTTGGATTCCAAGTAAAAAAAATTTTCTTCTTTTAGACTAATATTTGCCATTTATATATTAATATATAACTCACAAATTCCAAAAGGAAACTTGCTATGAAGTTTCTCTGAAAGAGTAACTAATGTTTGGCATTTTCTAGGTAACTTCTAATGCTGTGTCAGACTACTTAGGGTGAATGTCATTACCAAGGTGTGTTACTACTCATGCATTTCAAAACAAAATTGTCTCTGCAGCTTAAAAGAAAATGGTGTCTTTAACCTTTGTACATATAAAACATTGAATTTTTTGACAATCAAGTATTTCTTTATTTTTTTCATGCTAAAAACTCATTTATGAAATTGAAGGATCCAGATTGTGTCGTCACCTCTATATTTTTCTACCAATTTAATACCCTTTTCCTTTGCAAAGACTATAATAAATGCATTATTATAGGAGAATTGGTGCTGAAATTTTCACTGGGTCATGCAGACGCTTTCTCTGCATATTTGGTCTATGGACTTGGCTTTCCGTCTACCTTTGTCTCTCTAGGAACTTAGAATATTTTTTTTTTACAAAACTCTTTTCAGAGGGATGATTTTATGAAGTAGAAATACAAATCTCCCCTGCAAGAGACCAAAAATTCCACGGAATTATACAGTTGGAAGAACACAAAGAAATCTTTACAAAAAACAATCAAACAAAAAATATTATGTAATTTGAAATGCAATTTCATTTTGTATAAATCCTCACAGAAGAACATAATGAAAAGTGGTTTTTATGGATTTTCTCTTTCAAGAGAAGCTGAAGATCAAATTTTGCTATCATTACACACTTAGTTTTTTTAATTAAGTTCTTACCAACATAACTGTAAATTTTTTGAAAGTACTTCAGTCACTGCATTTCATGGTGAAAGGCAGGGTGCCAGCCAGGGGTACCTGGACAAGCTCAAGACATGGGTGCATGGGAATCTTGTGAGATTTAACAAGACCAAGTGCAAGGTGCTGTGCCTGGCTCAGGGGAAGTGCTGATATCAACCCAGACTGGGGGATGATGAACAGATGGAGAGCAGCCCTGCTGGGGACTTGGGGGAGCTGGGGGATGAGGGGCTGGACATGACCCAGCCATGAGCACTCACAGCCCAGAAACCAAACGTGTCCTGGGCTGCATCCAAAGCAGCGTTTGCAGCAGGCAGGGAGGGGATTCTGCTCCTCTGCTCCCCTCTGGTGAGACCCCCACCTACAGTGCTGCACCAAGCTCTGGGGTCCCCAGTGCAGGAAGGACATGGACCTGTGGGAGCAAGTCCAGAAGAGGGGCACCAAGTTGATTTGAAGGCAGAAGCATCTCTCCTATGAGTGAAGGCTGGGAGAATTTTGTTTGTTCAGCCTGGAAAAGAGAAGACTTCTGTGAGATCTGTTTGTGGCCTTCCAGTACCTGAAGGGAGCCTACAAGAAATATGGAGAGATAATATTTACAGCAGTATACAGTGACAGGACAAGGGGGAAAGGTTTTAACTGAGGTGGAGACTAGTTTTNCAGAAGAGGGACACCAAGTTGATTTGAAGGCAGAAGCATCTCTCCTATGAGTGAAGGCTGGGAGAATTTTGTTTGTTCAGCCTGGAAAAGAGAAGACTTCTGTGAGATCTGTTTGTGGCCTTCCAGTACCTGAAGGGAGCCTACAAGAAATATGGAGAGATAATATTTACAGCAGTATACAGTGACAGGACAAGGGGGAAAGGTTTTAACTGAGGTGGAGACTAGTTTTGATTAGATATTAGGATGAAATTTTTTATGTGAGGGTGGTGAGGTAGCGGAGCAGGTTTTCCAGAGAAATTGTAGGTGCTCCATCCCTGGCAGTGTTCGAGGGCAGGGTAGATGGAGCCCTGAGCAACCTGATCTAGTAAAAGGTGTTCCTGTCCATGGCAGGGGGAGTTGGAACTAAACGATCTTTAGGGCCCCTTCCAACTCAGACCATTCTATGGTTCCATCATTCTTTTTCATTGTTAGTTACACATTCTGCTATGAAAACTGTAACATGACCTTATGGGAGTCATACTCTAAATAATTAATATCTTGTATTAAAACTCTTCTTGCATTGCAAAACAGAACACAAGGGAAAAAATACAAAGAACAAAATAAAGGAAAAAACTACAAAAATAGATAAAAAGTATAAACACTCCTACCTTTCTTGACTAAACTTTTATCTAGAGTGTTTAAATCATGTACCAAAATAGCCCATCTAGGCATTTTGTGGGTTTTTCTTAATATAAGAACATCTACTTTCTATCCAAACATAAAACTACTGAAGTTATGAAGTTTTTTCTTCACTGTAGTTGAACAGATGTGCAGATGCACAAATATCTGTTTTAGCAAAAATATATAAGGGTTGGGGAGAGATGGAAGAGTGAGGGAGAGAGAAATTTTTCTATTACTTTGAATATCACATTATAAATGTCCTGTATTTAAAAAAGACTGCAGGGTAAATACAAATTCTCTAGTCTTGCATTATAAAAATCTTGCTTGGTTTTTATTGGACCGCTTTTCTTGCTATGGAAATTACCAAAATTAAAGATTCAATTAAATTTGTATTGTCAATTAAATACTGATATTTTGTATGAATCTTCAAAATACCTGTAAGTGATCAGATAAGAGTTGTACATTCACTAAGGCTACTATATCTCCTCCTCCACAGCCAATTGTGTTCAAATTTCTAGAAACATTTGTTTAACTTCCTTCTCATTAAAGTTGATATTTTCCCATGTTTAATCTATAGCATCATGAATACTGCAGTATCACATTTTGTTGACCATAACATAAATGTTGAATAAAGTTTGAATCAATAATCTTGCTATTGAGAGTGATATAAGTGCTAAAATTATTTCATTTGATGAGTTCTCACTGGGATCTGTTGAATTCCATTGCACATAGTAAAGAAAATAATTCACCAGTGTAAACTTTTAAAAGGTTGCCACCTACTTTTTTCCCCAGGAATATCTTTAGTAAGTTTTGCCTATTTTTTTCCAACATAGCTCTAGGCCTGTATATTAAAGTGTGGTAGTTGGCACATACAGCCATGACTTAGAAAATGCTCAGACGTCAGTGGAAGACACAACAGAGACTGATGGTGAAATCTTTATGGAAGTATATAATAATCCCTGGCAAAGAAAAAAAAGGTTTAAGTTTGGGCCAGTACAAGATAGCTGCAGTACTGATAACTGTAAGAAAAGTCCCTCAATTCTTTACTTGTCTTGGGTGTTTATTTGCTGTGTAACCTTAAGCAATTGTGTTTTCCTCAGTGTGGTGCGTTTTTCACATCTTTAGGGCAGGGATCATTTCAGAAAGCAAGTAACTCTCTTCAGCTCTATTCATATCAGAACTCTGGTGCCACTTAAAGCTGGTTGTTTTTTTATTTTTTTAATTTGGTTTTTTTTTTTTGTTTGTTTGTTTTAGGTGTTTTTGTTGTTTTTTTTTTTAAAGAAGTTATAATGGAAAAAAAGATACTTAGCTCTTTATTTGCTATAAGGGACTGCTTTCATGGAATTAACACTGCACTTACTCTTTAATTGAAAAATTGCAGAGCATGAGGAAGGCTTTTTGCAGCTTCCATAGCTAGTTAAAATCTAGGATGTGACTACTGTGATCTGGTTTTCATTCCATTGTAAATACTTTCAAGTAATGATTATTGCTTTATGTAAGGATATACAATAAAATCAGAAATATGCTAAGACAGCAATCCAGAAAATCAATTCATTTGTTTAATAGTCATGAAAAGATTTGGACTTTGAAATACAAAAGTACAATTCAGCACTGAAGTGAGTTGGTGTCTGATTAGTATAGATGGTTTTTAGACTAAAAATTTTAAATATGGTAGGAAAATAAAGATATTGCTTGTAAAGAAACAGTTTTTCTGAGAGGTATTTCCTTAAAATGAGCTATGTAGAAGACCTACAGAACAGAAAGGGCAAACCAAACTAAAACACTGTTTTCACTTGCATTTCTTTAGTGGCTTTCTGAAAGAGAAAATTAATATTACATATGAGTAAGAACTAATTAAATTAAGCAACTGTGACATTTTTGATAATGATACCAATTAACCAAAAGCAAAAAGGATATGTTCAGTGAAATTCAGAGCTAACATCTGAAATATCATTAATGTGAGACTTCTTAGTGGTGTCCTTTATTTTGAGCTGTGGTGTTTGCAGAAGTGAGCATTTCAAGGGTAAATTTAGCACAGGACAGGAGGAAACTTATTGGGAGCTGTTCCTATTAATAAGAGAATTCTGATCTGAATATGCCTGACATTATTTGTCATCACTGCTGAGGTCTACCTTCATGTGTCTTTACTTTTTCAACAGTCTTTTGAACAGTCTTTTCAGTTCTGGCTGAGTACAAGTTTGTACACACACAGTAGAATCTCAGATCCTGCCTATTGCCATGTAAACACAAATAAACTTTTATAGTGAATCACTATCAAATCACACATTCCCATCACTAAATTTAATGAGAATCTATACTGAAGTCACCACATACAGTGGATTATGAACGAACTGCAAACCTCTTCCCATAACAATGTGGACCATCAGTAATTTGCAGACCAATTAGACTGTGATAACCCAGGGAGAACTGTCTTGTTTTGCGTTATATGGAGGCAAAACAAAATAAACTCTGCAGACCTATTTTTTCAAATGGCAAAGGGCAAAAAACAAGGTAGGAATAAAATAACTAGACCTATAAATTTTTTATAAAGAATGAATGTTTAGATTATATCTTTCAGTATTTAAGTTGCTCTATTATAAACATTTTCATCATTTAAATTTCAATTCAGGTAGAAGTTGCAGAAGATGAATATTTATTCAAATATTCATATGAGTATTTAGGCAGCCCTGAATAGGTAGGCACCTTTTTGAGTAGCTGTAATAAAATTTTGTTCATAGTGTAATTTCACATATATTTCTGTGATAAATAAAAATTAGTTTGCCAGAAGTCTTGAGCGTCAGAGGAGATAAAACAGGATGTTTGGGGTATTGTTGTTAAACTTCATTTTTCAGGTTCTAGTTTCCGAAGTTTTTAGCAACAAGAGTTAGATATATCTAAAAACTTCAGTTGGTCTTTAAATCATTGAAGTCTATGATTCAAACCAGAGATTTCTCTTTTCTTTCTGGTTTGGTTTGGTTTTAGATATGCATGTCTAAGAGACCGTAATGTCCCATTTGAAGCCACAGTAATATATTGTTTTGTACAAATAGCAGGCATGCTAAAGAAAGCACTATACTGAGATATCCTTTTACATGTGTTTTTTTTTAGACATCTGAAGACTTCTATATAAAAAGTGAATATTTACATAGATGTGAATTTAAAATGTGATTATATCAAAATATTTGCAATAATTACTATGGTCATGTTGATGAAGATTTATATTTTCCCATGTGATAGCCAAAATCAGAATTACGACCTGACTGGGACTTCACGTGTTAAATTTTGATAACTTGGAAAACTGTAAAGCACAGCTCCTTTAGGTGTTACCTAGGAACAACACTGTCAGTTGCTGCAGTTTGTTGCACTTTGAATTGTAGCAATATGATCATGTTTCTGAGACTGAAATGACTTTGAATATTGCTGTTCAGAGCACTTATTTTATTAAGGCAATGTGTTTTTTCTCAATAAAGAGAAGGTGGATATCTAGTTTATTAGATTAAGTGAAGAAGTATCTAAATGAAAGCTGCTATCAAATTTGCATACAAAAAATTCTACATATTTTAAAAATAAATTTAAATATTGATATATTAAATTAATATATATAATTAAATTAATATATATCTATTTATATTTTTATATATAAAATTGACACAAAGCTCCAAGATAGTTCTCAATTTGGAGATTTTTTTTTCTGTTTTCCATTACACTTTTACTTCAATTCCACTAAAGGCAGGTAATAAAATTAATCGTTTTACTAAGATGATCCCTGGAGTGAACATAAGAATACATATAATTGAGTATGAGGAAATAAATAGAGCTGTAGCTTGTGACGTTAAATTGGATGCTAACAAAGATCTAGGCTACTCCTCTCTACACAAAAAGAACATTTATTTTTGAAATAACATGACAATATGAATAAGTGACCATTAATGAAAATGTAATTATATCTTTCATGAAAAAAGAAAGAAGCAGACACAATTGAATGTGTATGTTAATTTCAGTGTGTGGCTCAGACCTTGTAGAACTGTCTATCAAAATTCTCCTTTGGTCTCTGTGGAAATTCGCATATCTTTATTTGGGCTCTTGTTGAAGTTGGTATTTTTATGCAAAATCCAGGAACTGCTAGAAGGCACATCCTAGGGTGAAGAAAAGAAGAAAGAAAGAGGAAAAAATTGTGACTGTAAAAGAAAAAGAAACATGTTCATAATAAAAACTAACAAGAGATGGGTTTATTTTTCTGCTTCTGTTTATAAATTGTGTGTAAACATAAACCTTCTTAAAATGTTTATTGCCCGACCAGGAAATAAGAGATGACATTGATTGTCCACTGAATCATTAGAACGAGGAGTCAAAAAAAGTGCTTAGTTTCATATTAGACTGTGACCTTGATGTCATCAGTGAATGCTGAGGGACAGCTATAACTCCCATGAGGAAGCATTTTTCTGCTAAACAGATTTCTTCTGAGCAAATCATGCTGATGCGTCCACTGTGCAAGTTTGTGAGAACTTGCATGGCATCAGGAAATCTGAAAGTCTCTCCATGTGACCTCTGGATATCTTGTGTCCATAGAAAACACTAGCATCTGAAAAGATCAGTGTAATTAGTCTCATTTTTATCCTTTCAAAGCCCTTCACCCAACTTTTTAGGCCTGTGAGACATTATGCTTTAATATACTGTGCTTTATTGTTAGAAGAGATTATAGAAATCAATGATTCCTACTACAGTACCAGTAGGGCTTTTAATGAATGGCCGTAACCTTATTGTTTGGAGGAGTAATTGTAATACTATTAATTGTTTTTAGGAATGTTGATTCTTGTAAACATAGATCAGTTCCATTACATTTTAAAAAAATAGTAGTAATTATTACTCCTGTAACACTGGCTTTTATCATTCTAATTGCATCTTGCCTTGGATGTTGCTAAACTGTTGCTTAAATAAAAAGATAACAATTAACTCACTGGTTGGATACTTCACTTTCTTTAGATTTTCCACAGGGGCTTAAGAACAGACCTAAAGTGTAGTCTAGCTGACATCAGCCATGAAAGATTCAAGTTGGTATCTCATGGATTTTTGTGGTTCTCCTTATTTGATAGGCTGTATTTCATGACCCCAGGAATTATAACAAAAAAACTTTCACATGTAATTATTTCCACAACAGGTCTTAATTGTCTTGCTTCTCAGTATTAGCATGCTTTATTTTTAGGTTAATATAATCTGCAGCACGACAGGCAAAGACCATCATTCCCAGTAATATGTGGCAGAAACATAACAATACCTATTACTTCTATACAAGCAAATAGCTACATTCTGTTTCCCAGGCAGTAAATAAAAATACTCCATGTGTACTATCCCTCCATTTTTTATTTTTGCCAGCTAAACTTACATGCTTATGCTAATGTGATGCAAGTGCATCTGGCCTGTAAAAAAAAAATGACCACTTAATTTTGTTAGCAAAAAGCAAACTTTGCTTACTGTTGGTAAAACAAGGATAATAGAGACAGGGATTGCTTATGCTGCAGCTCAGATATTTAGTACTGTAAATATTTTAGTAGTGGAACAGGCTGCCCAGGGAGGTCATGGAGTCTTCCTGTCTGGAGGCATTTAAAACCCACCGGGACAAGTTTCTGTGTAACATGCTCTAGCTGACCCTGCCTTGGCAGGGGCATTGCACAGATGATCTTCAGATATCCCTTTCAAATCTAATGGTTCTGTGTTTCTGTGAAAGAAACCTGTATTTCTACTGAAAAAGGAAGCCAAAGAAATTTTTGTTCTGGTAGCATTGTAAGTAATGCCTCTGTCAGGTGTGGCGTAGAGCTTTCCTCACTGCCATTACTGAGTGGTTATTTCTCATCTCTAGCTCTCATAGTTTCATTCATTCATTTCACAGGTGTCCTTTAAGCACTGGTGAATCTAGTAGGAGAGCTCAAAGGCAGACATGTGATTGCTTAGGGACTCTCCAAATATTATGTATTCTTAAAGATAAAAAATCAGATTGGTAAATTTTGTGAATCGTAGATGTGCACCAAACACTGAAATTCACCACCCAATGGTGGACTTAGACATGCACCTAAATGTTTTTCTGCTAGCATTTCTGGTGCCTATGTGGTTGTGCAAAGAAAAAGAACTCTATCTTTACAAACCTACTAATCATGATCTGGTTCCTGTTGGGATATTTTAAAATCTTATAGCCTTTTCATGTCATTTTGACTGATGAAAAATATTACTATACTTGGAAAGCATTTTTATTAAAAGCAGAAAGACTATTTGCTTGTTTAAAAATGTGTTTGATTCTTAGCTTACAAGTTATCACGAGCTGCTCAGCAAGAAACATCACAGGAACTTTCATTACCTGACCACTCTTATAAAGGCCATTTCTGCATATTAGACTAAATGGAATCTATGTCAGCTATAAAATCAAAGGAACATTTGGACTGCAATGTGTCTCTAATAACAGTAATTATATTTAGCACTTTGCAATTTTCATCTGCAAAGCACTTGCTAACAACATTAGATACTTAATTCTCACAGAAACTCAGAAAGGTAGGCAGCTAATAAACCTCCCTGTAAAGAGATGCATTATTGGGTGGCAAATGATCATTCACTGAATGGAATGGAAAAGAATAAGCTACTTCAACTAATCTGGAAGGTTTAAGAAGAAAAATTTTAATTCTAATAGTTTTAGGAGCAATATAAAATGCAGGCAAATAGTTCTGTTCCTTAAAACACACATCGCTTAATCAACAATGACTCATCATACACATTGTCCTGTGCAATATTGCCACAATGTAAAAAAGTTTATTTTTCAACCTATAATTTTGCTTAAATTGTCTGTCATATGCTCTGGAATGACCCTGCTTGAGCAGGGAGTTTGTACCAGATCAGCCACTGTGGATTTTTCAAACCTTATCCATTCTGTGATTCTGTGAATGTGGAAGTCAAATGGAAAACTCTATCTTCCGAGGTTGTTTTGCTGAATCACTGTTTTTCTAAGTACAAGGAGCATGAGAAAATTTCCTTCAATTTCTCTTCCTACTTTATAGTCTTTTAGTTCCTGCAAGTTCTCCAGTATTTCACTGTTACCTCAGGGAGGCTTATCTCTGAAGAGTACTAACCAAGATACACCCCTCTGCTTCTTACACTCTTGGCAGTTAGGAGATTGTTGGCTTCTCTCCAGAGTAAACCAAAGGAGATAAAATCTACCTGGATTCAGTTTTTTCCACTGTATATGTTTTATACAGCTGCATTGATGCTGCCTGTCATTTATGTAACAGCGAGAGAAAACTACTTGTTCTGAAAGATATTGTATGATTTAAGCAGGTGTTATTTCCATTAATAGTCAATAGAGATTGAGGGTGGAAAATAAGTCAAACAAAAAGCTATGAACTTATATCTAAGATAAAATACAGCTACTACTAATAATAATAGACAGATTTAACAGCTAACTAGGACAGTTTAAACATAATCTCTCTTAAAAGAAGTGAAATACACAAAAAAGTTCTTAGTCAGTAGACCTATTTTTCTTCAGGATTTTTTTTTATTGAAAAGTGTTGATCCATTAGCATTGGAACTTTATATCAGTGAATTTTTATAACATGTTTTTTCTAGGGCATTATGGTAGGAGCATCTTGAAAGCATTGCAATTATATTTTTCTATATAATCAGCTCTGCGAAGACAATATAATGGAAATATCTTGTAATTCCTTCTGCCTCTGCCTTCTCCTGCCAGAGCTATCTGGGTACTGGTTCAGCTTTTTTACATTCCATGACCTCCTGTATACTACTCTGATCTCTGCATGCCTGCATTTCCTCACATTTTTTCTGTGCATTGCTCTTCATCTTACTCTTTACATATTTTCAGCTAACATGAGCTCTTCTTAATTTTTTTTTGCCCACTGCAACACATCTCATCTCCCATAAAGTTTCTGTTTCAGTCCCAGTTGCATGTCATTTATTTGCTTCCTCAAGTCTGCCACGGGCAGATATTCTTTGACACTTTAAAGTTTTCATTCTGCTTCCACTAGTTTTCTTTTACTTTTAATTCACATATCAGCTTGTTTGAATCCTGGTCCCTTAATGTGACTTTCTATCTCACACTATAAAAATTAAAATCTAATTTTGTTCAGTCTACATATTCATCTTTCTTCTGATGCATTGAAACGTCCAGTGCAGTACTTGAGCAAGGCTAAAGAAGTTTCTGAACAAAATCAATCAAATAGCTAGACTACATCTCTGATGTATATTTATTATGACTAGAGTTTACTATTACCGTTTCACACAATTGTTTGTGATTGGTTGTAATCACACGTTACACAAATAATCACTGTGTCAAAAAGTGAGTAGAAGTATACATCAATGCTCTTTCCATAAAAGTTTGGAAAGTTATTCTTCTTCTCAGAAAGACAAGAATTCTTTAAGATCTATGGATTAAGTCAACATATACAGCATGTCTTTTCTGCAACCATTGTGACACAAATGATTTTGAGAAAGTGTACTCTATTCCCAAAGACATAAGAAACTCAAATAATGCAAAATAAAAATATATGAAATAAATTGTGCCTATACTTTAATTGCGCAAAAAGCAGATGATGAATCCAATTTAAATTAGGGTGTTCAGTCACAAAGTCAGTAATGGAAATGGTGGGAGGGTGAAGGAATTAAGAGAGGCAAATGAGGACAAGATTTTCTTTTTAATTATATTTGGTGTGAGATGGTATATAGATAGTGTAGAATTACACCCTTCCACCAAATGTTCTAAATATTAAGGATTGTATAAATGAAGACCAAGGGAAACAAAAGTTAGAATATATAAGTAAATTTAGATACAATATTAGAGCGGTTGCAAAGGCCACATCTATTAAATAACAGAGCTGGACAAACTACGGAAAGTTAACAATTTATTCTCAAATACTTTCATTTCTTCTTGGGAATTTTAGGGGATTGCTATTTCATTTGCATCAAAGTTATTGCTATAAAATACTGTCTGAAAATATTAAACTTTCAAAGTGATGAAGACCACTAAGTCTGGGTTTGCAAATTCTTTTCTGTGATAATTTACCCTTAATAAAGCAATATTTCATTTTTCTCTGGAATTTAAAAATATCGTCATCATGCATTTTTTCTTTTCTTTTGAATATTTTGAATGAGCAATCTAAACCTACTAAAATTAGTTCCTGTCCATAAAAGAGCATTTTGTATTTGTCTCTGATCTTATCCATCTTTTCTTCCTCTACTAGATTTTCAAGAACTACTTTTTTCTTATTTTAAGGCCATATTATTTCCTTTTAAAATGTTTTTACTATGGAAAATCACAGTCTCAACTCTTATTGCCTTTTGGAATTTACAAACAGACTCTTTTTTCCCATTTAATTTGTAATAATTTTTTTACCCCTCTCTCCCAAACTATTAACGCTACAGGGATGAAAGCAGGACAAAACAGACATTTCTCTCCCTNTTTTTTTTCTTTTTACTTGCTTCAATCTATTTTCCATTTCTATTTCAACTCATTCTATTATAAGTCAGAAATAATCCTAGAAAATTCTTTTTGTATTTATTACTTTGGGATATTTTTTCTTAGTTTCTGA
>VXBU01009345.1:0-51360 GCA_013400315.1 Bombycilla garrulus | reverse complement strand
TGTTTTGTTTCTGGGGAGATTGGTAGCAACATCTTATTTTTGTTTTGAGTTTTTGCTTCTTTCTTTGAGAACTGCGATCTGCTTCTCATGATTATCTGTACATTTTCACTCAAGGTCCCTGCTATGGGAATCAATGCCTCAGAACACTGTCAATGCCCAGTAGAATGTGTGACTTCATCCCTGACTGCAAAACTTTTTCAGTTGTTGTTCTAAAGGTCTTAACTTCATACATTCTCACGTGAGACTTGTGCTCTATGCTAAATAAGAAAATATTTTAAAGGCACGGATTTAATACTGTATAGAGCTTTCAGCGGTAAATTTTAGAGGTTCATTTCACCTAACATTTACGTGCTAGACATCTGAGTCTGAGCAGTTCACCTCAGGCTTCATTTATGGTTGTTGAAGATAAATATGCATTTCCAGAGGGTGACTGCTTTGATCTAATTTGCTTGCCTTTCATAGGGTGAGATTAATCTCTCTCCGGAGATGCCTGCTTCTTTTCATTGACGATAACATAGGCCCAAGATAACTAGCACAGCACTAACCATTGAATTTTAAAGCACTGATGTTCAGGCAAACCAGTCCTCCCTGACATTTCTTTTATGACTGCCTGTACTTTGATATAACTAGTCCTTGCAATTCAGTAAGAGTAGGGGATGTTAAGTGTCTTTGAAGTCTAACTCTTTTGATTGCTATAGATTAGGCATTTTTAGAAATAAATAAAAATTTTAAATGATACAGAAATATAGTTGCAGTCGTGGAAACATGGTAGAACGATTTGCACAACTGGTGTGCCACAATGGATAACTAGAAAATTTTCAGAAGTGATAGGCACGGAGGGAGAGGTGGTAGGGTAATTGTGCATGTTATGGAGTATTTTGATAGGGTAATGATAGGGGTGAGTCTTTGTGGGTAAGAATTAGGGGAAAGGCCAACAAGGCAGATATTCTGGTAGGAGTCTGCTATAGACCACCCAATGCAGATGAAAAGGCAGATTAAATATTTTATAATTATAATATGTAAAATAAAATGAAGTCTCACAAAGACTACCCTTGTTTGCATCTGGAGCTTCAACATACCAGATTTCTGCTGGAAAAAAACAATCCAATGGAAAGGAGAGAGTCTAGGAAGTTCTTGCAGTGTGTGCAAGGCTACTTCCTGAGACAATTGGTGAGGAAGACAACTGTGGAAGGTGTCCAGCTGGGCCAGCTGTTTGTGAACAAAAATTGTGCCAATGGAGATATAGATTGGATATTAGGAAACATTTCTTCCCTGGAAGAGGTATCAAGCATTGACACAGCTGTCCAGCATAGTGTCTGAGTCACCAGACCTGGAGATATTTAAAATATGTGCAGGTGTCATGCTCAGGAATGTGGTTTAGTGATGTGCTTGACAGTTTTATGGTTGGACTCAATGACTTTAAATCTGTTTTCCAACCAAAATGATTCTGTGATTGTCTATGGGGTTCTTTATTAACTTTTCTATTCTTTCTGTGCTTTACAAACTGTGTTTTTAAAAAGGAAACCTAAAAATCTCACACACATCCCCACATACTCACAAAAGAGACAATTTCCCCACTCCAAATATTGGCTTGGGAACCTTTCAGAGGACTGATACAGCTTCTAAACTTATATTGAATTCCTTTCTTTAATACTTCATTAAAAAAAAAAAATCTTTGTTTGTTCTTTTATTTATTTTAGTTGACAAGATTTCTTGAGCATGACATTCCTTAAACATAAGGTTGTTTTTCTTGTCTAGTTAGCCATCTGATATGTACTGTCCTAGAGAGCAAATATTGCCTCTAGACAATTAGCAGTTCCAATTTGCAAACAATTTTGAGATCATGAAAGGAAAGATGTTTTTTAATTATTATTATGAAAAAAAATCCATATTTAACTATTTGTATATAGCTTCTACCTTTAAGGATACTTCTTAGGATAACTATTAATATTTTCAGTGAAAGCTTTCTTAGGCTAAAGAATACTTTAATGTGGCACTTCATACACTCTGTTACAAACAGTTGTGGAAGAGAAGACTTGAAGAAACCAATAATTTAATTTAAGTGTTCTTTCAATTAATAGCAATTTTACGTGGAAAATTAGCAGAAGACAACTTGAAGCAGGAAAAGTTCATTTCAAAATCTCTAGTATGATATTGTAATATTGTGTTTATTGCTATGTGGGAAGTTATTACTACACAAAACTATTGAAATGCTGTAGTTTCTTCTAATAAATATATAACAGCAGAGCCATTGTGGAGTTCAATGCATTACGTCTTCCTGTATCATGCTTCTAGGTGGGATTGCAATGAAAGAGGAGAAGAAAAATCCCTCTCCATTATCAGGGTAATTAGTTCTATAAATTCCTTTATGTCTTCAGTGAAGAAATGGGGTAATTACATTGTGAAATTTCATTTTCCTAAGGGGACACATTAATTTATGGGCACATGTAATACTTGTTCCAGCACAAGGTTTCCACATTCTGTACATGTACTTCATTATGTAGAAAAGAAATATTTAAAGCACATAAGATTCCATGTATAGTACAAAGTGGTTTTTTTTTTTATTTAGGCAATGTATTTTTAGCAAATTTCTTTGATTCCAACCTTTATTAAGTAGACTGTAGGGCTTAAAACATAAAAACAAGTTATTTTGTTTTTATTCCTTGAGTGAAGAAAATATTCAATTTCTACATAGATATTAAAGTTCATAAAATATCATTAAAAGCAGTAAGTGTGGTGGCAATTTAATTATTACAAAACACTGTGAGTATGATCAGGACCCATGTTTTATTAAATTTTATTTCATGGGAAATATACTGTGGGAATTACTAATACAGCTTTATCTATCTTTCTATTATTCAAAGAGTAATATCACCTCTGTTAAAGGTTAATAACATTATTATTACTTAATTCACTAGAATTTATTGAATAATTTGAGCACTCTGAAGTAGATACTAGTCAGTCTGAGCAGACAGTTTCCTTACGTCTTCTTGTTAGTTTCAAAATCTTGTGAATGGGCAGAAAATGAAATGTATTGCAAGTAAAGCTGTTGATGTCATACAAATCTTAACAGTGCAACTCAAAACTCATTTTTTAGGCTAGATCTGATTATTACAGAGGAGAAAAAAATATTTGCAATGTAGTTAAAATGATTGTGTACATATTCTTTATGTTCAACTCCTTTTTCTATTCTCAGGTTCACCCCCTTCCTTCTACTTGGTTATATAATGGCAGCAGTGGTGGGGACGCTCTGCTGAGTCATCAGTAGCTGGAGTCCTTTGCTGTGACAAACGTGATGTTCCTGTTAATGATTTCTTCCTCGGTCTAAGACCCACTTGTTGTCTTTTTTATATATTTATTGACACAGTTTTACACTTTTTCTGTTTCTCCAAGAACTTAACTGCTTATATCAACGTCTTGTATCAAAATTATTGTGAATTACTACATATGCCCTTTACATATGTTATATAAATATGTATTTATTTTCTTTTTGTCCATTAAATCACTTTTTCTCTAGGTCTGTGTTTCTTTAAATGGCCATCACTGAGTTTTTCACAGTTGTGGAGTCTCCAGTGCCCCCCTGTGCCCTACCCCTCAAAGACCCATTGCTTTACTTCTCCCTGATACATCCCCAGGTCCCACTTTTCCAGGATATTATTGTACCAGACCTCTATTCCTCTTCTCTACATCATTATGCTAGAGTCATAAGCCTCTCATTCTACATAGAAGAACTACTAACTCATACATACATTTTTTTTACCTTACAAAGACAACAAAAGTAAAATAAATTAGACCTAGATATCTAGTCTTTAAGAGAAATTGCTGTTACAGACAAACCAAGTGAAACAAAACTGTAGGCAGGTCAAGACAACTTCAGACCTGAAAACTGTCAGCCCTGAAGCCAGGCAAACTCAGTAAAGAGCTTATGGCCTATTAATAGTAAAGGCATTATGATAATAAAGGGTTGCAGAGTTCCACCATTAAAGTTAGCGAATAACTCTGCCTGTAGTACTGACTTTCCCTGGGAAGTAATTAGACTGGCTTCATGCCTCTATGCCCAGTGAGCCAAAGTCTGTTCCATACAGAGTTCTCTATGCATGTGTGATAAGGCTGATCCATCAGATTTGGTGCACAGTGGCATCTGGCTGATATTTTCACCCTGGACACACGGATTCTAAAATTCCATCACTTTCAGTGATCTTTGGGGCAATGAATGGTCAGGCTCTGGCCACTAGTGCTCTTCACTTGCAGCAGACTCAAAATGCTGTTTAGATTCTGCCCTTACTGAGTAACATGATGGTCTTCAAAAGAGTCTGAATACTATCCTAGCAGCAGTCATATGAATGAATAGGACAATTCCCTCATCATTAAGTGCACACAAGTAAAACAGATGGGCAGCAGACTCAGAGACTTTTTTAAGAGTCATCATTTTATTAGATTTTTTCATCCTGTAAAGGAATCAGTGGTGCATATATATTTCTGGCTGCGTTCCTTCTTCTTAGCCCTTATTCATATAGCTCTGTTCCCACACTGCCTTGTTCAGGGGAAGACACCTCAGCAGTACACCTTCTAAGACAGTTTATTTCATAAGGGTTAAGAGACTTATAAGGGCAGCACCATCTGTTTTTGCAGCAGCATATTTTATTACAGTATATAATAAAGCAAATGGCTTTAGCACTTTGTTCAAGTAAGTAGACAAAATTCACAATTTATCTTGGAAAGGAAATATGATCTTCTCTCAGGACCTGTCTGTTGTAGTCACTGTTGGCCAGCACTACGTTGCTGGCCACATTAAATAGGAACAACTAATTCCAGAAAAACCTCTTACTAAGAGCTAACTTGGGTATGAATGTAGAGTACACTGAATAACATGGCAGGGTTATAGCCTACGGGCTTCTGTGTGCATCTGCACTGCAGAACCACTGTACAACCAACACACTGATTATGTCCTGTAAAGCCAATGACTTGGAAGCAAACATTCATGCGCTCATATATCTGGTCTCCTCCAGGAGAGAACTGATAGGATAGATTATGTCTTTATGTATCCCTTTGAAATATCTTGAGATTATATCAAATGTTATACATACTCATAACTGTCTTGATATGTCTTTTGCAGTTAGGTTACACAGAGAAGAACTCAGGGTCAAGGTCAGTCATTTCCAAGCTATTGTCATGTTGAAGTGGTAAATTGATATTAAACTTCTCCACAAAGGCCTAAGATGTAGATGCAGAGTTTGAGTGTTTAATATTTTCATCAAATGTGATTGTTAGAGTATGGTCAGTAGAAAAGCAAATCACAATAAAACAGTTGAACTGAATCAAGAAATGGTGATAGGATACTGTTGTGTAAGACACCACATAAAAAAATTAAGCAGTAGTGTTGCCTGTACTTACAAAATTAGCATATTAGTACATTTTAACAGGAGAGGCCTGATTCAGAGAATATATCATGCTTTTATAGCAGTGTATCCGTCTGGACCTGTCAGAGAGCCAAAAGATCAACTTGTTTAGTTTCCATATGTTGCACAGGTCCTGACAAGAGCCAAGCCTTGTAACGAATATTTTATCACCTTCAGAGTCTTTAGAATTTGTGACTATTTATAAGTAATTCAGCAATTAGTAATATACTCATGAACTATTCTCAAGAACTGAAAGTCTGAAGAAAGTGCATCAGAATGGAGTTATCCATATTATACGTAGAGTATTACTGCAGGGATTCTCATCTCTAGTTAGAATATATTTTTATTCTTGTTTCTAGAGGTCTTCAACTTCTGAATTTTCAACCATCAGTGAGTAATCAGAATGATAATCACATCATCAGGGAAATAATTTTGCTTCTCCCATTTCAGGTATAACATCTGATGTGTTATTAACTCTGTAATGATAAAATAGTTTGCCTTTAACATTCTGTGTATATGAAACTTAGCATGAATCCAGAAAAAAAAATTTAGAAGTTTTTTTTAATGAGTCCCACAAATGGAATGGCCAAGATTTTCAGAATCTCATTTTTGACCCTTATTTACTCAAATTTGTTGTAATCAACAGAAATAGCTCTGTTTATCTCATTTCTGTCATACAAGTATTCTTTGAGAAATAATGCAAGTGTCAACTGAAACATTGTGACTCAGAAGCATGGAAGGCATCATCTCAAAAATGATCTGTAGCTATGAATCCTCCTCCTGTAATAGAATAACCTAGGCCACTGCCATTATCCACCTTAAGTCTAGAATTCTTTGTTATGGCTTGGGAGCACAACATTATAAGTAGTCTAATTTCTCATTTTTTGGTTGTTTTTTTTTTTTTCATGGTGTGGGGAAACCTACAGTGGCAAAGGAGAGGAAATCAGGTCTACAATGATGATCAAGCTAAGAAGCTTGCTTGATCCTTTAAAAGGTTCAAAATAAACATCATTTCAGTATGTTCCACTCAGGCATCATCCTGGGGAAAATGCTATATATGCATACATTTTCCCACCTTTCCTTCACTTCTCATTTGCTCTTCATTTCTCCTATGACAAATGGAAGATGGAAGGTAGAATAATTTTATAAGTTTATTCAAACAATGTCTCTCTTAAAAAACTAGAAATGGATTCTACAGTAAAATTAATTCATATTTTATAATCATCTTAGTTTGAAGCCTCAAGAATGTAATAAACTGAAGCCTCTTCCAGTAAAGTCCTGATTAGATGTGGTAGTCAAAATAGTCTTACTGACTAGTGGAGGTAACTCTCCTAAACCTTCTAGTATTGTTTAGGAACTCTGAGTAAGATCGACTTGAAGTTATTATGAATAAAGAGGAGCCATAGCCTAGTTAACTAATTTCAACCATTGTCCTGAAAAATGCTGAAATCACTGATTTCACAACTCATCCTGGGAATCAAAATATGAGTGGGTTAGCAATTACCACTGTTTGTATATTTATTATTATTAAACACAATATGCATTGCAGGGACAGAAAATGGGAATATGAGTGTAGTTTGGGGGTTTGGATATTTTTTAGAGTTACTCGCCACCTCCCAAATCCATTTGCAGAAGGAATTATAAAGAAATGTATTTTTCAGGTACTGGGTCATCAGATTGAAATCCAGTCTTGTATTTCCTTCAAGTAGTAGCTGCTCCCAGTTCTCATAGCTAATGGGAAGAGGTGCAGTATAACTTTTAGTACTCCTAAGACACTCAGTCCCATGAAAATTTTGATTTAATTGTCTAGCTGTGAAAATCTACGTTTTTTGCCCACTGGCAATCTCCAGAGGTGTACACTTATCGTGAAATAGGTGTAGCAGCTGGAATGACCTTCTTGATCTGTATAAAATCTTAATGCACTTTAAGTAGCTAAGAACTGTCTCACCTTTACAACTTCATGGGCTGGCTAGCATAGCTGCTAAGTCTCAATTATCTGTGTTACTAAGAGATATGACAAGGTAAATAAAAAACAGTAAACATTGCTAGGTCATATACCTTAACACTGTGCTTCCTCACAGAGCTCACACACTGGAGGTCAGGAATGAAAGGTAGAGAAGGCTAAATATAAATATGTTAAAGTATAAATAATTTATGCTACCACAGCAAGAACATAATTAAGGTGACATTATGTTTCTTCCAGCCAAGAGGCATCTTTGTGAAAAGATAAACAGAAAGTCAGGTGAATTTATCCATGGACAAAACCAACATGATCACTCATAAATATTTGCAAAAGGTTTCCAAGATTGCTTATTGTGCTGTTATGCTGATAGTCATATGAGGAAATTGCTAACAATATTCCAACAAAAAGATTTTATGAGGTTTACAGATCAGAGATTTACTTGTCAATGGTTATGAAGATCATTTTACATTTTTCTTTGACTCTTTCTACAAAGAGTTTTGTTCATGTTATGCATTTGTTGAGGTCTCTCTTATTAAAAATATGTGTTTGAAATTGTTATTGAATATAAATTTACTGTAATGAAGTGCCTATCTTGTACATAATTCTGAAAAACAGTTTAGTGAAATAAGTGGATTTTTATAAACTCCTGTCTCTCGGCAATTTTGCCATTAAAACCAAATAGTTATTCTTAGAATTTATACCATATATGTAATGTTTCATAAATTTCTGAGAAAGGTGAAACTTGATAATCAAAAGCAAAAACAGAAGTCAATATGGTTGCTCCTGATTATGTTGCGCATTAAGCTCCTAGTAAAGGATTCAGGGTCTAACTGGAATAAAATAAAAAAGATTGACTATACATAGAAATTTTCTTTTTGTTTTCTGGATTTTTTTTCTGTATTGGGCTCTACTTTTTTTTCTAAGAAAGAATTTGTTCCTTTTCAGTGGGAATAAATTATTTATGACAAGTGTGTTGAGACACTTCAGAGCACAGAACTAGACCTAGCAGTACATTACATTTCACCAGCACAGAATATAGGGGAAGAAGTTGGTTAGACCACAGCAATAATAATGTCAAGGTTGTGGGTTCTATCCCCATATGGGTTGTTCACTTAAGAATTCCAGCAAAGAATCTCCCCTTTTTGGTTCTTCAATTGCCTCTGCCTGGAAGTTGTCATCAAGGCACTCCATGGAGCTATCTTGGTTGGATCTGCTTTGTGCTGCTTCCCTCCCAGTGGATATTAGGATGATTAAAGTCTACCATGAGGAGCAGGTTCTGCAATTATAGTGCATCCTTCATTAGCTGGAAGACATGCTAATGCCCACATCGATCTGATCTCTAATCCCAACCCATTATCTTTCAGCTTGCTCAACACATGTTCCTAGGCAAAGCTTCCTGCGCCCACACTCTTCTCACAAAAGGACAGCCTCCTTTCCCCATTGTCCTGCAATGTTACACGGGCACTATTTTATTGATTATATATCATCAGAAAGTCATTCCACATTTAAATAATAGAATCAAAGAGTCCATAGCACAGGAAAGCCTGTTACTTACCTGAAGAAGAGTCATGCTGCCTCAAAGAGCAAGGCCAGCTCTTATTTTACAAGTTTTTCAAAGAATTCCATGAGATTCTTTTGGTTTTTGAGATCTTACTTGATTGCAAGTAAAAGGAGATTTATGCCTACAAGAGACAATCAGGTAATCAATTCATGCTTCTGAAAGACCAAGTGTTCCTTTTGTGGATTTCAATGAAGTTCTGGAATTCTGAATAAGAGATATTAGGTGATATCAGTCAGTAATATAGCTCAATTTGAGGTGTAATGTAGAGAATTAAGAAGACAAATTGATACATTTTGACTCAGAAGAGAATTTGAGAATTATTTTTAAAAATACCTTTAAAAGAAATATTTAATAGATTATAAGTATTTTTATCTTGTGACTTCAGATAACAATGTAGCATAAGTATTTACTAATCAATTTAGAAAGAATATAGAAAAATTAATGATTTTCATGAAAACTACATTAAGCAGAAACAAAGGAAATAAATATTGATACATGTTCACGGCTCTGCCTAATCATTTCAGGTCTGTTATATGGGGAGATAGTTGTTGGTGCCACTTAAAATGAATCTTTAAGGCACACCTAATACTCTTTATTAAAAAATGAGATTAAGTTAATAACTAAGAAGGTTATTATCGTTTAAATTCCCATGGAAAAAACATGTGAAAAAAAGATTGGCTTATTGTGGAAGAAAAAGCTATAAGTTTCTATGGTTGCTGGCTTGTAGATTTTTAAGAAACTGTGCAAATTGTTAAAGGAACAGAAGCTACTGACTGTTGAAAGCATCTTTTTTAATAGTAGCTGAATTCCATTAGGATGGGTTGCGTGCTTTGATTCTTGCTTCTTATAAACGTCATGATGTTTAAGTTCCCAATACATGGCATTAATCCCAGACTTTCAGATGGGAGTGAAATCCATTCAGAATCAAATTTATGCTTGCCTGTGGTCTGCCCCTTTGAAATGGCTGTAATTTTAACTTCTTTCTTAGTAAATATGTAGAATAAAAGGAAATAAAATCCAGGTGCTTTGTAACACTTGTGTCTCAACATTTTTTCATTTTCTGCTTTCCCAAGATGTGAGAGAGGATTATCTACAGCAAAATATGTCAGGTGGTCCTAGGGAAAATGCTAGAACTTCTAAAACTGTTCTGTATTGCTGGATCTATTAAGTTCTTGAGCTTATTTTAAGCAAATAATTACTGTTTATTTTAAACAATTAAGACATTGGGTACCTTGTTTCCTAGATAACATAACAAAGTAAAAATGCTACATTGCATTCAGAAGTTTGGTTCGTGAAGCATATATAGGCTTTTTGAGTGTAACTGAGGTTGGATAAAAATTACCTGAGACCAGAACTTTTGACTTTTGCATGATGTCAGACAACAGATATTCAGAACAGTTTCAATAGTGTCTTAAATGCCTTTAATCAAATGAATTAAATTATTTAAACCTTTTATCTGAAAACAGATGATGATTTCCAAACAAAAAAATAATCAATCTACAGACTGACAGCCAACAGGCTTCACATACTGTTAGAGAAAAAGGCTGTATTGTCAGCTGAGGTCTGCAGATTATCCTGCTCAAGGTACTTCAATAACCTTACTGGTTGTGCTCATATATATATATATGTGCATTTGTTTAAATCTCTGTCTATATATTTATATATACACACACATATATGTATATTTTTGTATATTTCAAGCTCTATTAAAGAGTTTTTGACATTGCTTCAAAGAAAGAATTCAGACAATTCATCCCTTAAAGGAGATCCTTTTCCAAAATGAGATGCACAACAACTACAGGATGTAACTTGAGAGCTTGCTCAAATGAAAGAGTAAATTTTAAAGGAAGAGGTAGTAACTTCTCATACTCATCTTTCAAAACAAAATTTTAAAAATCCCTGTATTATCACAATGTAAATAATGATGTACTTTAAAAAAAAAATCATCTGGAGGAACTTTACCTCAGTTGTAATAGGTAGAAAATTATTTTCCTAAGTGGTAGATTTTTTTCCTCAATGTATTTAAACAGAAATGGCCACAGTGATATATGATCAGCAACCCTCTCGCTTCACACATAGTGCTTCAACAATTTACATGGAGATGTTCTGCTTTTCTTTTTCATTAAATATATTGTTAAAACAACAACAAAAATGTATCTGGCTAAGGAGCAGCAAATGAAGACTTGTTTCAATCTGCACATAAAATTGGCAATACATCACATAAATTTTATTATATTTTTGTTTTTCTTTTTTTTAAGTTATAACTTGACATATGTTTTGTGCTAATTAAATACCAATTTAATACTGGATGATACTTTATTAACATGCAAAATAACCTTGATATTTAAATTTTAGAACTTTAATAATCAACAGATATTATGAATTGTTTGTTTAGTTACCAAAGAGTAAAAGGAAGAGAAAAAAGGCATATTACTCAGACCACTTTTGGTGTCCATCTTAACCACATGGTGTCTCTAAGTACTGAATATTAGATATCATACAGCATGCTATCACATGTACATATATCATGCAACACAGTACTAATATTTTAGTCTGATATCCTTTAATTTCTAAGGAATTTCATACTGTCCTCTGTAGCTTGTCCCAGTATTAAGGCATTCTTTCTTTTCATGGTCTGTGTTCTAAAAGATAGAAGGTTGTTAACTGTTCAGCTTGTTGAAGAACACAAGCCAGATTCCGAAAAAAAGAAAGCAAAATTAAATTCCAGGGCTTTGATAATTAAACCACATTGACAAATTGCACATCAGTGCCTTTCTCCATCATGCAGTGTGATTCAGGCAAGCAGTTCTAATCTGCTGTTGCTCAGATGAATTCTAGAACCCAAGTCAGTATTTGCTCAAGACTGCAGTGAAATATTCAAGTTAATAATCAATGTGAAGTAGAGTACACATGCTTGTATCATCTTGAATAATGCAGTGGCATCTCTTTACATCACTGCCCTGTCTTGTGACTGGAATGCTATTTGAGCATTCCAGTTTATGACTGGAATGTTGGAGCAGCCTGGAAATTATTTGGATCTTATGATAATATGTAGGAAAACATACCCTCAGGTCTCTTTTGTAAAGAGATCCTGTGAACTTATTTTCTAGCAGGGAATATTCTGTACAGAAAAGAACCTCAGCTATCCAATAAGAAATTGTATGGTAGAAATGTACCCTCCATAAGAGTCCACTCATCACTGAGGCACAGAATATTTTTGGCTTTTTTTTCCTAATACGTTCAGGGTTGAATAAGGTACATACAGTTCTACTTATGCAAGTGCATATGCACAAGATAGTGCTTACATATTCAGGTATCTCAAGATTTTCATGAGGCATACAAATTTCCAGACTTTGGAGCCGTTTGCTGACTGCTCACTATATTGCTCAGTTTGTATTTCAGATCTCAGCTGAGTTATACAGAAACCTTGTTAGCTCTTTGTATTTCATCCTGAGCTACTAAAAAGAAACTTTTAAAGGAACAGTTTTTTACTACTAGCCTACCAATGTAAATGGCATTCCTACTTTAAGAATATTAAACATAATCTGTGACTCTAAGCCTAGCACCTTAAATTATGACTGAAAATTTTTTGTACTGTTAATCATTAGCTGGAAGATTCTGCCTCCCTTTTTACTTTGCAAGGACTGTAACGTTTTACTCAAAAGTTTAATTCCTAGTTTAGGAGTGCCTAAAGACAGGTGGCATGTTTCTGGTTTTCTGTCTGGTGATGTGTTAGCAGTTGAAATTATTTACACTCTTTGGAGATTAAAGGGGGAAAAAAAAGGAAATGCTGTTCTTAGGAGCTACCAAAAGCCTAATTTCCTTTGCCTCTATCCCTGATTCTTATCAGATAGTGTTATATTGTGTTGGAGCCTAGAGCTTTAACAAGGAAGTTGCAGTTGGGCACAAATAGAATATTGCTATTGTATCTTATATACACGGTTTGCAAAACTGTTCAGTCCTGGTTTTATTTATGTCGGATGTCTCTTTTCATGCCTATAAAATGGAATAGATTTCATAAGAAACAAAACATATTTTGTAACTAATATCGCAAATATTTCTGTGCCCATTCTTGAGGAAATAAAATATAAAACAAGAGGTGGTTATAAACTTGGGATCATTAGCATAAATTTTCCTTTTACTGGGGAACAGATTATGCCTTTTGTATTGGGAGACATTTTGGTGTCAATAAAATCTCATCTTGTTTTCTCCCATATGATGCTACAGACTTAAAAGCTCAAGAAGAAATTGTGGGGGAAAAAATAATACTGCAGACTTCTTTAAAGAAAACCTGAGTTTGAAAACCTGAGAATAAATTTGAGAAAGTTTTGCTGTAAAAGAAAATGTGTCATATTCCGTTAACTTTAAACATAAATGTCCACTATTGATAATTATAAGGCTTTTACTACTTGAAATATTCATTAGAAATGAGGATAAGCTTAAATATACTCTAGATAGTATAATCAATTTTTATATCATTTTATAGAAAAGAAGAGGTGATAAAGAGGCCCAGGATAACTCCTGAAATTCCTAAAGTTCCTTTGTGAAGTTCCTGAAGTTTCTTTATGGATTTAACAGGTACTAGAGGGGGAAAAATAAATGTTTATTATCTTACCATAGTAAATATGTGTATGCTAATTAATTTTAATGAAAATGATAGAAGGTGGAGGTAAATTATTTCAGATGAAGGAAGTAATTTTTCAGATGAAAAGCACACACCAAGTCTATGTAATGTGATTTTGGATGTAGGTTTCAACAAACTTTGAGTTATTTGGAGTTAGGATTTTACTTCAAATAACTTCATTATGAAACCCTCATTCCTGACACTAACAATACTAATACTAATACTAATACTAATACTAATACTAATACTAATACTAATACTAATACTAATAAAGACTAAGACTAAGACTAATTCAAAATGAAGCAGCATTAGAAGAGCATGATTGCAAAAGAACATGATTGATAACTGAATGAACCAAATAACAACAGTGATGGAAGAAAAACTGTTGTTTGTGTAAATGCAGCAAGACTGGTCCTATGAAACTGTCCCCAAATTACTTAGCTCTTGGGATAACTTTTCCACTTTAAAATCACCATTTTTTACTTTTTTTTTTCCCCTTATTTATTTTTTCTTTTGACTTGACATTTACACAGATCTTGGAGTCTTGAAATTTTGTGACATTCATAATTCTATACTAAGGTATTCCCAGGTTGTTTTCACATATACACTGAATATTGGTTTATAGACTGGAATTGTATTTGGAAACAAGGAGTTCATCTGAAGATACTTCTTTTTAGAGTGGGGTGCTGTTCATAATCAGAGTCTTATTTCTGTGAACATTTCTGGAGATTTTTAATTTTTTTTTTTTTCAGGAGGATATTGTCTATTTAAAGATTAACAATACCGATTATGAACTAATTGTATTATTCCTACCAAGGCTTAAGGGAATGTTTGACATCCTTTTCAAAATACCTAATTGTCAATGATTTTAATAAAAAGTAATTGTCCTAGAGTTTCTATAACTACCTATAGACATCTGTCTGCATAATTAAATATTTACATATTTTGGAGGACTGTGACAAATGGGATAAATGGTAACCAGTCACGGTAAATAGACATGAGGTTTGAAGAGGAACATATAGTTTAGAAATTCCCAATAATTAAAATTTAAAAGCTTATTTCTATTTGACATAAGCTTAGGTAATAAAAGTGTTGTGAGAGATGGAGGCTTCTGTTAGCTGGCACTACAAGATGTGTAGCAGAGCTATGTAAGTATAAAGATGTGTACCTTCACAGAATGCACCTACATCTTTGTCTGAATCACTTTTTTTTTTTCCAGAAGGTCTCTATAAACTCCGTAAATAGAGATATTTTGTTGCTGAGGTGTACAGATATGTTGTCCTGATAGGTGTCTAAACATAGTCAGACATAATTTCTCTCTAGGTACCCATCTATTCCTAAAATTTATGTACTAATCTGGTGACCTCTGCGCCACCTAAGGCATTAATACCAGGATCATTCCTGGCTTCCAAATACAGATTTGCTTGTAGATAGAGCTAATCCCTTCTAGACTGACTATACATGCATTCTATAGGACATGCTCCAGCTCTTTTTTGTATCCCCATGTCTCCAGCAATTAATCAATATTTAGGTATTTGTGAGGTTTGTGTTGCTTGGGTTTATTTCTATTTGCCATTCCTGAGTCAAAGTGAGCTGTGCCATAGCCCATCAGGGTAATTTCTGTGGTATAAATCAAAAGCAAAGTCACTCAGAACAGCATTATAGAAAAATTCTGAATGAGTAAATATGGTAAAGGAACAATTTGCTATTCAAACAAATTAATAACAACTTTCTAAAAAATTTACTTTCTCTGTGGTCTCTGGGCCTTGGAAGAGAGATGCCTACTGTTTAAAAGAGAGCTTTCAGCCTGGATTTTATTTATAATTAAGCACAAAATCATTAATTTCAAAGACACGGCATATCTTAATTTAATGCCAGTGTATGAAGCAGAATCCAGTTTTTCTTCCGTAGAAAGGTCTATTCCTCTCCTTTTCTAATTAGGAAAGGAAGTTACAGATAGCAATTCAGACAAATAAATTTGTGTGGTAGGTCTCAAAGGCTGAATGAGAAGAGTTCTGTGCTGAATTTTCCTCTTAAATGTAGACTTTCATGTTCTTTTTCAACACTGGCTCTTCAAGCTACAGGTAATTCATAGGTTTCTCATGTGAACTCATTTGAAACATCATATTGCCATACTACAATTCATTTCACATGTGCTCCCCTTGACAGCTTAAAACTCCCTTGTCCTGTAAAATACAATTCCTTACTTGTAAAATTTTGATTGAGGTCAAAGCAAATTGGAAATAGATTGCTACTTTGTGATCTTGTCTCTGTCTCAGCCTCAGCAGAGCAATAAGACAGGACATCTTGAATAGCATGCAAAATAACAGAGACACATAGAATATCTATAAGGGACACTTGGAGATCATGTAGGTCAAACTTCCCTGCACAAGAAGGTTGCTCAAGAATGTGTCCAGTCAGATTATTTTGACAATCTCCACAGGTGGAGGGTCCACAATGCTCTGCACAACCTGTCCCACTTTTCAATGACCTTTATAGTTAAATAAAAACAAAACAAAACAAAAAACAAAACAAAACAAAAAACCCCACATTTTCTTGTTCACAGTAGTCTCTGAGTGCTGTAAATTATTTCAGATTTTTATTTCTGTGTCTACAAAATAAAGGCATATCTAAGGTAACAAAATAAAGGCAAAGTAAATAAATTTATACAGCCAAAGGAATAAACTGAAATTCTCCTGGTTTCATGTTGCAATGTAAAAAATGAAATGTTGAATTTAATTTTTGATAGTTTTTGTTGAAAGGCTGATTAATTTCAGTGTCTTTGAAATCTCATTCAGATTGAAAATCCTAATAATATTAAAAATTTAAAAAGAGTGTGTGAGAACCATTAATAAAAGTCAGGTAAAACTAACAGAGGGAAAAAAATTTCAAATGACAATAAATTTCCATTAAAATGCTCAGTGAAATTTGTTGCTATATGGACCATTAAAAGCCCTGCTTGGGTTAAAGCATTCTAGTTCAATAAATTAGTTGAATTTGTCTGCTTAGTTTTGTAGTTTGAATTCAAAGACATACAGAGAAACAGATAACATGGGCAGCAGAATGAAATGCAAGAATAGGTGGGGATTTGAAAGAAAGCAAGAGTTTAATGTGTAATAAGTATATATCAGAAAAGTAGACTTGAAAAATTACATTTGCTGTATCTATTTATTTGTGCACTTTTGGCTTAAGAAGCATAATTCTGAAAGGTCTTTTTTGAAAAAATAATCTGTCTTTTAACTGAAGTGTAAACCATATAAAAAGTAGCATTATGTTTTTATATCTTTATGAAAAATTAGCCTTCTTCATCTTCTTGACACTAGAATGAAATACATATATACGAAAAAGTTAAATACATACACTTCTGAAAATCAAAGTTTTGATCAAAATAGTAAAGAAAAACAACTACAGAAAACATATCCTCAGAACTTTAAGAAATTATTTATTAAGAAGCAGACAAACATTTTCCTAGTGGAAAGAAAAATTTACTTAGGGAGAATTAGCTATGTGAATATTGACTAGAGCTTTGAAATTATGAAAAGGGTTTTGACAAAATACTAGAGAATTAATCATTAGTCACACTTTTATCTTGGGATTTATAATACAATTTTGTTTAATTACTTCTGATGTTTCAGTATCATGCTAGGAACTATAATAGACAAAGAACTGGAGGGTACATGCCCTTTCAGGCTTGTTCTCAAATGGGAAAGAATACCTATTAGAAGTCATAAACACAAGTTGATATTCTTGGCATTTCTACACAAAGGAGATCAAGGATTGAGCCGCCATAGAAAAGCCATGCAAAAGTGGCTTTGCCAGTTTAACATTAAAAGACTTTGTGGAATGACTTGCATTGTTACAATTCAGCGAAACACAAGTCATGTATGAATAATATGAACAGGGTTCTGGCTTAGTTTCACCTCAAAATTTGTAGGATACTCCCATGCATAACTAACTTTTCTCAAAAGATAATGTATACAAAAGACAGTAGGGTTGTTCTGTTGTATAGCCAGATTTATCAAGCACACTCTTCAATAATACTTGACTGTTAAATTTTACATTAAAAAAAACTTTTAAAAAAGAATCTTATAATGTGATTTCCTTTAAGGAGATGTTTTAATTCAATGAACTTTCTGAGGTAGAAAGGACATATAATTTTTCAGTTTTTATCCAGTTTGAAATGGCATGTTTTTGTAATATGAATTAAGTATCATCATGGTAATTCCATGTAAAATACTTGGGGATAATTTGAACACAGAAATTAATTTGATCACAACATTTTTCTTTTTTTGCTTGCTCAGGTCTTGCATGGAGTACTCCTTTTTGTTATCTGAGGAAAAAAAAAAAAGAATAGTAAATTTTAATTTATACATGGATAAGAAAATTCTTTTCCAGTTCCAATCTATTTACAATCATCAAATAGACAAATGTAGAATACAAAAATGCAAAAAATTTTGTGCAAAACAAAACTTCGTTTTATGCTGATTTATGTGTTTTCTTATGTATACATAATGATTACTAATATTGCTTCCTTTAATTTATCCAAAATTGCCATGTTCCTGAAATTCATTTTGCTAGTTTGAGAAGAAAAGACCAGCAATAAAGGTCTGAATATAAGTTAATTGTCTGACAGAAACTGTGAGAAGAAAAAGAGTTCTTCATAAGGTAACAAAAATTATATATATAAGAAGCAATAATTCCACGATTAGTAAAGCAAGGACAGAGAAAGATGAAGTGGGAAGATCAGCAACACGATGATTATGTGAAGCTTTTAATAACATTTTGAATGAACTTTAAGGAAAAAATGTATGCTTCATGTATCTTTTTATGTACACCACAGAGGTACAAATTCATTTGAGAATCTCGGTAAGAAATGTACAGACATGCAAGTGTAGTTAATGATTTATTATGTGAAACCCAGAACTGGTAGGAAAAGGACATAAATCTTACATCTCTTCTGATGCTCCTGTAGTATATGACAAGCCCCTGCTAGCTGACCATGGCATCGTGTGAAGATGAAATTCTCACTAATCTTTGTGTTTCTAGAATATTCTTTCAAGTGAACAGTTATTAGTCTTTTACTTGTTCAATACTAAAATTTCAAAGTGACACACTAAGATTCAGTGAGAATGATACTCTCATACCCATCTCTATAGAAATGAACACTTACAGTTGTTCACAGGTCCAGAAGTCCACAAAAATTATCAGAGTGGGAGTACCTCTTCTGTGTTAAAAGATTGAGCAAGTTGTGGCTGTTCAGCCTGGAGAAGGCTCCAAGGAAATCTTATAGCACCTTCCAGTACTTGAAAAGGGGCTTATGAGAAAGATGGGGACAGACTTTTTAGCAGGGCCTGTTGCAGTACAACAAGGGGTAATGATTTTAACCTAAAAGAGGATCAGTTTAGATTAAGGAAAAAAGTTTTGAAAGGTCAGAACAGGCTGCTTGGAGAAGTGGTAGATTCCACATGCCTGCTAACACAGAGGGTCAGGTTGGACAGGGCTCTGAGCAACCTGAACTAGTTGAAGATGACCCTGCTCATTTAAGGGTGGTTGGACTATATGACCTTTAAAAGTCCCTTCTTAACCAGAATTATTGTATGATTCTATGAAATAGAGGTGGTATTGTTAAAGATAGCCGTGGAATGCGCTTGGGTTAAACAGCAGACACTCCTGCTAATATACAGGTCTCTACAAACAAAAACTCTGGTTAAACTCTGCCTAAATTCTGCTTGAAATTATTGTCTCATCATTATGGTCTGCTACACTGGCTCAGTACAAGTTCAGATCACATTTCGCTAAGCAAAGAGATAATCCTCTGAATGCTGCACACATGAATAATTATATCAAAATAATTTTCACCTTGACTTAGCCAAAGTTATTCAGGACTGAGGGTGAGGTACAATTCTGCTTTAAAATCTTGTCAGTTTGGGTTTTCCAGTTATCACAGGAGTTCAGAAAATTCTTTAATGAGGCTAGCTGTTTCTCAGAAGATTGCTGAGGAAAAGCTGTAGGAGAATTGCTATTGTATGTATTATTCAAGCATAAATTATAGGTCTCAGCTGGGTAAAATTCTGTGGGGTTATAGCACAGGTCAGACAAGATGATCTGATGATCCATTCTGGCTTTGCATTTCTGAGTTTCTGAATAATGTACAATGAATTTTATATATTCAAGTCAAGCTGCGTGGCCAGAAAACTAAAACTATTTACTACTTCTTGTCTAGATTTATGATGGAAGGGAAAGGACCAGGCAGAACTCATTAAAAATAAATTTCTCAATCTCCATAACTCCTACATTCCCTTTCTTTGTTTTCTTTCTGTGTCATGGTGAAAAAATATGGGATCATCTTTTGACCTAAATCAATAAGCTCTAACATTTTTAAACTCTTTATTGTTTCTTACTGCTTCTGTATAGTAATTTTATATGGTTTATCACATCTTCATCTGCCACTCCTCCATATTCTTTGCACCTCTGGAGTTGAAATATTTGTTAATATTCTCAAATTATCCCACTTATGCAGAAATATTGACTATTTATGAAACTGACTATTCTTTTTGTAGTCCAACTGACTAATCTGACTAAAACTGCAAGTTTTCATAAGTATTTTGTTTCTGTTCTTTGGCAAATAGCTCTGATTGTTTTTTCTTAAGTGTAATTTATTTAATGATAATTTTTAGAAATTTTACATACAAGTGAATTGAACACATTTTCAGAGGGTACCTGAAAATATTCATATGAGTAAAAAATTGGTAGTAACTCAGGTGAAGCTTTTGTGACTAGCATCAGGACGTCTAACTGGATAAATACACCTAGACTGTCTCCAGAGGTAAAAGTCCCTATCTTGGCAAATATTCAGTAAGAACTCATATATTTTAAATCTTTGATGGAAGCAGTGCAAGTAACAAGTAAAAACTGTTTTCTGTAACAAATAGCGGTTTTCATTGTTTTTAATTTATTTTTTGTCATCTGTGTCTGTGGAAACCTTTTTCAAGATGATGATTCATTAACACTGTAATTTGCAGTAATAACATACTTAAAGTATCAGTCATCTTCCCCTTTTGAATCAAAGTCAAAAGCAATGACCCAAGAATCAATGTCAAAGGGTGAGTTCCCAGATCAGTCCTGGGCAGGCTCTTTAGTTCTGCAGTGACTGCCACTGTAGATGATGACAAAGGTTGCATTTTAACTCAGCTGGATAGAGCACCGTGCTGGCAACACCAAGGTTGTGGATTCAATCTGTATAGCGGCCATTCTCTTAAAAGTTGCATTGGATGATCTACGAGGGTCTTTTCCAACTCACAGTATTCTGACTCTTAAGCTTAGAGATTAGTTCCCAGGAAGCTGAGTTTTTTGAAAGTGCAATTATTTTGGTTAATTTCTATAAAAATTATTTTCTTCCCAGATTCTCCTTGCAGGCTATCCTTGATGTAGCAGTGTGTTGCAGTCCAATGACTGTACTGTGATCTGGGAGTAAAAGCACAAACCTTCCTCCCATGTCAAGCAGCAGGATTGCAACTGGACAGAACTGTAAAGGTTTCCAAGAAGTTTAAATCAGAAGACTACAGTGAAGGATATGGTGCAAATGTGCCAGGCAGCAAAGTAATAATGCTCAGTGTATGGAAAGGGTGTTTGTATTTCACATAATGTTATCAGATCAGTATAGTCACCCACACATAGTCTCATTAGAGACACCATAGGTGCACTATCTGACATCCAGCTGATTTTGTGGAGAACAGGTACAGTGTGGAGCCATACTGTTTCCCATGCAAGATTCTCTTGGTAAACCTGCACAGCATTACACACCCCTGCTTAATGCAGCTAAATTAAACCCTCACTGTGAAGGTCTCACACAGATATTGCCATGAAAGGCTAGGTTGTTAAGAACTTCTTTTATAGTCAGAAGAATCTGTGGAACAGGATTCATTTGATCTATTTTACACAAGTACTCTATGGTGGGATAAGTGGTGACCTAAAAGTTCTAATTTTCCTGCACTGATTTTCCCATGACAGAAATGTAAAGGTAAGCACATTTCTATACCTGCTCAGAAGAATTGCCACCCAAGATGATGAAAGTATTCTCCCCAAAAAACTATAGTGCTCTGCCATGCCAATAATTTTTCTATACTTATGTGACAAAACATGAGCAATCAAACACAGACAGAATTCAAAATTCTTTTTTGGGGCACAATCAGTTTTATTGAAACTCTAATTCCTCCATTCTGCAATAAAAGGATTATGGGAACTGGGTCAGATTTGGTACCTCATCTTTAGCAATTAATATTAAATTTGCCTCTGAGATAAAATATAATTAGACAATTTATGTACTAAAACAACACTCTGTAAATTAGATTCATTTCTTTATCAAGAGGATTTTTCTTCCTAACTTCCTAAAAGCTTTACTCATCTTTGCCCTATAACTCAATTACTTACACCCACTTGTGAAGCTCTTGACCTTAAAGGAATAGAGTAAGCCACTCCCTTGAGATCTCTTTCTAGCAGTTTAAGTAATGAGGAGTCAGCAAGTGTAATCATGAAAGGAAAATTATTTTCATCAAGAAAATGTATGTTTATGCTTGTCAAAATGATGACTGTAAGAAGTAGGGAGATATGCAAAAAGATGATCATAATTAAAAACTAACACTGGATTTTTTTTCTCTAAAAGCACACAAATTCTGCCATCAGAAAACTCATATAGATTTTTAAAAAAATTATTTAATACACTTTTCTAGTTTCTAGGTAACCATAATTTGAATCTTTTGGCCTTCTTCAGTGTTCCCAAAGGAAATCAGCTAATTAACTCACTGAGCCACCATTAACAAGTATTCTGAAAAGTCATGGACATTGGGCTGGGGGGGTGAGGGGAGGGGGAAGAAACTAAAATAAAAAATCCAGGTATGACTTGAGACTTTTAAAGATGACAAATACAAAATTCCAGAAATTCTTACCAAAAGATACTCATTTCCTCAGAAAAAAACACATAAATAATGAAATAAATGCCAACAGGAAAGAAAAATCCTCGAAGACTTGATGTTGTTTAAACCTAAATTTTAATTAGTATGCCTTTGTAAATAGAACTGAACATCCAGATTTTTGTGCTTCAGAAACTGATAGGGAAATTTTCACTGATTCAAACAAGAGAAGAAAATGCACAACACCTTACCTGTTTCCAAATGCAGATTTTAACCCTGCTGGAAGACATGTATAATTCTTATTCAAAAGCAAGGGCAGCTCTTGCCTTAGGGGTGCTAGGATCCATTCCCACCAGAATTTTATAACTCTCAGTACAAATCTTTGTGAGCTTTTCTTCCCTCCAGTGCCAAGCACAGACAGTGCACATGAAAGCACAAAGCCAAACACTGTCACACATGAGACAGGAATATGCACAGGGATGGAAAGGATGCTACACCTTTGCCTGTACAGAATGGGGGATCAGCATGACCTGTAAAGCATTCCAGTTTTTATTGTTGTAAGGAAAAGGACATCAAGACAGGATGTTGTCTGTTTAGTCAGTTTAGACAGAATCAACAGCAGAGAAATGTTAAAAATCTGAACAGATATCCTTCTTACTCTGAATTTATGCAGATCAGTCAGCCCATGTTATCTTATAGGAGCTAATGCAATAAACAGCACGCTGTGTTGCTCCTTGACCTGGGTGTGTGAAAAGATAAAAGCGAGTGAAGAAAATGTATTACAGTTACTTGTTTTCTAAAACAAGTAGATTTCTAATTTGGTTTTATTTTTTCTCTGATAATATGTGACAAAAAAAAAGGTGAGATTATTCAAGTTATATTCAATGTTTAAACAAACCATTTATTTGAATAATTTAAAATGTATAGTGTAGGGACACTCCCTTTTCTGGGTGAATTTTTATGACAGCCAAAATTTGGCCCGGTTTGGAAGATACCTCACAGATCATTGAACAGTAAGAATTAGTTTTAATATAATGGAAAAGCTGAAGCCTCCCAAAAGCTTTCTGTCCTTACACTATGAAAAATAACTTGTAGAATTTTTCTTTTTCCTTTAACACATGGCTGTTCCCAAGATTGTTTACACATTTAAGCGACCAGAGTATCTTTCTTGGGAGCACAGGCTAAGGAATTTGAGCCTGTTCAGCCTCGAAAGAGACAACAGGGGGACCTCATCAATGTCGATAACTACCTGAAAGGAGGATGTCCAGAGGATGGAGCGAGGAACTTCTTGGTGGAGCCACCAAGAAATAGGTCAAGAGACAATGGGCAGAAACTGATGCACACAAAGTCCCACCTGAATATGAGGAATAATTTTATTGTGCAGGTGACCACACACTGGAATATATTGTCCAGAGAGGTTGTGGGATCTCCCTCACTGGAGATATTCAAGAACTGTCTAGACACAATCCTGTGTTGTGTGCTCTGGGATGACCCTGCTTGAGTAGGGAGATTAGACCAGATGATCCCCAGTGGTCCTTTTCAATCTTAACAATTCTGTGATTCTCCAACTCTCTTGCAGACCGTAGATTTGATATCAATAATGATCAGCACGCCAATAAAAGATCAGTGCCAGAAAACTGTAATATGTATCTTTGTGAGCAGGGAACCATACAAGTAAAGAGATAAAAATTATCTTTAGGTTAAGAAAGAAAAGAAAAAAAAGTCAAAATTAATTCACTATTTAGGCCAACTGTTTCATTATAAACAGTAGGAACAGAGAGTGCACAAAATATTTACACTTAGAGGCTTAGCCATGTTGACTTTCTCCATGTGGTCACTACAGCAGAGAACATTGTGAAGACTAGCAGAGGCCGCAATAATGGTTTGAAAGGTTTTACTGAATTACTACAGGTCATTAGTTAAGCAAACTGGCTAAGTTTTCTCTATTGCCAGTAATATAAAAGCCATCAGCTAAGTATCCTTCAGTAGCAAAACCATGAACTTGAGTCAAAGCCAGATGAAAATGCCGGTTGCCTTTTATGAGTTTAGATCAAGCACTTTAGGCTTAATATATTATTTTTTCCTTCTAGCCTGATGTAGAGTTCCTATTTCACTTCTGGTTTGCATGAAAGTCACAGATTAAAATCATATTGTTTTTCCACAATCACTTAAAAATATATTTGCATTAATATAATTTATCTCCTTTAATTTTTTTTTATTTTTTGAATAACTGTTTGGGAAATCAGCATCTTAAAGTAAAATTCCATAAAAATATTGTATATTTCCATACTCTTTATTAGAATTACCCCACCAAAACAGTGCTTGGAAGAGATTTTGTAACCTTATGACTGAAGGTGACCTGGCTTTGAACTGCATGCGCACTCCTGATGCTTGATTTATAAAGTTGTTATTAAAGCTCAGAAGCAGGACTAGCCAAATGCATGAAGAGGCTTAAAGAATGCATTTTATGGGTACCAGTACAATCCCTATGTACAGAGCAAATGGATGGTACATAATTGGAGCAACCCAAAGTCTGTTACTCTTCCTACAGGAAGTGAGCAATTCATCATGCCAAACCTCAAGGCCTTTGTATTGTGTAATGCACCATAACACCACAGTGCTCCAGAATGATAAAATGCTAGTTACCAGCCAAATATTTGGAGTAATTTGCCAAAAAATTCTGTTTGTCTTAATTCATCTCCCTGTTACACTGTAGAGGGTTTTTTTTTTGTTTTGTTTTGTTTTGTTTTGTTTTGTTTTGTTTTGTTTTGTTTTGTTTTGTTTTTTCCCAGCTTACTGCTGAAATATTGCTAGTTTTGACTCAAACAATTTGTTCATCATTCACCAATTCTTTGTCTGGCTTTGCTTCTATAAGTATCTCTTGCTTTACCTTTTAACTCTCTTTATGTCAACTCGTTTGCTCATTTTTTACCCTTCTAGTTCTCTCCCCTATCCCACTGGGAGAGAGTGAGTAAGCAGCTGCGTGGGACTTAGTTACCATCTGTGGTTAAGTCACAAGATCTCCAAAGAACATTATAAAGTAAGAGGAAGGCAAGAAAAAGACAAGCAAGAAGGCTGGTTATTTTTACTTCTGGAAACACAAACTGCACAAGAAATTACTTACATGCTTATCTAGCAAAAGCCAGAGGTCTTTGTATTGTGTTCAAAACTGTTTTTGCCTTTATTCTGAAATATTTTCTGTGGTCATTTACTTAAAAGTTAACCAAAGCTGATGAGCATCAGGCTGCGCAGAGTTCAGTCAGACATGTTGAGATATGAAATGTATCTTTCTGCTATCCCANAGAATGACATCAGCCCATTGTGAGATGCTCTGCCCAGGGGGATGAGCCAAGCATTCCCACTGGGATATAATCTGGGCATTTGGACAGAACAGGCATCTGCCTTCTACTGGATTCTCAGAGGAGCAGCCTTCTCTCCTGCTGGATTCCCATTTTATAGAAATGAAAGCAAGTTTTGATATATAAAAGAGATTTTTGCACAGGTAGCTGCTGAAGCAGCAGAGAGAACAAACGTTGAGTTGGAAGGTTTAGAACAATGGTTTAGTCAAGTTAGAAGGCTGAAAGTCCAAAAGGGTTTAGTGGTCTGCAAATAAGGCATTGTTTCTACCAAGAAAAAAGAACATAGTCAGACAGAAAGATGCTATTTACAAAGATAGAAGAAAACTCAACTGCAAAACAAGTTTTCAAAGTTTGACGTGTAACTATTAACTCAGGTGATTGGTTAGTTACTAACATAGTATGGTAATTTTAGCAGTTTTAATAGGTTATATGTAAATATAAAAGATTTTGTGTATTATGTTAATTGGTTGTTATGTAATAAGATGCAACGCAAAGAGAGAGATTTAATGCTTTGTAACATGTATAGAATTGGACTTCAGGACTTCAGAACACACGGCTTGCCTTTGGCCAGCAACCATTGGCATTAACCACGACCCATGACCCCTGATGCAATAAACAGTGTTATATGAAGAGCCTTCTGGAGTCCCCATCTCTCCGTCAGGCTCTTACAGAAAAAGATCCCAACAACTGTGTGAAACTGTAACATCTCCTGTGAATGTGGTATTGTTTTATTTGACTTGTTTGTCGAGTGATGGAAGGACATTTTTCACTCTTTTTATAATACACACCCTGCGAATGAAACTCTTAGCCACTGCTGCAGCTATCAGCTGGTTAGGGGATCACACCACTGGAGATGGACAAACAAGCAATCTACCTCCTTTGCCCACGCCAGAGCCCGAGAAAGTCAAGCACGTTGCTGCTACCAAAGATGTGGTAGGGAGAAGGTGACAGATATTCTGTGGTTTAGAGCAACATTTGTTGTCTTTATCCCTCCGTGGTAATAATGAGAGCAGTATGACAGCTTTTTGTACTTCTTGCTGTCCCTTCTCCTTCTTGTCTAGTTTTTCTACATCTTCCATCCTTTTCTTTTTCCCCTACTTTTTCCATGGAGAGGACCATTTTAATTTTGGCTGGTCCTCAGCTTGACAAGTCAGTGTGACACATTTTACTGTTTTGATGAAAAACCTTGGAAACCTTGGAAAAATGCTTTGCGGTATACCAATAAAAGACTAAATTTTCTGGAAAGTAAAAATATAGGGTCCCTGGGACTGATGAATTTTTGTTGAGCTCTTCATTTTTGGACAAAACTTTTGTTACAGTTTTACTTATCTTCTTTCTTTTTTAAGTAAGTCACACTCATGCTTCGATCCCATTGTCACTTAAGTTTAGCTTTTATGTTTTTCTAGTGAGCCTGAGGTACTAACCTAAATCTTTCCTCTTGGTAGTGCCATGTGCTAGCAGGATTTAACTAAAGCTTTGGAAACATATGCTGTGAAAATAGACACAAAACAAGTGTGTGATTATTTAGAGTTCAGTAGCTNAAAAAAGTAATCATCTCATGCAGTGTTTTGAAATATTCTGAGATATCTTTTTATTCTAAGCTAACATAAAGCTGCTCCAGAGAACACAGGGAACCATTTGGGGTTTTTGTTAATTGATTATTAAAAGATGATAAAAAAGACATAAGGTCCAGATTCTTTCTAATATTGAAGATAAACAAGCAATATTGTTCAAATTTCATAAACACTGTAGAAAACAAATAATTTCAAACTCTTTGCTTGACACTAATTACCTGTTTAGGCTATCAGCTTTCAGCATGTAAACTCAATCAGAAAGGAAAATAAACTTGCTCAAGTGGATGCACATTGCTGTCTGATGTCCCAGAAGATAAAGATGTACTATTTCATTGCTTTATACTATGATTTCTCCAGAATGTCGTATCAGTCATGCATTATATTTTAGACATGCAAATAAATAGTAGCGTGGAAAAGCTTTACCCTCCCTTTGTGCAGTGGAATACAGACTTTGCCTTCCCTCAAAGCATCATGTTATTTAGCTAAGATGCCTGTTTTTTGAGTTTTTTTTGGAACTCTTTTCTCTCTGAATATAAAATATGCATTAAAACTGAGCTCATATATTAATTGGTGGGGTTACCCATCCCAGCAGAACTGTAATTAATGCATAACTTCTTGTCATTTCACTGGGGCACCATTTCATGATGCAGTGATCTATTCTGATACAATTCTCTGCCTTGTCATCTGTAAAGCAGAGTTTAAAGCAGTGTGCTTAGACCACTCTGCACATTGCTGTCTATGCATTAGAGAGAAGAAAGAGGTAGTAAAAAAAATAGCCTCTTCCTTAGTCCATTCTCTGGCCTTGAAATGGTCATAAAATTGTATGGTTTTCCATTATTGTTCTAGTGTTTATATATATTTCACATTATCTTTTCCAATACTATTGGGGGCAATTTTCCTGGGTCTGAAAGACAGCCCTAATATCCTAGCACAGCAGAAAAATTGAAATGCAAGATTACTCACCACATATCTCTTCTCAGAGACTAATTTGATTATTCATCAGTTCTCCTACTCTTCTCTTTAGAGTCCTGATATTTTTTTCTCAAACTCATGACCCTTCTCTCAGCTCACTATATTAAGTAAAGCTTATCATTTATTCACACTTATCTCAGTATAATAAAACATTAATTATTGTATCTAAGGGGCTACACAACTAGATACATTACTTAGATTTCTTCATCTTATTCTTCTGTGTAGTATTTGTCTTTACTCACCCCAACCTACAGCCCAAAATCCTCTCATTCACTTAGTGAGACAGAATTCCAACAAGAAGCTTAGATTCCCACTAGTTGCTGAGATATGAAGACTAGTACTTTTAACTGTCAGAAATGTCTGATTAATGATGCATAATAATAGGATACAATAACTGCCAACTCTTTTCTTTTATGCAAAACAGTCCCCTGAGAACAGTACTACGTGAGAGTCACATGAAATGGTTCTGCTAGTGGTGTTCAGGGACAGCATCCCAGTTCAGGGATCTCACCTGCATATCTGGCAAATCTAGATCTGAGGTGGGGGGGAAAATAGTGCTCTGTTTTACTGATATTCTTATTTCAAAATTTTAGTTTATGTATTAAAGGAGTTTATTTATACAACAAAATGTCAAGGGTTGAAGTAAGATGAGGTAAAGCCCAAAATTCCTGTGTATGAGAAACTTGTTCCCAACTGGAAGAGCTAATCCATGCAATTAATGAAGTCAAAGCAGTTTTACATCTCCCCCCAAGCAGTCAACTAGTTAGAAAAATTGCCATCCAGAAATCACTGTCTGTACTTCTTGAAGTATTAAATACCTACCTTTCATACAGATATCTGTGTAAGACACCAAAATTTTGTTACATGGTTCTGGCAAGTAATCCCTCTGTCAATATTTCCTTTAAGATTTCAAGGAGGAAAAAATATTTTCTACTTTATTTGGCTGGTTAATGAAAATTTCAGTTTAATTTGAAAGTCATATCTACACTATAAAATTAGCTGTATGACATATGAGTGCCTGATAGGGTACATTTTGGGGGAGGAAGGAAAAAAAAGAAGCGGAAAAAGAAATAAAGGTGTTTCAGTTTTCCAGAATTTCTCTAAATGCTTCTATAAGAACAAATATTTGTTTTGTTCTTTGGTCATTGCCTCTTTTAATCTGCACTTGGGGTTCTCAGTAGCTCTGTTTTTTTAAATTTTTCCCAATCTCAAATACACATTCCATGAAAAAGCCCCTCTGAAACTAGTAGAAATTACAGAGGAGAAAATTGTTTCCATGTGTGAGGGAGCATCACAGAATTATGTGTTGTATTCTCAGTACTCCACTCAAAATGTTTAGATAGATAATATTCACAAAACCTGACAGACACCAAATGAACAGCTTGAATTTACCCTCAGTTCTCTTTTATAGACTAGCATTTAAATGCAACACTGAATGGCAACCAAATACCTACATATACTATATACACTTCAAGCATCAAATCACTTTGTATGAATTAAAACCTACAAGTAGATTTTAAAATGAGTTTAGGAAAATTGGAGCTGTTACAATTCTTCTATAATTAAGGACATGATTATAGGGCCTTTTCATTGTGTTGTTGCATTGCAGTCAGACATTGCATTTTATTGTTACTATATTGATATATAAATGATAGATTTATTTATTTTTCATATTGCAAGACTGCTTTCAAATCATTATTTTTCTAATACATGTTGATGTCTTATTACTTTATAGGCATTTTAATGACATCATAAAACTGCATTTCCATGGTATAATGACTTACAAACTGTGCAACATGTCATCATCCCACATTGCAAAAGTATTTCTTTGTTGATTTGCTATGTATCATTAAAAAATATAATTCTATTCATAGCTCCATCTACAAAGAATTTTCTTGTCAAAGCCACAAAACCCATCTGGATATTTGTAATATTCAAAAGATTTGAAAATTTCTGCAAATATACCTAGATGACCAAATTTCTTTTAATTTAAGAATATTTGTATGAAACAAATTGAAGTAACTATAAAATTTTGGTGTGAAAGGAATCTTGACACAACAAAAAATATGTTAGAGGTTATGATATAAAATAACCATACTCTTAGTGAAAACGAGAATTTTGACATCAATAAAATGGACATGGGGACCAGAAAAATGTCTAGGAAACGATCGATGATAAGAAGCTCATTAGGAGTATTGAAAATTTTCACTTTTCTGAATGTGTGGATTGTCTCTCTTTCAGCCCTGACCAAAACTATGACAGACTAAGTTTGTTTCTACTCTCTTCTTCCTCGAAGGAAAGAACTTACTTTTGTTCGAGCCTACCTCATGGTTGCTACTGTTTTCTAATTAATTCCAGCATGCAGAATTATGATAAAAAACATAGAGTCTGATCTCATTCCTCTGCTTTTTTTCTCAGTGTATTCAATATAAATTAATAGGATGAATATCATTGACTTAAATTGACACATTCAGATCAAGAACTGTTGTCTTTTGGGATATTTAAAGAGAATGTTTACTGTGTCTTTATTCCCAGTACATTTGTGCTGTCCAATCAAAAATTAATCTAAAATTTAGATTAGAACTTTAGACCTCTGATACAGTGATATACCTAAGCCCAGATTTTTCTATTGAACTTCACTGGAGTAATTCCAAGGTTTATACCAATAACAAGCTAGTACCAAACTTGTTCTTACTACTCCATGGACCAGTGATTAGACATAAATCCTTTTTTTCCTCTCACTTTGTGTTGAATTCCATAATATTCTAAACAGAGTAGATGATAATACTCCGGGTTCACATCGAAACAATTTGTAGAATTTGACCCTATCTTCTGCATGTTGTTTAACCACTTTCTTAACATTGCAACTTCAACGTCTGAAAAAACTTGCTTTATATCTTTAATATGGTGTGGGCCTTCCCTAGCCTTACTGCTAGGTTACACATTTCTGTTTCATAAAATAACTCTTATTAAATTGTCACATAATGGACAGAAAATAACACTATTAGAAAAATATTTTCTGTAGCTTTGCATTGAAATCATCATAAGGTTTGTCAATAAATAGATCTATTTTTATGACCTTTAACCAGTCATCTTATATGCAGAAACTCCAATACTTTTATGTGATCATATGGTACCCTGTGAGCATTCATGATCAGAGAACTTCTCTTGCCTTTGAAGTCTTTCATGTTTAGCTGACATTAGTCACTCATCACACATTAGTGTTGAGAGCTGCATCTGCATTTGCACTAGCAGCAATACAAATTCTCATATTTACCTTCAAGGTTATCAGCTCTGCTACATTCTCATTCCTCAGGTTTCCTTATTTGTTAGTATAATACTCCCAGCTGCATCAAAAATATATTCTAGATAATCATTGGAAAGAGAACATCTTAAATTCTTAACAGCAGTTTTATTCAAGAAGGGTTATATATAGTCCAGATGTCATCGCTTTACTGTCCTATGTGTACCTGTGATTCTTTGACCTGCAAACTTGCTGGAGAAGAGAATTTGTCTCCTAACAGTTTTTGGACCTGTTTTGGGATTGTGTTACCAATCAAATATTATGAAATATAGAGTTTTTCCTCTATAGTTCTGTTTTATTCCTTATTGCAAAGCTCTGACTGAACTATGTTTGAACCCTATGATGATGATAGAAAATCAAAACTTCAATTGGATGAAGGTAAATATTTTTTATTAATGTTAGGGACTATTCTGGTGGTATGGTTAAGAATAGAATTATGTATTATACATTCCATTTACTAAAGAGAAAATCAAAGGGCACTATGAAAGGATTTCTTTAATTATATTTTTCCCTACTGGTTACTGTCACTGTCCTTCAGAGAGTGGCCCTCTCCTTGAATATTACTGATCCGACATGCTTTTTTCTGTATAATCACTGCTAAGTCTTTCTAGCGTTACAAGAATCATTCTTCACGTCCAAAGAACTATATGAAGTTAGATGGTCTGAAGACAGGGCTATGGAGAGAAAATTTAAATTTTCCAAAGAGAAAATTTAACACAGTCTCTGGGATTCATTGGGTAGGTAATAACCTCCTAATTCACAGGAGTGAATAAACAGAAACACTGTCCTTACAGCACAGTCTATGTGGTCTTGGGTTTTAATTCAGGATGGTTTAGTTCTGACTCCTTGTTAATATTTCCATCTTACATGTGATACAAAGCCATACAAAGTAAAGGTGTTCTGCAGCCTGACCACACTACCCGCTGTCATACTGACCTTTTTCGGTGTCAGGCGAATTGTAGTAGCATATCATACCCACACCAGCCTGGCTCAAATAAAATCTCACAAATGGAAACAGAGTTAGTTTCTGTTTCTGCATATGTTTTTACCTGTTTCTATTCCTGTTCATCTCAAATTAACACACCACCATGCAATTGTCTTAGGACTATGGAATGTATGAGTGTAATAAATACCCTTTTAGCACTCACAGCTGTAGGCTTTCTGCTTTGAGTTCATGGCACTGTGAACTACTACTGCTTCATTATCATGACATAGCATTTCAAAAAATCACACCTATGCTAAAAAAAATTGCCTCTCTCTCCCTTCCTCTTGGGAAGTCCTGCAACATTGATCTAGTAGGGATCAGTGGCCTGATAAGTTTATGTTCACCAAATCCACTACCTTAAGCAAAATAATGGTCACAACTTTAGATGCCATTCTCCAAAACTTCTTCTTTGGATAGTGGGGATAACACCAAGAAAAATTTACAGGCTTTTAGTTACAGGCTTTTAAAGGATGTGGTATCTATCTATTAAATTATCTGCTGATAAATTTGTGATTAATATCAGTGTGGTTAATTGCACTTTCTTATCTCAAATTTGTGGGGATTTTAGTACTTTAAAAGGATCATCACAATAATTCACCATATTTGTTTCTGTCTGTTTCACTGGGAAATGTTGCCTACTCACATCACTTAACAGATTTTGTACCTGAACAAGAAAGAGATAAACCTTAATAGAGTGGGGTGTGCCTTTGGCTGACTAAATCTAAGGTAATTGGGACTATATGACAAATTTAGGAGCAGGGACAGGGATATGAGGGTGGAGCAGGATACTCCAAGTGCCTTCAAGAATTTAGTGCTTTCTATAAAAACTCGTAATTCCCACACTAATAGTGATTTCTTAATTGTTGTTTGGTTTCCTCAATAAGAGTACATAAGTACATACACACAAACTTAAAAAAAAAAAAATTAAAAATCTCTTGTTCTGATTTAGCTGGGTAACCCAGACTGTATTTTCTCTGATGCTACTCCTTTCACTGCAATTGCCTGTGATGTGTCATAAAAAACCGTGCAAAACACCATCATGCTTGTTTTTCAGAGTCAATAGCCTGGAATTCTTACTGAAAAAAAGGTTTAGTGTTTCTTACTTCAAACCAAGTGAAAATAGAGCGTTCAGTGAAACCATGTACCATTAAAGATTATAGCGTGTCCACAAATATGGCAAAACATGCCTTCCTCCTCACCTGATCACAAAGAATTTCACAATTCACAGCTGAGCGTTTACATGAAGACTGTCTACTAAAACAAGAGGCGAAAACCTGCACCTGTGTCTAGACTGCAAGCCTTTAGCCACCTGAGCCTGAAGTGGCTGCTTAAAATATCATGAAGGGAAATCCATGACCCAGTCAAGTCCCAGGAGCATGTTTCCTCTGACACTGCTTGCTCTCAATAGCCCACCAAAGGCTGGAGTATTGTGTGAATGATGAAAAAAGAGTGAAGGATGGGGAAGGGGAGTATTAAAAACAACAAACATTAACTCTATTACTAACTTCTCTGTGCCCTGAATGAAAATACCTTCTCTCCTGCTTGTCATCCTAGTTTGTAGGCTGAGAATCAAAGGGCCATATGACAGATGAGAATCCCATTTGTGGCCCTTTGATCATATCATCAGCTCATAACCCACTGTTTTTGAAAAAGAAATGGAACAATGTGCATAGATCTTTAGAGGACTCTGGTGAGTGCACTTCATTGGCTTGCTTAGTACGGGCACTGGATTAGACACACAGAGGAGAAAAGGCTGGGCAGGTGTTTTTTGACATACCTAAATTCCAAGCAGAAGATTCCCTCACAGCTCAGAGCCTCAGAACAGCTTTTAAAGGCAAAACAGCCTTTATGAATCAGTGCTATATGTCTTCTCTCTGCAACTCTGACACCAGAGCTGTCATTCCTCCCTGCCACTGCACATGTAACAATAACAGGTACAGAAGAATACCAAAATTTATTTTCAGGCTGAAAACTAGAGTCCTCACACAGGCGGTTCCTGATATAATCTGTGGTAGGGAGCAAGCAGGAAAGGTAGATGTACTGTAGATATGCTTTGGCCTCAATGAGAAATGAGAACAATAAAGCGTACTAGATTGGTTCCTAAACTTTCCTATATGGAGATCCCAAGACCTCAGGTGTAAGCATGCAATCAGACTGTAGTGCTGGTGGTACCCTTTACCACAAAGGTCAGTTCAAGAGCTTGTAATCAATGAACATCTTCTTTATTGCAACCAAAGTGTGGTGCTTCGACTAAGCCTTCATAAACAGGGTCTTCATCTTCTGAGATGAACTGAGGCATTTTTTGCCTACCCACCAGCAGCTAGATACCTGCACAAGGTTATCATAGCTATGCATAAATTTTGATGCTGTCATTTCCTTAGGAATGAGTTCTGTCACTTCCTCAGGAACTCATCTGGGAACATATCAAATCTTTGTAAAGACAGTACTAATAAATAATAAAAAAACAGTGAGACAAAATATGCTCTGGTACATGTTTGGTAACAAACTGGAACGGAGAACCCAGTTTACTTTCCTCCAAAAGGATTCTAGCTTGTACTTGCTACGAATATTCTCAGTGTATTTCAAACAAATACACTCTTTGCGGTTCAACTTTGGAACTCACTTCAGAAGATCTGTGATGTTCTGAAAGAAAATGTTGATTTTTTTGTTTAAATCCACCTAATATCCTATAGAGAGATCAGTAGGCAGTGAATTGGCATTTTCAGTAGTTGCAATACAGAAGGAAACCCAAAGAATTGCAGATATTTATGGAGAGGTGGGATGGAAAAGACAGTTTTCACCTTTATTGAAAAGTGATGCTAAATCTGACATCTAAAAGAGCTGATATGAACTAAATTTCACTGAAACTGCTGCTGAGATGGTGATATGACATGGAAAGATATATAGTTATATGAAAATTTATTTGAAACATTTTACTTTTAGTGTCATTAAGACATATGGCATGCATAATTTTAATACATCTTTGTGTCAAATGATGAGATTATCCCCTTTTTTCAATTTTAATTTTCATTATTTTATTCTGAGCTAAAAATTTAGAATCGCATTTTCTAGACTATGGTTCCAAATATCACAAACATGCAATAGTATCGTGTCCTTTAATGCTACTACATCTAACAGTACAATGGTTTTATTATTGCTCTGTGCCCAAATACAGCTTGTTTCTTTTGCAGCTCTCAGGCAGACAAAACAAAACAAAACAAAACAAAACAAGTCTTTGAGGAGGAAAAACATACTTAAAAGGAAATGTACCCATTTGTCTCAGCACAACACTCTGAAAAGGCATAGGGTAAGAAAACAATAAGAAACACATAAACTGAAGAGAAGCAAATAAAATCATGAGTAATAGTATTTGGATGTTTTTCCTGACATAATAGGTTCCATTGTTGAAAGAAACAATGTATCTGCAAAAATGTGCCACAAATGATTCACCAGCTAATAAAGTCTGCATTGGGAGTTCAATGTTCACCATGAATAATTTACTTAAGACCTGCTACTCCCATATTCTTTTTTCAGCTCTTTAAAAAAATACACTGACATCCCCCCATTACTTCCTCAAATTCATTTTTTTCATTTCATTTGGATATCCAAAGAATTATTCTCTTGTACCACAGCTACAGTGAGCATAATACTTTTTACCCGTGTCTTTGCCCTAATTCTGTCTTTTAGGAATGCTTTAGAAATGGAGATGTAAGCATTACTTTCCCATTTCTCGTGCTCTCCTTGATTTCCCTTTTTTTCCAAGACAGAGGCAGCTGCAGCCCAAGCAGTATATTCACAAAAGAACACTCACAAAATAACTGGCCTTCATCTTTGTTTTTGTCTATATATAGAGAAAATAATGGAATGTGAGATGGAATTTAAATTGGCAAAACTAGCTCTGTTATTTTGTTGGTAAAATTATTCAGATAAGCTGACATTACACTCAGTTCTTTGGGATCACAGGCAACAACTTTCTTCCAAAAAATGCGTAATGTGAATTTTTGGGTGCCTCTCATCTTCATTACAGCTTTTTTAAACTTTTCCCTTAACAGGATATTTTTCCAGCTTTCAAATCACAAATCTCTCTCCATAGAGATCTAGTGTGATCATAAAGGATTGTGTTCAGCAAATGTTAGCCTTACACAGCTTCATCGCTAGGGCCTCTGCAGGCTCCTGCAGCATGACAGCTTTAAGCTGAAAAGTCTCAGTGCACCATCCCAGTGACACTCAGGCATCATCTTCCCTTCTGACTAAACTGAAGCACAGAGGCACTCCTGGGATACATTTAATTCAAGACAACTCTTCTCAGGAATAAGGCCACAATAAGGAGTCCCATTCTGTTTTCTGCTGCCTAGCAAAATACCTCTGCACTCTCTGTCAGGCACAAGGCCTAATCTTCAGGTGCCGTCACTTATATATAAATTCAGCAGTAAGGTGGTGTGATAGGTGGACCATTTTTGCTCCCCAACTCTCCAAGAAAATGACTAGGCTTAGTGGCCAAAGCATCACTCAGAAGTTCAACATACAACCAATAAATCTTGATTCTGATTGTTGTTCAATTGTAATTAACTTGTTACAGTAAAATGTTCTTTCATGCATTGCTGTGTGTTTGTTTACAATAGTAACAGACAAAAAAACCAATAACAACATGCCGTGACATAAGATGGATCTTTTTACATCTACTGCATGAAGAAAGACGAGCACTTTCTACGTACATAATGTGTAGTGGAAGTTAAGTAAGCTATATAGAAAAAAATTTTCTCTTCAAACAACTTCATTCAGCTTATGTAAACATGTTTTATTAACCTCTTTTAGCAAGCGAAATATGCACCTTCTTTGCTGAAGATGGTTCCAGATATAAAAACAATCATATGTTCAAGACTCATCTTTGTTCTGTACCAGCCTCAGAAGATGAAGAATCATGAAAGAAGATAAAGTCCTTTTCTAGCTCTACAGAGCATTTCAGATTGCAAAGTTCTTAACAGCTTTAGAGCAGCAATGGCAAATTGTGTTTTTCTTTTTTCATGAGCAAAGCTCAATTCTTGCAAACCCTTTTTGTAACAAGATCATGTGTCTGTACAGATGATCCAGACAACAGAAAGAGATATTAAATAATTATTCAGACAACTTAGAAATACTTTGTTCTTTAAGACTCTGTCAGATATAACACACACATTAATTGCTTTAATACTAATATTTTTTCTATATATTTTTCTGGATGAAAGCTATAGACATTATGCTATTGCCTATAATCATTCCTTTATGGTTTAAAAATTATTCCTGCTTGGTTTCGCCTGAGAGGTATAGGTATATAGGAGTGTACATCTATTTGTAGCTGTAGAAGTTCTCTTAGAACATTATGGCATGGATGACACTGAATCACAGTAACACTACACAGACTCATGTCTGTGTTTTGTCTATGGGGAAAACTGAGACATCTGCAATATATCAGAGAGCTGGAAAGCTGGTCTATACTTCTATCAGTCTGGGTGAACAAACTTTTAAGGAAAGAAAAGGCTCCAGCAGTAATCTTGTTAGGCTATTCAGTCAGTGTTGAAGCAGATGTGTCTTCATTAGGAAAGGTCCCATCTTCTCTCGTGTCTCGTACACTATGTGGAAAAGAAGTAATCTGGTTTATCTTCTAGCAGAAGTTAAAAAAAAAAAAAAAAGCCTCGCTTCTGTTTTCTTGCTGATTTTAATCATCTTTCTGGAACACAAGGAACAAATAATGAAACCGGATGGCACATGCCTGAATTTCAAAGTGGAATATACTGATATATACTATCAGATAATGGGAAAAAATTGGGACATGTGGAAAATCAAATAAAAACTGGAAGAAATTATGATAATGAGATGGGCTGGGTTATCTCAGCAGATGTTGTAAGTATACAGAGCTTTTGTATAGGAGAAAAATTGAAGCACCCCATTAACTTTCAGATAAGTTTGAATGGCAGGCCTCCACTGTTGCTGCCAGCCTTCCTCAGCAGGATGGAGAAGAATCTGTTGGAAGATTAGAAAATTCTGTAGGCTATCTCATATTAAAATGTTGACAGGTATTGCCTTTTCTGTCCATCTTCCAGCTTATTATAACTGAGACAGCTCCTTGAGAGGAAATAAGTAGCCATAGTCCTTTCTTCAGCCAAAAGTGAACTTTTTATTAAGAGATGAGCTGTGTCTTTATTCAGGTTTATAAATAGAGACAGAAAGTATACATATATAATTACAGAAAGTACTTTGCCCCAGGCAGGTAGAAGACTTCAACCTAGTGAAGGTCACAGGTACACTGGATCAGCCCAGGAAGAGTTCCTTGTGCTTGAATTAATACAAATGTACTTTTGCAGGCTAATGTGCCTCAACCTGTCATCTTGAATGCCCTCAATGTGGCCTATAGCAATGGCTAGGTTTAGATCAATATTTTTTGTGGTCCTATTGAGGATGACACATGAATCCTTCTAAATTCTGTCAGACAGATTTTGGTTTTTGTCTTTATTCCTACATAACTTAAGCTTTAAAATGACAATTTAGAGATACCAAGATTTTTTTGGAACAAACAAGGTACAATAAAGCAAATTTTAGATCTCTGAGTCCCAAACTGGCTCCTTTGTGTTTGTTACTAGACATAGTTTCTTATTCAGGACATAACTAAGGAGTTTATCCTTTTTTAAAATATTGCCTTCTTTCTCTCTTCAGAGCCCCTAAAACATTCAAACATGAGAATTGTTTAATTCTTTAATGTTCATTTTCTTTAATTAATCTCTTATCAAATTGTTTGTATTACTTGAGCCCCATCAATGGCTGCCTGTTGTCTTTTAATGGTTGAAGGAGGTGCATCATCTGTACCATGCTTCTTGGTACACTTTCTCATTAATAGACACACTTCTCTAGGAACAATTGTGTCTGTCTTCAGCTTCCGGTGCAATTATCTTTCTTTGTGTCTGTTCTGTAAAAAGTATTTAAATGCTCTGACCTCTTAATCTTTCTTATCCCTATGAAAAGAATAGTGTCTCTTTTCAAAACTGTTTACTGTAACACTTTTTAAAAATTTCCATAGTTCATTGTTCCCACCTTTCATTTTATTCTTCTTGGAAGATTTTCTGTTTGAAGAAGTAAGTTTATTTGAACTTCAGTCCTTTTTTGGAAATATCCTTTTGAATTCATGGTACAGTGAATAAAATTAACAACTATTTACTGGAGCACATAATAGAACTTAGGATTCAGAAGACAGTGCCCTGTCACCAGATAAGAGTCTTACTATATTCACACTTACATGATAAAATATTTCATGTATTGGCAAACTTCAGATGAGTCCTGGAATGAAGCAAGTAAGAAACTGATTTAGACTACATCCCTCACAACCAAGAGATACTTGGCCACTACATTTTTTCTAGCTGTCAAAAAGATTCACTTTTATGCACATCCAATTCTTCCTTTTTCTCAGATTTAATTTCAGGTATGGCTAAGGGCCAGTTGTGCATGAACTAAAGTAAGATAAAAATTGCAGATAAATATCTGAGTAAAGAAAAATTCCAAAGTCTGAAAGGAGTAAGGGCACATATGCACAATATGTTTGCCTTCATATTTCAAAATGGTGGATTAAACAATCTTCTATCGAAAATTCTGGTTTCTTTAATGCCAGTTTTTATGCACCTAATTCTCTCTATGCATTGCATAGAAAACCTTGTAAACTGACTTGGGGCTGTGTATTCCAGTATTTAGCGGGGAGGCTAAAAGTTATGTTTTACACAATAGTCAGCATTGTGATACTTAAATCTCTTTATGGATCCAGACTCCCAAACACCTATGATTAAATTAATAGATGAAAAATTAGATGCTGACTCTACAAGAAACTGAGAATAACTACTGAATTTCAACAGCTACATGACTGCAAAAGGCTTGAACCAATAACTATAAGCAGGTCAAATGTGAACCCTCAAGCTCTCCAGATCCATTAACTTCCAGATCATTTCTTAACATGTACACTAAAAAAAAAAATGACACTCATTTTTTACCATTTTCACCTCCTACTGATCTCTACCAAGCTAAAAAGNAATAAAATAAAATAAAGTATTTTAACTGGAGTAGATACTGAAAAAATGCATATACATCATGCTTGTAAGGAACACTACTTGTTTCAGAGAATGGACCTCAGTTTCTCTTACTTCATTAAACTCTTTTACCACTAACAGAATAAAATTTCTCCATTGATTATAGCCATGTTATTCTGAGACGTAGTTCTGTTTAAAAAATGAAACACTAGAAAACCAGAATGAGAAGATTCAGAAAATGCACTTTATGCGTACTCTCCACTGGGGTCAGTGCAGGTCAGGTATATCTGCAGGTCTTGAGCAGGCAGGTTGGCAAAATAGGTGCAGCTCTGGGCCCTGGCCTGCTTCCCTGGTCTGGGATGCCATCTGGATGAATTTGGCAGGTGTTTTTCTTTTCCTAGTTCTCTTGAGTTTGGTCAGGGGTGGATAAACTGTTTCATCTCAGTGTGTTTGTGCCATATGCTGCAGGAAACAATTGATTTCAGTCTTAGGTCAGAAGCCAAGAGAGAAAGGGAATGGAGAGGAGGGGAAAAAGGAAAAACAGAGAATGGAAAGAGGTACCTAGGGAAATAACACAGAGAAATAGCCTCAGAAATGCTAAAAGGAAGTTCTTACTACAACAGTCATGACATGAGATTTTTCAAAACTTGTTGGCATTGAGTGAAATACCTAAAGTGCAAAGATACTGTCTAAATATTTGTAGTGACAGCTCTTCATACTTTTTTAAGATTACTTCTCTGAGGACTTTGTCATTGATCATCAATGTCTCAAGTTAAAAATTGTGAAAGAAAGGACCTATGAGGTGTTATGATTAAAAATATAAAATTAAACATCAATATTATTAGTCTTTTCACTTTTTCATCATCTAACTCACATTGTTTATAATTTTAAGTCTTCTCAAAACAGTAGGGCCATCTTAATTACTTGGATACATCCAGACTACATGCATACATTTTCAACATCACACTTTCATTTTTTTCTTCCTTGGCCTTGAATTACTAGAAATTACTGTGTTGATTGTCTTTTCCGCTACCAAAATCTTTGCTTGCTGATAAGGACACTTTTCAAAAATACCACGTTAATTCTGTTTCAGTTGAAATAAAAAATTTCCTCTTTTTTCAATTAAAAAAAACCCTAACTTCCTGTATAGAGCTACTTCATAACCCTTTTACCTTTGCTACCAAAACACTTGAGAGGTAAGACTAGAGTGAACATTTTATTAGCAGTCACAACCCCCAGCCATAGCCACCCTGCAGGCAGCCTTAAAGCACGCTGCCTCATATAAGGTCTCCCAGGAAGAACAAAGTCTGCTGCAAGGCGAGGACTGCAGCCATGAAAGAACAGAGCAGACAAATCATAGCATAGACTACCACATTCCTCTAGTCACTTTTAGCTTGTTAGCATGGGGGGTAAAAAAAAGGAGCCTACATTACATTTCCCTATGAACGTAATAAATCAAGCTGGAAGAAAAGTAAGGTGCTATTATACAGCATAGAATTGTTTCTCATAATATTTTAATCTAAATGAGACCAGTTACCCAAGAGTGTTATGTTTTATAAAAAGAAACAAGATCCTTGAACATCATGCCCACAACAAGGGCATTTAATAACACTGGCAGCAATAACACTGAAACAACCTTATGATTGGTGGTGTCAATTGCTCCTTAAAGATTTTAATAGTTCATTAGAACGGAACTTCCATTACTTACAATCTAGAGACCTTTACATACTTTAATGTTTTTGCTTCCAGCAATAAGCTTTCTCCTTCTAAAAACTTCTGTTGTGTTTATATTTTATTTCTTTACCTCTCTGCGTTTTAATATAGATGATTTTCTCAGCAGGGGACAGTCATAATATTGATTCTATTGATGTAGATGATGCACATATACATATATAACCCTCTGAATATAAACACTCCTTTCCTCTTGTTTACCATGCTATGACTGTGCTGAAAGCAAGAGGTGGGAGACTACTGTAGCTGCATGTGGCAAAAAAATTTTCACTCATTATACCCCATGTTGATATTTAAATCTCTACTGCAGGAAAACATTTCTGAATCCAAAATATTCTTACAACTTTAATTGTAGGAATATTTAAGTTCTCTGTCATCTAAGTAAATATTTCTGACTTGTGTGTGTCACCTATGCCATTTCAGATAACTGTAGCTAGGTTACAAAGCCAACAAGGAACAGAATAATTTGTATGAGAATTATAATTTGTTACCTGAAAACATGAGTAGATCTTGCTGTGAGATAGCTCTACCATCTATTTATTTTCTGAAATAGACATCATCATGTATATTGTCATGTAAGGCATCCATTTAGAGTAGCAATTTTAAGTCTGTGATCATCAGAATACTATGCTACACAGGCCATATACAAGTTGGTTTTAAAAGATAATTGAATATAGATTGAAAAGAGCTATTATGGTCCAGTCAACAGATATTTTCTATAAGAAGGCTAACCATTTGATTCAGATTAGGCCTCTCATTCTCTCTGCCTTTAAAAGAAGTAAAAACTATATTTGGAAATGCAATACAGAACTATTTATGCTCTATTAGATTATTTTCTAAGAATATTAATCTTAAAAATAATTAACATTAAAACTTCAAGTATAGCCTCACAATACCATTTCTCTTATAGCAATTCCAGCTGAAAACATACCTTAGCCTTTTCCTGGATTCAATCCCCCTTCTGTTTATCCCAGTATAACAATTTATGGTCGCAATCTAGGGGAATAAAAAAATACAAAATAAAATATTTATCTTCTTGAAAGGACTAGGATTGGCCTATTCAGATAGTCCATGGAATCAGATCAGCAAAAAATTTATATTGTAAAAAATATTTAGATTCATTTAATATTCAGAGGTAGCATTTCAATAATTTTCTTTTTTTTTTTTAGAAAATTATGTGTATACACAAAGTCAGAACTTTAAAAGCAATACATTTAGGTTCACTGGTAAATTTTAGTATCCAGTTGCAGGCCAGGGCCTTATGAAAATATTATATATAAATTTTCTTACAATTCTTTTGATAGTCATATTGAAAATAACTCTTCTTCAGCATTTACGAGTTGCAATACTGAACAATCAGGAAAAATACCAGCAAAATATTCTCAGAAGACATAGAATAGATACATCCTTCTCAATTTATTAGGACAGAGAAAACTCACATTTAGAGCAGGATATGATAACTAACCCATATTCAGGTATGGTGTGTACCTCTGTAGATCCAAAAGCAGATCTAAACCTCTAAGTGAAACCAATAATCAGAACCTATTCTTCAGTTTCTCTATTATTCAGGGGTAAAAAATGTGTTCTATATCAATATTAATTCCTACATCCCTGGATAAAGCTGAAGCTCATGCTTTACTGTTTTTGTGCTAACCTGGAACAGAAAAATAGGACTATCCTTTGGAACTGATTGCTGTAGCAGTGAAGTGCTGCCCACAAACGTAATTGCTGAAGAACAAATATAAAAGCACTAATGCTTTCAGATTTGTGGCAAAAAATCCCCCCCTCAAATTTCTTCCAGTTAATGTCTTCATGATAGAAAAGAATTTATATGGAAACTGGAGACCAGGAGCATTCACTGTTAGATGTATCCACAGTTGATTCCTGCATGTACTGCAGGAGTCACCCTGCACTATCAAAATATGTAAAAAACATAAGAAGATTCAAAAGTAATTAAATATATCCGTTTGAAAAGCATCTGTTTATCTTACCTCTGTCTCTTTTCTTTTTTAATACTTTCAAACTTGAGATAATGGAGGCTAACAGCAGATTACTCAGAAATAAAATTCTAAACTGCTTACTGAGTGAGTTCTTGTTGATCTCAAATACACAATTTAAGGAAAGTATTGACTGATTTTATTGGAGTGAGGGAAAGGTTATTCATGGCAGAGTATGCCATCAAAACAAATAACTGTAAAAAAATAGTATCCATGATTTCTAGGTATTTGCTATATATTCTGATTAAAGCATCAAATTAATAATCCATTCTAAAAAATAATAAGTGCATGGTCCAAAAATATTATGTTTCCGTTTTACTATATCTACAACTTCAGAGCTGATTTTAAAGGAATTCTGCCAAATTCCTGCTTATTTATAAAGGAGGCTTTCCACCTCCAATCCCTTTCATTTGTTTTAGTGAGCTGGGATCTTTCTGTTCTTTTGCTCTTTCTAAATGGACCACCTAGCTCACCAGACAGTTTGTGATTTAATGTGGATTGATCTGTGCTAAGTCTTTGGAAGTGTTCAGTTTTGTTTAGAAACACATGGCTTTGACAGAAACTTGTCACATACTGTGTGTGAGTGTGCTGATGAGCAGCCACTGAAGAGAGTTACCATCCAACTCTTCAACCTATTGAATACTTAATTTGCATGTACACATCATCATAGACTGCTTTAATTACTTAATGTCTACTGTATATTAGAAGGAAACACCTCCAGCTAGTCCTAGAACTACAAAATGCTCAGGTTACCTAAGTGCTCAAAAAAGTTAAAACAAAAATTTCCTCTAGAGCAGGACTTGGTACTTGCTGTGTTCTTAACATAACCCATTGACTATCTAGTTCCAGTCTTTTCCATCTTCTTCACAGTGGACTGATTCCATAACTTCAGGTTACAAATTCCATGGCTATTTCATTCTAGTGTCTCAGTGTCCTGCCTATGAAATCCAGGCCCCTTAGGATTTCCATTTTTTGACAGTTAAAACAGCAATAAAAATAATAAAAAAAAAATCTTGATTTTATCTGACAAAAGTATCTGATACAATTAGTGAACAATTTTTTTAATGAAGTTTATTTGGCCAAGGTCTAAATTCTATGTATCTTGTTATCTGCATCTTGTCTATGTTGCTGAAAAATGGCATCCTAACTTTTGTGTAAAACCATCTGGTAATTCTTAATTTTCTGTATACCCCATTGTAATATCTACTTCATTTTCTGACACCAAAAGTCTCAAAGCTATTCTGGGAATCCAAGCACATTTCTTGTCCGGTTTCAGACCTTTCATGTCTAATTAATGCCTCTTCATTTTAACAATGAAGCACCCAATTAAATACATTAATACAGTTATGAACCAAGTTTCCATAAGACTCCTTGCTTGTTCTCTGAAACTATTAATTATACTTCACATAAATATCAGTATTAAAGCAGGATAATTTATTTCTTGAAAATGCTAAGATGAAAACACCTTTTTAATTTTTATACTCTTTGTTGGTTTATGAAACTTAGGATGTTTTTATATTCCTAGAAGATAAAAGAGACTAATAGCAGTATAATTTGGGCTTTGAGGTGGCTTTTATTTTTGTGGTGTTGGAGAAGTGGGAGTATTGCTTGATTTAATTTTTTTTTTCAAGAAGTAGAGCAGTGGAATGGATGATAACTCATGACATTTTCAGCTTTAATATCAACTTTCAATCTGTTTTTAAGCATTTTCTAATTGAGAATTTGGTTCTTTTGACTTCCACATGGGGCGTGTGAGATTTCAGCACATTTAAAATAAGAGCATAAATTTTAATGTTGTTGTTATTATTATCCTGCACACTGCATTGATATTCATTACTAAATCAGGAATAATAAAATTTTTAGCTTGAGTTGTTGTTTTGGGTGGTGTCCTAGGTTACAATATAAAAATGTGCCAGAGGGTCTGTATTCTATCTCCATCTTCATGAACTGTTGAAACCAGGAGGGGCAGTGTTTTTTTCCTTGACCTCCTCCCCTGGACTATCTCCTGTTAATGGGCCATTAACGCCTTGCCCCATGAGTCATAGATAACTCCCTCGGGGAGCCATTCGTGTTTAATGGGCAATTAAGGACCCACCACATGACTCGAGAATGACATTGGGGGATGCTCCGCCCAGGGGGAGGAGCCAAGCATTCCCACCTGGATATAATGTGGGATGTGGGACAGAACAAGCAGCCCTTACCTAGTTTCCAGAGGACAAGAGCTACCAGACCTGTCTACAGGATTGCCACTTCAGCAAGACCACCTCATCTAGACAGCTACCACCACCCTAACTAGCAGGGTATCAGGTTGTATTCTGACTCTGTCAGTGGTTTTGTTTCATTTGTATTACTTGCATGTATTTTACTTTTTTCTATTAAATTGTATTTCTGACTTGGAGTCTCACTGGTTCTGCTTTCAAACCAGCACAGGTGGTAATATTTGAACTTGTAACCATAGTAATTGTTCAATACTTCTCTCCTGTTGTTGAAGAACCTGATAAATATGAAAGATTGTACTGGTGATCCCTATGCCAGTCTTTCAGCCTTGTAGGAAGTAGACACGTTCATAAAGCACTTGTACACTTATAAGAAGCAGGGACATTTTGAAGAGAGTGACATTTTAGAGCTAGATATAGTGATAGCTAAACCATGTGTGGTGGTTTAAGCCCAGCTGGAAATTAAGCACCCCTGAGCCACTCACACCAGTGGAATAAGGAGAAAAATAAAATAAAAATGTGTAGATTAAGAAAAGAGAAAATTAATAATTGAAAATAAAGTAAAATACAATAATGATGATTAATTCAATAATAATGATATTAAAAATCGGGAAAGGAGTGTTGTATAATAAACTTGCTAGCCATGCCAGTGACTGATGTCAAACCTCCCTTCCTGAGCCCAGATCAATTTCCTTTCTGGGTGATTCCCCCAGTTTATGTACCAGGCAGGGCATTACTAGCTGTGAAAATCCCTCTGGTCTGTTCAGGTCACCTGCTCCAGATGTGCTCCCTCCTGATTTCCTTTGCGCTCTCCTTCACCAGCAGAGCATGAGAAAAAAAAAAAAGCCCTTGATTTAGGATAAACATGAGGAAAAAAAGCCAAAACATCAGTGTGGTATCAACACCATTCTCATTTTGAATCCAAAACACAGCACTGTAATAGCTACTGACAAGAAATAACTCTAACCTATCTCAAACCATGACGCAATGGTTTCTCACTGGTTGATGAAATAAAATCAGAAGTTCCTTGATTTAGGTTGTAATTCTGGTTTTGAATTAAGAGCAGATGTGGGAGTTATGGAGTATATCTCCAGAGGACTATGGAAATATGTGGGGACTTATTCTTCAAGTATAGCACAATATCCAGTCACTGAATTAAATGACAAAAAATATTTTTACAGGTGTTATATTATAAAAAAATTATTATCTGAAATTTTCCATCAAAAATAATAAATGGACTAGTTTAAATGAATTTTAGCAATTCATTCCTAGATCTGGAAATTTGTTTTCTGTTAGGCAGAGCAATAAAGCAAATATTAGGGGTTTTTAAAATTTCTATAAGTACCGTACTACATTACCTAGAAGAATTAGATTGTAAAATTTGCTCCTAAATGTGGTGAAAAGAGGAGGAATTAACAAAATAAAGAGTGGAAAGGACAAGAAAAACTGAACCCACCAAAGCACAATTTTGATGCATTTGTATTTTTTTCTTTCAGTTCATTTGCATCCATAAGGAAATGGTCCTAACATAAAAGTCTGTGAAAAATAGCAAAACTCTGAAAATTGAGTATGTAAAAGGGACAGAAATAAAAACAAGTATTGCAGCCTTGAACTCAGTTCAGGAGTTTCTACATACAGTCAAAATACATCTTCTGAGATTTTCCTCTGTCAGTATGTTTATGCACTTACTCTTTTCAAAAGACTCCTAAAAAACCACAAGTAACAAAAGAACCAATAAAGTTTGCCCTAGGAATGACATAGACTACCAGAAGTATAAATTTTTTACTATTTATATAAAATTTCTACAGTTCTTTTTTTCACCTGTTTAATTTCAACTTTCTAGTTTTACAATGTGTACTCCAAAATTTCTCTTTACCTTCCCATCCTAGGTGGATGAATGGGATTTTCCTTTAAGCCTGCACCTCCTTACTGGTAGTAGAAATTATTGTTGAGCAACTCATTCTTACAGTTAATATAAAGTTGTTTCAATAACAGATGTTACACCATTATGTTTTGTACTGTCAAAAATGGTATCACATTGTCCAGTGTTTCCTTAACACTTTTTGTAAATGCCCAGAACAATGCTGTGGATAATGATATTACCTCTTTCCAGTTAAGCTGCCCTTAACCTCAGTTTCCTTTTCTGCACATTAATGCTATTATGATTTTCCTAAAATTCTTTCCTGAAGAAGCTGAGACTGTAATTATTCAGTTTGTTAAGTGTTATATACTTTAAATGTCAAGTACAGCTAAGGACTATTAACTATCCACAATTCAAAAATTTGGTTAACAAATCTCTAAAGGTCCTATTAATTTGTCTGTTTCAGTGTTACTGAATCATAAAACTGTCTTAACCATGCCTCAAAAAGTGTATTTAGGGAGTAGATTCCCAAACTGAATAGATTTTTATCATACTGAGAAATTAGGGAAATTTGCATTTAATGCCTGGAAGTTGTCCAAATCCTCAAAAACCTAGTTAGCCAGATTTAGTTAATCTAGATATAATATAGAAATAATCTGATTAAGTGCCCCAAGAGGATTATAGTGCAGGAAAGAATCTATTTGGTGCGAGGTCCTATTTCAAGCATTTTATTCTAGTTTATCACCACATTGGATATTATCCCTCTGCAAAGATCTTTGCTGGTTGCCAATGCTCACTGCAGTCATTCACTGACTGTCACCAGTCTGCTAACAGAGCAATCAGTGAAAACAAGAGACAGCAAGGACTTGAAAGCAGCATTGATAAGAGTATGAAAACAGTATTTGTAATGTGTATGTGAAAAACAGTAACTGCTTCCAGTGGCTTTGCTATAGGTCCATGATTTCTGCTAGTAGTCTCACACCACATTGCTACAAAATGCAGTTTAGGACTCGAAGTATCTGTCACCTCCTTCAACAGTTTCGTGTATAATCTAGATCAGTTGCTGTGGTGTAGGCACATTTTATAATGACAGAAAAGAATTCAATAATATTTTAAAGTGACTTTGCAAGATGCCTGAAAAATTAGGAAAATACCGGAGTCTACTAATTTCCTCTAGTTTGAAATGTCTGAATGAATGAAAAGAGAGAGACAAAAATAATTATAGTGAACAGACATTCCTTTTGGTGGGTATGGAAAAATAGAGAAAAAGTCCAATGAACATCTTCAGTGTTCCTCTTTGATAATCAACCTAACTTTCCACCAAATTGTGAGGATTAACACTATTTTAAGGGACACACAAATTAAGAGATTATTTTTTGTTGTAGTTTTTGTTTATTTAAAGCCAAAAGAAACAGTGCATTTTAAATTAAAGGACAAAAGGGCATTAGTATCCTCTCAGGAGGATAAAGTCTAGAAACTTAGTCTATCATTCACAAGCAATTAACCTAGAGGCTAAATAGTAATGGTAGGAAGCATTTACATTATTTTCAATTTTGAAATAACTGTATGATGACAGATTATCAAATTAATTTGTGATTATTTTTACTGCAGTATAAGTTTGGAGATAAGAGTTTTATATGGGCAAGTCTTTACTGGACACATATTACAGCATGCTATCACTGATAATATATCTGTTCATTGTTTGAGGCTTTAATGTCATAAAATATTTGCATAATTTATATTGTTGTAGCACTTGGAATTCTCAACAAATGCTTTTTTATTTTTTCCTTTTGAGCTAGACTCCTTGGTAAGACAAGGAGTCCTTGTCTTGAAAAGATGACATTCAATGAAGACTGAGAGAGGGTATGGAGAAAGATATTCCATTACATTCTTTGTATATGGGATAAATGGGAAAATTGAGATTTTTCATACTTTAAAATTTGCTCCTTTAAATGTTTCTAAAATTTTACAACAAGCACCAATATCAGATGATGTAAAATATTTATTTTATCTTACTGTGATCCTGGTATCTAAAGAAACAGTGTCTGGCAGCATAGATTGTCCCCATGAAATCATTGTGGAAATACATATAGTTGTTGTTCAGAGGTTTTTTTGTGGTTTTGGAATAGTTTTCCCGGGTTGATTTTTTATTTTTTTTTTTTTTTGGTGGTTTTGCGTGTGTTTTGGGTTTTGTTTCTTTTTCCTAAGAAGAGTCCTTTCTGATTTTGTCCATCCCACAGATTCTAAAATTAGGCATCCTGACCGCATACAGGATCCCAGTGGACCTGAATCCTGGAAGAAATCTAACTGTTCACTGTAGTATGCATGCTCTTTAAAATTTAGATTCACACACCAAATCACCTTTACTCACAAAGTTATAGATCATTGTACTTTCTTCGTTTAGAGTAATTAGAGTGGTCAGATAGCATTATTTATGAGGAACAATCGTGGTTTTAATTAACATTGTATTTTAATCTGCATTAATGTCAAGCAGAGAAAAGTCATAAGTTACATTGGTATAAAAATGTTGAGAGTTATGACTGCATGTAGTCTTCTCTGAAAGTGTTCAAAACCCACCTGATGGTAATCCTATGCAACTTGCTCTGGTTGAGCCTGCTTCAGTAGAGGGGCTGGATTAGATGATCTCCAGAGGGCCTTTCCAACCCCAAATTTCTGTGAGTCCATGATTCCCTGAGATAAGTACAATTACTGAAAAAAAAATCCAACAAGTACTAAGCTTTATGTGTTTTATATTTAGAAGAGTATAAAGGTAATATTTTTAAAAGCTACCTACAGGAAATCACCACTGGAACTGTTCAAATTTCTGTTTTAATGTGTTCTGTTATAATGTCTTTATACA
>VXBU01009335.1:209372-220140 GCA_013400315.1 Bombycilla garrulus | reverse complement strand
CCCAAAAAAAAAAAAAATTTGTCTGCTTATAAAGAAGGCTCTCCAAAACCTCCAAAGCAAAGTGATCAAACACAGTATGGCTTTTCTCCTTCTCTTTGCTCCCCCTTCCCTCAAGTGGCTTTGCATTTCTAGATAGCTCTTTTTTTTTTAATGTCCTATTACTACAATCATTGTTTAAGTCCATATTAAGATTCATATTTCAGAGAAGCAAAGGAGGCCAAGCAACAAAGTTGTGTTTGTTCTCAAACAATGCAGCTCTTAACATTTCTATCAAAAATGAAAGCAAATCAGACTAGAATCTCAACTATCATGGGAGGAGTTCTGAATCTGTCCATAGGTATTACACCTAACTGGCAGTAGGAGATTTTTCCTTCTTGTACAAATATTTTAAATGCCAAAACATGCAAAGATTAGAGAGAGGTTTATCAATATATTTTATTACAGGACATAAACTGGCCATATTTCATGCAGGAGTGCCCTTCAGGATATCAGAGAATCCATTTTAAAAAAGTGCCATAGCTGACATTTCCACATGAATAGATTACATTGCACACCCAGTATCACCTAGCAAAAACTACACATTCAGATATAGTTACCAAATCAAGACCTAGTGAAATCAGTTTCTTCACTTACAACTGTACAGAGTACTCAACTGTTCTCCTAGTTACATTTTCACTCAGTTCTACTGGTTTTGCTCCGAAAAGAGGCAATTATCCAGGAAATACAAACCCACCTAAACAAAACAGAAGTGTCTCCTAACAGCATTAAGCCCCCTTATAGTCTCTTTTTCCAACACCATTTTTAGTAGGAACTCCAACATTCTATACCAAAGGTACAGCCTCACACATGCATTCATCTCCACTGCCTGCCAGCCTTCTCTTATTATTCATTTATTTTGGTAAGTCCCCACTTCACCAAGAACCCTCTTTTTAAAAACGCAAATAGCAACTATACAAAGTCAGTAAAATTCTAAAAGAACATTTAACACAGAAGTGTAAACCCTTGTCTCCAAATACTATGCCAAAGCATTTCAGTTGCAATTCAAAGACAAAACTATCGATATTGCAGGCTTTTATCACCCAGGTATACTCACGGGAAAATCTTAAAGGAATGTGAAACAGGTAGACACTAAGCTACAAAATTGATGACTATGAAACCAACCCCTGCCTTAGCTTTAAGTTAGCTGGGTTTACCTGCAAACCCGTCAGGATAAAAAAAAAAAAAAAAAAAAAAGACTGCTTGCTGAGACACTGCTTAATGAGTCACAAAACCATTTGTGTTCCTCATTTATCATCTGACAATGTTGCCTCTGTGCTTACGATTAGCACGCATTACAAGCTCTTCTTGACAGATCAAGAATTCACTGATAAGAAACATCACTTGCAGACAGCACAAATCGTATGTATTTCATGTTCAAAAGTATTTTTAAAAGATTATTTTCATGGTGTTTTCATTATGCCAGATTAAAAAAACAGGCTGTACTCTGTCTAATCCACAACCAACAGTAGTCTAGGAGCACTGAAAAATTTAGGTCTGCCTAAGCACCCAAGGCAGCAAAAAATTATCACCACTGCCACCAGAATAAATCTTTTACCTTACAGTAAGTCAAGTGTTGCTGATAAAGAGTTGAGATAATACTAGAAACTGTTCACTTACTAGAACAAAGAATATATTTTATTAAAATACTTAAAATGGATAGATGTCATAAACTTTACAGTACTGGGATTGGATGTGCCCCAGTTAGTATCTACTTTTCAACTGATGAATGTATAAAACTTAATGAATGAATGTGTAAATCTGAAATTAAAAAAGAACACATCAAAAAACCACATTTTTTTCCCCCCAGAAGAAGTATATCTTCATGTTTTCGAAAATGATTTTGCATTAACTGTTAGGAGTTTTTTTCAGACTCTTTCCAATTCTCCTCTCAGTTACTTTTGTTTTCCCTTCTAATGGGCTCTTTCTCACAGCTTCTTCCCAGCCAGCATTTGTATCAGAAAAAAAACATAACAAAACAAACCCAACTTTATTCAAGAAAAATTTTCCATAACCAGACCCAAGAAACCATGGCTACTCACTAAAAATGCTAGAAGAGATGTAGAAAAGCTTTCAGACAGAATAATTTGAATTAAGGTGCAATACTGGGAAAATTTTAGAAATGCTTTTAAAATTTATTATAACCCAAATTCCATTATTTCCAAATATACAAAAGAATTAACAATTTCTACAAATATGGGAATTGTACTGTGTCAGTTACTAAAAAAGGAGGAAGAAAAATGCTGCTGCTCCACCATAAATTCTAAATTCACCACTTCTGAGTGCGACAATTGGGTGGCTTAAATAAAGACATTCTGTCAAAGTTTTTACACGCTTTTGAAGATCACAGAAGTCAGGGAGAATTTAAAGGCCTCAAAACACAAACTCAACACATGCAACCAGAAAAATTTTCATAAAACAAGGGACAAGAATCCCAGTTTAGGAACAGACTGACCAGCACTGTCCTCATTGTTTGTTCTCCAGATACAGAGGACAAGCTACCCACTAATCTTCCCGAGAGCAAACAAAAATTTTACAATGCATACTCTGAAGTTATTTTTGGCAGGCCACGCAAATTAAAACTGTACAGGCTATCATCTCCTGCACTCAAGAGCTGTAGGAAGCCACTCAAAGCCAGGAGGGAAGAGGTCTGAGGCCAGAAGTCTGTCATCAGTTTTGGGGCAGATGGCACAAGGAGTCTGGTATTATAGCACCCAGAAGTTCAATATGAACACAGTCAGCCACCAGCCCCTTCATTTCTATATTTGCCATCCATGTAGTTATTGCAGTGTAGCCCCATTAGCAGACTGGCAAAATAAAAATCTTACACCCAGTTTAGCCTGTTTATGGAAGAGTCTGTAGGGGGTTACTTTCCTTAATATCTACCTAAATAATTTCAGAGCATTTACTTTACTGACTGCAGTACTACCTGAGGCAGAAAAAGCAGTACTAACTAGACATTTTGTTTCCATCCAGAAAGTACCCTGCACCTTCAACAATAATGGCAGAATCATTACTATTAATATTTCAAATTGCTCTGAGTCATCATATTCCCCAAAACAAACACAACACTTTAACAAATACCAAGAATGCTCTGTAAGAAGCAACATTTTATCAAAGAACCATTCCAAAACTCATAAAAAACACAGCACAATGGACAACTTAAAGTGACATTTTATAGGATTTATAGGCAATCAGCCCTTACCTCCTTGATAAGAATCACCTAAAGAAGAAACAAACAAACAAGAAAACAAACAAACAAACAAAAAAGCCAAAAAAATTCCACACCTTGGCACCTTCACCTGATTTCCTCTTGTACTAGACAGTATCAGAGGTTCCATAATCACATTTTCCAGGCAAAATAATTTACTGCATTGTTAGCTTTAGTGCTTTTAAAAATACGCCTTAGACAATATCAAGACTACATATAAATAACAACGCGTCTTAGTCACAGGTTACAACTGCTGGTAATTGTTTATGATATACAGCTCTGCTGCTTTGAGCTCCCTTTCTGCAGTACTCCAATAAATACAAAATACAAATAATTACACCTGAATATACAAATTGCATATTAGAATCAATTTAACAAATAACAGGTACATGATCTTTCATGAAAAATTAGCTCAGAACCAATCCTTTAAGGAAGTAAAAAACATGCTAGCTTAAAAATTAAATTAAAAACCCACTCCTGTACATACTGTATGAATAGTTTGTAGAAACAAAGAACTGGTAAGTGTGATAGCCATTAAGAGTCCAAACATGCAGACACAAAATGAGCAGAAGACTCATATATTCTCACTCTTCCTCTATCAAGCTGCAGAACAGTAAAACTTACAATTTATGAGTTTGTATAAACTTAAATATATACACATATTTACATATATAATGTACAATCCAATAGAGAAAGCTGTAGCTGATAGTCAAACCACATATCCAGAAAAGAAACAAGAGCAAAGATTTAACATAAAAATTAGTCTCTTGATATACAGACAAGATAGCTTTTATATACAAACAATTAAATACTCTACCTAACAAATACTCTCCCTAACAAATAAAGTCACAAGACTGCAAAATCAGATACTTTGGGAATGGATCCACTGACCAGATCAACCCAGCAGACAAGTCTCACATTCCATCACCATCAGTAGCATACAGAAATAGGTTGTACCATACAGTTCAGTGACATGAAAAGGATGCCTCCTTCATTTAAATTTAATGTGCCTCAGTTATCAGTAAATAAATGACATACACACACACAATTTGTCTGATTTTAAACATATTGAAGCGGAGCAATTGATTCCCTGGAGAAAATGACAACACATTTCCACAGAAGTTACTCTCGATCAATTAACAGATCAGCTAGCAACTGCTCCAAGCTGGGGTGTGAGTGAAGAAAGTGGCCAGAAGAAAAATGGCAGCCAAATGGAAAGTTTTCATGACCAAATTCTACAGATCGCCATCTTCGATCCACTACAGTATTAAAAATAAGGATTAAAACCATCTGTATTTTGTACAAAAAAAAACTGAACCAGTGCTCTAATGTGAAGGGCAAACAGTACAGTTCACAAACTGAAAATTCTTCACAAAGCATGTTGCATCATATATTTCCCTTCTTTATTTAAAAAAAAAATTAACACTTGTTCAGTCATTTGAAAGAGAGTGTTCCTATGGGAAAGCAGAAATAGTCTAATTTTCAGAACTGTTCTACCCTAAATATCCTAGGTGTACACTAACACACAGTACTCAGCAAAATTTTACTTACCAATCTGAAGTTGCTAAAAACCCTCTAAAACACTGCAGAGATGAAAGGATGCTTTCCCAAGTAAAGGTAACATGTTAAATTACTCCTGAGTAGCACAAGCTACTACCAAAAATGTTTTACACTTATAAGTGTCAACAGTAAGGTAATTACACTGAGCTAAATAATTTGGTTAAAAACAGCTTATGCCCAGACAAGATCTTGAAAGCACAGATTTCTAACTTTTACTTTACAAAAATTCACTCTTCATTGCTGTATACACCTCTATGTCTCTCATAATAAACAAAATGGTATATAAATTTCACCACACTTGTCTTTTTACTCTAGTTACACTGCCTATCACCCTTAAAAGTAGACCAAACCAGGATTAAACACACTTTACGAAGGGATTTGTATCACTAAGTTTTCATTATATGAAAGCCAAAATATCAAGGCAGTCATCTCCAAAAGGCAGTTCTCCCTATCCACTACAAACAGTCCAGACATGCATACTCAGGAAGATAAACATAGAAAAAATTGAGTCAAGCCCTAAGAGCCTACACGCTTTCAACCCCTGGAACTTTAAAGTTCCTGTTTCTTCCCACTGAAGAAGGAAAAAGAAAAAAAGTAGTAAAAATCTCTATTTCTCTACAGGTTTCTTATTGTCTTCAGTTTGGGCTGAGACAATGCTTAACAGAGGAATTTCTCCAAAGTATTTTCACCTGGTACATTATTTTTTTTAAGCGTAAACTTGGCAGGGGAAAGGTATGATGTTAGGTGCTTTTGATTTTGTGGGTGAGTTTTGCATGCTTCTTATTTCTGAAATATTAGTACTAGTTGGGTTCCAGATTATTTGACTATTTGCATTGCAAAGAGCACTTCTGGGAATCCCTGGGCTATTTATAGGACTTAATAAATTACTTATCTTCAAGAAGCATATTTGAGTGTCAAAGCCTATGCTATAACACACTTTTAAATTCACAACATCAGAAAAAAATACTGAATTTCTTTCTGCAATCAATTAAAAATCTAAACTAGATTCAGACAAAAGAAACAGGTGACAGGCAAACACTAACAATTTACCTCAAGACTGATTTTAAACACTGAAGATAGAAAAGCAGAAATGTGAACTTTCAATTTTCACATGTTCAGACTTCTTCCATACACTCTCACTTTTCTGACCTCTCTGAAAGATAAAAGAGAATACTTGTTTCAATCCATTTTCTTCCATCCTAAAGAGAACAAGAAACTTATGGGAAAGAACCTGTTGCTGCCTAATCTAGAATAAACATTATGGTATTGAAATTCACCTCAGCAATGGATAACAGGAAAAGCAAGGGAAGAAAGCTGAGTCACAACTGGTCATTTCTCTCTACAAGAGCAGCTATAATAATACTGATTTATTTTGGGACAAGTGTCATTTTGTGGGAGGGAAAAATGAAGTAAGAAATACAGAGAGTGAAAACAAAATTCAAGTCATTTAGCTTTATGACTAAAGCCTCAAAGATGTACAAACGTAATGGTGAATTCAGGTCACCATTACAGTCACAACATTCAGCCCATGTTTTCTTTCAAAACTTGTGGTATTTAAGAACATTGCCAAGGAAAATCATGGATTATTATTTATCATCTCAGTATCAAGAAAGTGTGACAAAACAGGGAAAAAATGCTCATACATCCCTTTGAAAATTTAAAATAGGTGACAACCTTGGTAGTGAAACCAAAAATAACACTTGGTAAGGAACTGAACTAATCTGAGCCTCCAAGAAAGGGAAAAAAAACCACCAGCGTTCATTTCATGTAAAGAACTAGGCTACTCTGGGGCACAATTTCTTAGTTAGACAATTCTCTGACATTAGACTACAGCTGTGTACCTACTGTCCTGATGATACAATGCCACTTGAAATGTATTTGGCTAGCATATTTTGTGTGTGAACATAGAGAAATTAAGTATTTGAAAATGCGTACCACCTCATTTTTCCCATGAACTTTTTTAAATTTTCCCATATGCATAAAAATGAAAATACTGGTATGCCCAATTTTTAATTCTGCATTTGTTTAGTGTAAAGCACTTCAAGGGAACAGTAGTTTAAAAGAATCTTTTTGCATAAAAATACTCTAGTTAAAACATTTCTATCAATTGAACATATTCACAACTCCAAATTTACAGTTACATAGCGATGGAATTCATTGCACTTTGAAAAATGGACAAGAAATAGATCTCAAAGAAGAGAGGGCAAGAAAAAAATTGTCATCTTTCTCCTCATGTTCTCTTCCTTCTCCCTTCCCCATTACTATGCATTTCAACTGGGAATGTAATATTTTACCACCTTTACCTACCCAAAAGTGAAGAAGTACCTTCTGATTTTCCCGTATTTCTTATTCTTTTACCTGAATTACTTTTTCATTAAGGCACAATTAAAAATTTAGCATGTCTTTTTCAGGATACGTGTCAGGTGTCCAACTGCAGGCACTCTGGCTTCTGGAACAGGAAGTTTGCCCACACTATATTCTCATCACAACCAAGGACAATTCAGAAACTATGCCTTTAGTGTTCACATCTCCCTCTTTCACTGACCAGACCTACAAGAAGTTTGAAACAGGTTCAGATAAGCACAGGCCACGAACTTTCAATGAACATGGTGGTCATGGCATATAAATTTTTGATTCTGTACAGCACAGAACTAACTCAATCTTGGCACAGTTAAGTATGTAAATTCACTGAGATTCATAGAGTATTTCAGCCTGGCCTGAATAGCAGTTTCTGAGTGTGCTGAGCAAACATTTGTATTTCAACCTCCTTTGAAAGGAAAACTAATTCAAAACAAGATGAGAACAACCAACCACCTTCAACGCTCCAGAGCACAAGTGTTCAACTTTCATACACGAAGACTAGTTAAAAAACCATACACTTCAAAGCTTCAAAGACACACCTTCAACCCCTCAGGAAGTACCTTTAAAGAAATATTTTTCTTGTTTAACTGCTCTTAGTGCCAGAAAGCAGTATGTGCCCTAGTCCTGTTCCCTCCCCAAAGCCGTAACTTCACTTTATCAACTAAACATTAAGGCACTTCCCTCCAAAGCAAAAACTGTACTCCGGACTCCACTCCAACTGACTTTTAACAAAGGGCCCACAAACACCCAAACAAAGGTTGAGTCCTGGGATGTTCGGGGGAGATAAACGTCCTCTGAATCATTACACAAAACTGTACTTCCCTTTTGCTCTTCCTGCCTCTACATTAAGTTCTTGCTACACCAGGCACAGCATCCCAACAGAAATCACAGAAAACACATGCAATCCAGCCTGTATTATGGTGGTCAGATTAATAGAGAGATTTTAATCCTCTGAGACGATGAAGGATATACTTAAAACAGTAGCTATATTCCAAGCAGGTATTGCGTTCAACTTTTTTTTTTTTACATGGATTTTATTCCATCCTCAGAGAGAAGTTACGTAAAGTCATGGATGACTACAATCTCACAGACACCAAGACAATTCTGTTACCTTAAATATTCATCATAAACAGCTGCAAGAGCATGGAACTCACCTCCTTATTCTGACTTTCAACTCTCTCAAGCTGATAGTTTTCAAGGCCATACCTATTTCTAAGCCTGGGTATATCTATAAGCAATAATTCTAGTAAAGGAGATATCAGAAGTCCTTGTTATGTAATTTTGGGGTATTTCACCTCCCATCTCCAATTATCTCAGATTGAGCACACAACTTTCAAGAATATCAGCAGAAAAAAAATGGTTATCCTTATCAGAGCAGTCAAACTGCAGACAACTCTAAATTGCTCAAGTGAAACTGATGACATTAATCCCATCTATCTGTGCAGGGAGATCAAAATGGAGGATAAGGTAATACTGACTTAAACCACTGCTAAGAAGAAATGCAAATACACTCTTTCAGTACATGTGCTATAAACCTACAGTGTAACTTAACAAACTGAATTTAAAAAGGTAAAAAGGTTTAAGCCAAACAAAAAAGTTTCTCAAGCTAAACTACAAATCTACTCTACTACCCTTCAGTGTTTTGCACTGATTTAACTTGCAGCCCATTTAAATCAGGTCTCCAATGCTTCATGTTAGCAGGTGCACACAGAGCAGCCCAACCTCAGGCATACTCAGTGACTCAGATCCCCGAAGCACTACAGAAGCATTAGTGGGGCACTGCATCTTTTATGAACTTGGCGCTCAGAGCAGGTATTCACGTGTTCAGTTTCAGTATCACTCTGAGGCTGCAGTATTGCTTCCTGGTCAGGAGCAAAATCCTGTCCCTCTCACAGACTTCTACTGAAGCACACAGGCATGTCATAAATTCATTTTTCAACCAACTTAAAATAAGCTAGCCCAGTTTCTTTGACAAGGTAAGGCCTTATGTATTTATCTGTGCACAGTTTCATACCTTTCCAGTTTTGTTTTTTATCATTGTTTTCCCTATAAAATAACCAATGACATTTTAAAAGAGATGCAAAGAATGGTCATCTTTTCAGACAGAGCTGTTTGAGAAAAAAAGAATAGAAAAAAAATCAAGCTGGGGAAAGAGAGAATGGAGACCATGTATTCTGTCAGTGCCTTGACAGGCAGCTATCTGTCCTTTTACCTTTTATTTCTTTTTCTGTATCTTCCTAACAGGCAGTGTCTCACTTGTTTTAAGTCTCTCTCTAAAGCCTATGGAGTCACAATTTTCCCTTTCCTTATCCTCTAAAGAGCATCTTGAAGAACACTCTAATCAAGGTGTACTGTTTAAACTTGACACCAGCATTATTTCCACATTTCTTCATTGGCTGCAGGAATATTTCTATGACTACTCTTTCTTCGTTAAAAATTCCTACTTTTCTGTAACCTGTGTTTCACCCAAAGTCTTAATCCTCAGTGATGACTATTGTATCCACATGGTCATGATGTAATGAAGAAAAGCAACCACTTCTGGAGGGAAAAAAACATTACAAACCTTTCAAGAAGTCTTTTAATCACCTCAAATAATTTATCAGTAAAACGTCTGCCCACATTTCAAATTGTAATATTATCTCAAAACACAACACACATCAAGAGAAGACAGTATGTTCTTCACTGACAACACTCTTGGGCCTTTCCAATTCCAAGTTTAAAGCCATCAATTTCACCAAGAAAGGGTTTATATTTCACCTTCTGGCAGAAGAGAGCTTAGGGGAAATTAAGATTTACATCACATTATTTACTGGAATAAATCTATCCAAAATAATTTCACAGTCCTATAACGAAAAAGTGAATAAAACTTCCATGCAGTTGAACATACAAGCTTTCAAACCAGGTGCAAAAACATATGCAACTGTCAGTATGTATGTTCAAACACAATGCACAGATAGAGCACATGTGAACACCATGAACATCATCGCTGATGTCTAAAACCCCTAAGTATTAGGCACATGCATTTACTCTGCAATGCCACTGATTACAGGCAGTGTTAATAAGTGTGGTACTTGTGAGATGAGACCTTACCTTACACCAAAATTCTACACACGCAAAGCATCTTTGCGTCATATTCAGGGCAACAGCATGTCGGGAGTTTGACAAACGCTCAGCTGCATTCGGCTAACCTGTTTGATCTCTTCCCTGGCCCGACAACTAATTTAAATGATGAATTTTTTATCATGATGCAGGTAAATGAAGTTAAACCAGCTAAAACAGGTTTTATACCAAAAGATCTTTCAGCTTCAGCAGTGGCAGTAGTCATCTCAGAGACAAGCCAAACCCGGGTCCGGGTACAGGCTCGCTCTGCTGCAGATCCCGCAGCCGGTGTCACGGCGGCACCAGGGCCGTACAATGCGCACAGGCTCCCGCAGCACCGCAGCGCGGCTCCCGAACGGCGCGGAGGCTGCGGCGCGTCCCCGTCAGCCGCCCACAGGCACCTACAGCCACCGCAGGCACCCCCGGCTGCCCTCGCACCGGCCAGCGGAGGCGCGGCGGGAGAAAAGGGAGCGAAGCGGGAAGGGGGAGGCGGAGAGAAAA
>VXBU01009335.1:183312-208177 GCA_013400315.1 Bombycilla garrulus | reverse complement strand
GGCGGGGCGGGGAGGGGCCGGTGGGGAAGCGCGGCCCCGCCGCACAGCGGGAGCGCGCCTCTCGCCCCTCGCCGCGGGCACGGCTCCGGCCGTGTGACAGCCCCGGCGCTCTGCTCGTCCTTCTGAAGAAGCCCCTACCGAGGGGCAGCGCGGCGGGGAACGGGGTCGGGGGAAGTGCCGGTGGCTGCCGCGCCTGCCCTTCGCTCCCTCAGTGTTGCAGGGACACCTGGGACGGTCTCGTCCGCTCCCCGCAGAAAGTTAAAAATGAGCGGTGGGCCCTTGCGAAGCTGTAGCCGGGCCCCCCTCGGCTGCGCAGTAACAGGTCTGAGAAGAGCTGGTCTTTCCCCTCGCGTGGGACCGCGTGTTCGAATAGCTCTCCCCCTCCCAAAGGGTTCCTCATGCCTTATTTTACTCCCCGATTCCAAGCAGCTGTGGATTCCGCGCCCGTCCCCTGCTCCAGCCTGCCGGGTGTTCGGGTGGCTGGGGATGGCGGGGGTACTGCTGGGCTGCGCTCGGCCGAGGCGAGGAGACACCCACCTCGTGCGGCAGCAACGCTGGAGTACCGAATGTAACTCCAGAGCAGCCAAGAAACTGTTGACGATTATGTTGGAAGATAGGGCAAATTGGTGTGTGAGCCAAGTCTCTCTAAAGCGTACACATCAAAATTGGGAAAGAAATCCTATTTTTTTCCGTGCCTTGGTCTGGCTCAGTTTTACCCTATTCACAGCTACTATCCTATGCTCCCGTGAGCAGGATATCTGCAAAACTGATGTGAAAAGTCACGAAGGTGGGAATGTGACATCATGGGAATTTAAGGTCTATTGGTTTCTGTGTGGAGTAGGTTCAGTAATAATGAAAATGATTGTGTAAACAAAAAAAAGAGTAAAAATATATAGATTATTTATAAGAATTGCAAATGTAAGTACATTTATCCTGAATTTTAAGGTATCCTTAGAGTCCAATTTATAGTTGTAATATCAGAGGACATAAAAAATGCATTTTATCTTTTAGCTGGTTGACATGAAGAGTTATGACTAATTTGGAAAATTGTTAGGTAATCTGTGCTTTCTGTCAGCCTTTGAAAAGTCACCAGTCAAGGAGGATAACATACATTTTGCTCCAAAATTTCAGATTTCATCTGTGAACTCTTTGGAATGCAAGTTTTGAACTTCTGTTTCACTTTGCTGCTTTACTGCTTTACTTCCCTTTGTGCTTCTTTACTTGGAGGTTGACTAGCACTAGAACAGGTTACCCAGAGAGACTGTGGAATCTCCCTCACTGGGGATATTCAGAAACCATCTGGATGCAATGCTGTGCAATGTGCTCTGGGAGGACCCTGCTTGAGCCTTTCCCACCTTACCCATTCTGTGACTCTGTTCTGTACATTGTATACCAAATTTACCATGATTTAGGCCTTCAATGACATATTTAAAAGATTCCTTAAACTGCAAATTGTAAGTGTTCTGGCAAGCTGTAAATTTAATTCCTGTTTGGTCAAAAGCTAAGCAAGCCAACAAAGCTCTTTTAACAATAACTGAAAATTTTGTTTAGGATAGCAATTTGAAAAATAAACATCAAAACATTGAAGAAATCTTAGTGTGTCTAAAAATCTAACTTTGTTTTTCTAGCCAAATAATTGCAAACTGAGAAAAAAGGTATAAGCTGATTGTGATAATTATTTTCAACAGAGTACCTTAACTTCAGTCTAGCCAGGAAAATAAATGTTTGATCTTCCTGAAACCTCTCTTTTTTTTAATAAAAATTAAGAAAACATTCACTGCTCAGATGTTAAAAAAGACATGAAGTATTTTAAGTTATTGATTATCTTCAACTGATTTTTCCATTTACGCTACAAATTTTACCTAATGTTTAAATTACTTGCATTTGAGACCATAAAACTTTGTTTTAAAGAGCCTCCTACTGCCATGCTTCAACAGCTGGTGGCCTGTACGACAGCACCCATTCAGCAAAGTTCCTAAGCATAGGATTAGTTCCATTCAATGCAGTGTCTGTTCTTAAGATTAAAGTTTGCTTCCTTCCCTTGTGTCCAAAGCATTTGCTAGTTGTAGTTGTAGCAACATAATTGCAATGTTTATATTTAGAATGTCAACATATTATTAGTGTGCTTTGCCACCTCTGTATAACCCACTCAGAATTTATCTTGCAGATACTGATTATTAGCCACAATACTTCAGGGAAAGAAAATGTCATTCTTTTTGCATACAATGAGGTTGAAAATCAAAACTCTTAACTTCATAAATTGCAAGTGGAAGTTGAGCTGGCCACTAGATTCCAATAATGGACGCGATTCATAGGCAAGCCTGCAGCCCTGTTTTCTTCTTTGCCCTTATTTTAACTTAAAAATCTGACCTTTTTGTCCCAAGTAGTTTTTGAATAATCTTGGTCTTTGCTCTTGATAATTCATAGTTCTCAGCTTTTTCACTTTCCCCACGCATGCATTAGGTGCCTACAGGCAGGTTCCTTTATCTTAAAACAATTTACCCCCTTTATGTTTCCAGTCCTTTACCTTACAGTTGCTTACACCAAGGGTTAATTCAATTTTAATTTTCCCTTAAAAGTACCAGATGTTAGAGTTGATTATTNCTGCGGGGTCCTCATGCAGTCACTGCTCCCCGATCCTCAAACCCCAAAAACCCCCCAAAAAAACCCCAAAAAACCAGAGAACAGTTGTTTAAATAATTTTCTCAATTCACAATTTTAGTATGGGCTTATTCTTCCATTTCAGTTGCAAAATTGTTCAGTGTACTTATCTTTCTTTATAAGCTCAGGATTTTCAGGGACAAGAAGGGTTCCTGGTGTCAGTTTGGTTATTCCCTGTGGCTTTTTATGTATGTGCATTTGCCAAACTTCAGCACATAAAACCACACTGGTAGTTAAATGTTTCTTTGGGTCCTAAATTACTGACTTTCCTCTCATTTTCTTCCTTTTTGTTTGTAGGTTTTTACTGTCCCCCAGGAAACATTTAGTAAACAATATTAAACCAATGGAAAAGATAACAAAATTTATACCTATCAATGAGTTGATATAACAGATCATTTTTCCGTCATTTTGGGGGGACGTTGTGGTACACATATGCAAATGGCATATGATTTAAGCACCTAACTCTCTGGGAAAGGAATCAGTCATTTAAATGTCTCCATGTCTGCAGACGAAAGAGTCTTCCCTGTGTTCTGAGCAGGTTTGTGTTTGTCTGCCTGAAAGCCTGCTTCTTTCTTCCCTGCAAATATATAATTTTCCTTACAAATCTTGTTAAAGCATATCTTTACCATCACCATCATAGTAAAAGTACTACAACAAGTTTGCTGGAGAACCTGTTCAGACCTGTAGGGAGGAAATGGAGAAGTCCTTCAGTGGTGGTTATTACTAATAAATAGCTCCATATAATCTTCTTTAGTCACATTATATACAGTGCCTAAAAACGTGGGACTGCTCTGAGGAGGAAGAATAACTAGTAAAGATAATAAGTACTGGTATGTGTTTTTCATTTGTTTTGTTTTGCTAAAGAAGTTCATGATCAGGCAAGTCATATGATGTAAAGCAGCACCCTTTCGTGCAAAAAATCCTGGCCTGTGACAAAGGAGGCAGAAATTATTCAACCCATCTGAATCAGTTCCTTCATAGTATGGAAATAAGCCCATCTGTATAATGAGCAATCACCCACCATGCGAATGTATCTACACATTCAAAAAGCAAGTATCACACTTTTATTTGACTATGATTATGTTTAAAGTTTTTTTTAAAAGCATTTAAATTATGATGAGCATAGTGGCTGTATCCAAATGAGAATTTAAACACAAAGAATATAATGTAGTTGCCTACATCCAAAACCGTGTTCCTAATGAGCCTTGCTGAGCTGATTCCTTGCTTCGGAAATGCATTGGTGTAGCCAGTTCAAATGTGGAAATGCTGTTACTAGGGTGTCTAGACTTTCTGCCCAGTCTGAGCAAGTTTGTGTGTAGCTTCTGCCAAAACTATATTGAGATCTGGAAACAAGATGTTGCTTTGCCTACATTTGCTGAAAAACTTGTTCTGAAGGTATATCTCACATACACGCAAAACTGCTATCCTCACAAAAGTAAGTTGTGACCAATTTTTTGCACACACACAAAAAAATGTTGTAGGACCACTGTGTTAGCTGATAGAAGACCCTGAAGCAACAGCATGATGGAAAATCTCTTTGAAGTCAGGTGGTGATATTTGCTTCAGTTCAAAGATAGAATAAAGTAGCAATGCACTAGGACATCTTCTTGTTCATTTTTTCCCCCAAACAACTAGTTATGTCCATTGACACTGGCATATTTCATTTTGAATACTAAGGATAGTATGCTGCTTACAGCAGTCACCCAGAAAATGGGATATCCAGAATATTTGATCTTAATTGTGTGAGAAGAGCTCTCATTCTAGCCTCCCTTCTTTAAGCTACTGAATGTAATTGTAGGACCTATTCTCCCATACTGTGCATTCCTACTTCACAAACACTCCATATTTATTGTGTCAATGAAAGGATGTGTTAGTTACATTGCTCAGTGGAATTCTGCAAAAGATGTATAAATTAAATAGAATTCAATGAACATTTATTTATAAAATTTATGGCATGTAGCTGTAGTGTATTTTTACAAATTTTCTACATTTCTGCAAAAATTAGTGAAAAATAATAAATTCCACAAACAAATAAATTAGTTTGAGCTTTATTTTTTTTCCTAGCAAGACATGTGTAATGTGAACTTTATAGCATTCACAGTAGTCAGACAGAATAATAAACTCTATTTGTTGCTACCAGCTTCAGGGAATTAAGCTATCTCAACAAGGAGTTCTCATTTAGGTAAATGTAAAACTTCTGTAAAAAAACTTTTTTTCCCCTGTATTTAGAATAGTTAAAAGTCTTTTAAAGTTGAAAGTGAAATGTCATATGTCTTTTTAAAGACATGCACATCTAATGCATGAACAGAATAAATATTTTAATTCAATCTTTTTTTAATTTTTTTTTTTGTTTGCTTCATAATGATATCTTCATGTCCAGGACTAAGGACTTGGTGAGAAAAAGGAAAAAATCTTCCTTCAGTCATGGGCATCAAACTGAGAATGTTGCCTGTCCTCAGAGTCCATCATATCTGCATTGATTTAGCGTCAAATTTTCCCCATGTCACAATTTATGTGGGCTTCAGGTGTGGTTCATTTTAACATGATCCAAATCCAGGCTGCCACAACTCTGCTGTTCTCCTCCCTCTCTCGCATCAGCACCCACACCCTTGCTTTTGCTTTGACACTCAGTAGCTTCCTGGTGAGCCAGTTCAGGAATTAGTTTAGGGATTCATGAATTAAATAAAGCTATTAGGGTTTATAGCCAAATCACTTCCCCAAACCCTTTCCACGCACAAGGTTTTAGGGCATTTACTGCCCTAACTCATAGCTGCAGGGAATTCTGAGCCAGACTGCATTTCTATCAAGCTGGTTCAGCTTTTTCCAACACTTTCTTTTGCTTATACCTTTGCTGTTTCACACACCGATTCTCAAAAAAAAAAAAAAAAAAAAAATCAGCATTTTGAATACTTCATAGATGTACATGGCTGCAGCTGAGGTTCCCACTAATAGTTTTTAAAGATATCTTCATTGATAAATCTTTTCCGACCTAAGCAATTTTATGCTCTGCCTGACTAAATCACTTCACAGTGGTATTGAAACTGGCCATAAAATCAGAGGAAAGACATGTGCACCTCATTTAGACTGTCAGACGGTAAATGGTATTCTGTATTCCTTTCTTTGACTAGCTCTGTCAGAAAATAAGTGGTGAGATTTAACTCACGTTGGTTCCAGATAAGACTGTCATTCTCTCTTACCTCTGTAGCAATTAAAATCAGCTATGCAAAATCTGACCCTTATTTACTTCCTGCTTAGACAAATCTTTTCAAATCTTTCCAGTTTGTCTCTAAAACAAAGACAAAATCAGAGCCCCCAAACTTTTACAAATAGTATACAAAGGTGTTCTATAAATACTTATATTCATGGCTAAATGTGAGCAATTCTTGTTTTTGTTTTTTTTTCATTAAAGGCAAAATGCTTGAATGCATGATAGCTACATCTTTAAAATTGGGATTGAATTGAAAAAAGGAAGAACATTATCTGTTGAATACAACATGAATTATGCATTTATTATTTGTAACTGGTATCTTCTGCTGTGAAGTAATATATTCTTATTCTGCTCTTAATGTAATTAAAATACTGTAAAGACTAAATTAATTCTTTAATGTCACGTTTACCACTTTAACACTTCAATCTGGCCTAATTTGTACTTTTATCTTTTATTGTCAATTAATGTCCTCACAGAAATATGGGCTAAAGCAGATAGAAAAGCCTTCAAAATATTTCTACTGATACTCTTACAATCTGATTACTACCTATGCTGAAGAAATAGATTTCTAGATTTCTTAGAATTCATTTTTGTACTATTCCATATGAAGTAAAATTTATGTGTGATATTCAAACTCTATTTCTGCTAAACAAGTATGTTCTACTGAACAATTACAAAGTGATATTGTGATTCTTTCATCTGTTTACAGTTCACGAACTGTTCAGAACATGAGAGTCATTGCAGACTCATTAAGCAAAGTATTTAACACCTACTTAATTTCTGTTAGTTTTAAGCAAGTGCCTGGATTCTGTTAAAGCCAACGGAATTAGTCATAAGGTGCAGCGATTCAATAACTGCAGTGAGTTTACATGCATAGTTAAAGTCACGCATGCATTTACGTGCCTTATGAACGGGAGCATAAACCAAAAGCGTGAAACTGCTTAAGCAACGAAACTGAGAAGGAATCATATTTCAAATATAAAATTAAAGTAGTATAAAATAAAATTTCTTAGGCACCATTCTCATTTAACTATGAACTTCAGCCAAAAAAAAAAAATGTTATGGCATTTAGGAAGAGTCAAGGGTTGATTTAATGTAGTATCATTATAGACTTGTATAAACTCTAAGTTACACCCAGGCATATATACTACATAGCTGGTCACAATAACTCCTGAAGAAGAAAGACAATTTATCATCAATTTATATGTGAATTCATTTAATGCTTTCACATTTTTTGCTACTTTATGGTACATTTTATTTTTTTTCCGTTGTGTATTACTTTGATGTAGAATAAAATCTGCGAGGTAGTCAACATAAATATTTATATGTTGTGAATGTTGGGCAATACAGAATATGAATGTAGCTGAGTTCAGCAGCATATGAGCTGTCCAATTGTTCATTGATCTTGCAAAACAACTAATTACATAACTTCCTACTATACTTAGCAGCTGATCTCTGGCCTTTGAGTCAACTTTGTGTGTGATGGAACAAAATGGATCACTTCTTTAAATAGCTGGAATAGATCACTCATTCATAGTTTTATTAAGAATGAAACTTTTATAAAGCCATGATTTGGCACACAGTCATTCTTCTATTTCGGTTTCAGACTTAAGTAATTTTACAAGTTTTATACAGATTAAATTAGAATTATTTAATTAAATGTAAAATCCAACAGTTCAAATACAAGCTAATAGCATTTCAGGGGATAGGTTACTGTATCAATTGAAGCAGTGTCAGTGCAGTTCCCTGCAAGTCTAAGGGGAATGAGGAAGACAGTGTCTTGAATCAGAGGAAATATTAATTTAGAAAGAAAAGATGCTTTAAGTAATCTAAATATAACTGCAAGCCTTCTTTTCCAGCTTTGATTTTTGTATATTTAGAAATCATATCTCATCATCAATAAATTTACTTTTGAAAAGTTTATACCTAGTGTTTTGCAAAATTTTTCAATGTGTTTATCTATTTTTGCAATGACTATTTTTCATCATCCATTCATCTACTTCTCATAGTCACAGGAATGTTTCTGTGATGACAGAGGCTTTGCGTCAGGTATAATCTACATACACTTGGGATTGGTTTGTTTGTTTGTTTGCTGTGATTAGTTAATAGTGACACGCTTGAAGTATTGAGAAAATGGTTGCTTAGATACTGATTCCAACCTAGAGGAAATTAACAGGAATCTTACACTTACTGATGTCCAAAATTAGTGGAGGATATATCAAAAAAATTGTATTAATTTTGTAAAAGAATATATAATTATGGGTAGTCTCAGATTACAGGAAAAGGATCTTTTTTGGTATTTCCCTCCAGTTCTAGTTTTCTTATTTCTCTTTCCTTGTATATGAAAGAGAGTCATATACATACAATTTATTTTACTAAAATAACTCTGACTACATATTTTTTTTTAAAAGAAAAATAAGTGTTTTTTTACTTGGATGGCATTTAACTACTTGATAGGCCCTATAACAGGAGGTTAGGGTTTTGATCTCTTTTTTTGTTACTCCTTTTTTTGACTGTTATTATTCAGATACTTGACTCCCTTAACTATTTTATCAGCAATGCTGCTTTCATGAATTTCAGAATCATGTTTATATATTATGGATTTTTTGTTTGTTTCTGTTTTCAGAAGCTTTTTCATCAGGCAGCCAAGCAATCTCATTGCTTTCAACAAGGTTCATATCTCCCAATGACACCTGTACTGTTGCAAAGTTTACTACTCAAAAATGAATAGAAAACTCTGCTAGATGTCTTCACCTTTCTCATATTCTCCATTAAAAGTGTTACCCAGATTAATTATAAGAAAATACAACATATGAAAAATGAAAAATGTAAATAATAAGTAATAGCAGACATATAGGCCAAGGAGAAAGAGTGCTTTCTGTTGGAAAAGCAAGTGCCATGTGGGGTGGCCAGGACAGCGGGGGGTTGGGGCAGGGGCAGCTCTTCCAGGTGTCACAGCTAAGGAGTAAGTCTGCTGAGGGTTTCTGAGTCTTGGGGAAAGCCTTTTGAAAGAGGGTGTTTGTAGAGTTTCCTTTTTCAGCTTCCTTCTGAGCATCTAGTAGGGGAAACAGCAAATCTACAACTCAATGAGGACTGAGAAACCCAGTCATAGAAACCACTGAAGACAGAAATGGGATTTGATCATAAAATGGCTCATGCCATGACTTTCCTGGACAGCTCTGTCCTTATCCAATCCCTTAGGAGAAATGGGTAATAAATGCTCATGTGGTAGTGCATGACTATACGAATCTATTTCTAAATCTAATGGGGAAAATGTGAAGTTCTTTAGCAATGATTTAGCTAGGTTCATCAGTTGTGTTTAGTATCTGCATTATAACAGCTGGAACTTGGAGAATATTGAAAGGAAGAAAATTACTGTAATTTAGAAAGAAATATGGGTAAGGTCATATAGAAATATGGGTAAGGTGATATGGAAATATGGGTAAGGCGATAAAGAAATATGGGTAAGGGATTTCACAAAGAAATAGTGAAGAGATAAAAGTGGTTCCCTAAAAATACCAAGATACAAGTTTTAGGGTACAGATGACTGTAACACTGGTGAGTTGTTTCTGAATAAGCATATGGTCTTTAGTCTGGACAGCTGATCACCTCATTTTTCTATCATTAGTAGTATTTGATTGCCCAAACTGTGTTCCCAGGGATTGTTACATAGGAAGAGTGAGGAATTTAATGAAGGGGTACACATGAGGTTTTCAGAAGTTAGGAATTTAAAAGCTGAAAACGTGAAAATCATATTTTGACAGTGTTAGAAATAGTGGAGTAATGAGGCTAAGTTGGACAATGGAGACATCAAATGTTTCTGCAGTTTAACTCAGTACTCTTCTACTCTGTTATTTGAGATAGAGTAAAAGTTACATTACTGCTGGTACTTTTTTCATTCATTAAAAATATTCAAGATCTTTACTAGTGTAGTGGGCTGTTTTATTAAAATTGTTTTGGTTTTAGTATTTGATGGTGAAAAAAACTACCCAAAGATGACTTGGACATTTGAGAAGACATGTGAAAATACTGGGGATATTATTGCTGAGATTCAGTGAGAAGTGGTTTTCACTAAATTATTTGAAAAGCACTGATAGCATTTGTTTGTCAATATTACAGGTACTGCATGTCTTAATCTCATTACATTACAAATTACTTTTACTTCTTAAAATCAGTAATTTGCTGAACATATCATGAAAACTTTGATACTTGTTCAAAGTTTTTAGAGAGAAAGGTTTTAACTTTAGATCACATTAAAAAGTTGACAATTTAATCTCCCCAGCCATACCCAAGGGCTTTGAGAAGGAAAAATCTTTAATGAATTGTAATGAAATTAGATCACAGCTTTTCTTGGCTAAGTCAATTTAAAATGTATTTCTCAGTTTGGTCTTGTTTTATGAAATCAATTATATGCATTTTCCTTTTAAGCTTGTGTATGATTTGGAGTCAATAGGAACAAAAGAAACATTAAAGCACTTTGTTGACTCATGAAAAGTTTAGCACATAGTTAGCAGTAAGTGCTTTACTAAAATGAAACTCTTCTAATGTTTTCTCCATTTGTGATGAGAGTAGAGTGAAAGAAGAAAAAAATTACCTTTGATCTCACTGAACCATATAAAAAAGAGGTATGGCTCTCTAGGAACCGACTGTACCAAATCAGGCCAATTCAGCAGAATGAAACTTCAAACTGGAGATTCTTATTACATGTAACACTAATTTCACTGGGTGTGACATTGTTTCTTGCTAATACAAAAAGCATGAAATAAGCATTCATCAAGGAATATCTGATAGAAATAAAGTGCCATACTGATGGTTTCTGGCAGTAAGTAATGATTAAGGAGCGATCATGACACAGGATTGCTGCAAACTAAAAAATTCCCTTTGCACCACCCCAATTTATTCTTTTCTAAGGGAGTACTAAATTTTGATTTTACAAAACAGTAAAATTGTCAAAAGTCAAACTATTGATACAAAGCAAATATGATATTAGAAATTAATATTTTGGGGGTTTTATAGATTTACTGAAAGTAGGAATTAATTTCTTGCCAAATGAACCTTACAGTGCAGCACAGAAATAAAAGACTGGCAAATGATACATCACTGGCACATGTAGATCTCTGTGCTAAGACCTCCCAAATAAAGAAAGTATTTTCTATTACTTCACCCATGTTAATATAATCTAAAAGAACTGGGTTACCTCTTATTAGAGATGTAACATAATTTGTCACTAGAAGTGTTTATGCATCAGGTATCTCAAAATAAAACAGCAGTGATAAAAATGTCCTGAAAAAATTCTTTGCATGAGATGAATGTCTGCCTCAATTCTGAGGAGTATTTCTGCAGAAGCTGTGACAATCCGTCAAGGTCATGAGAAGACGTACTCTGTGGGGAAGCCTCATAAATCCTAAGTAGGCAATTGTTTTAAGGTGGGGAAAACTATGACCTCTGGAGCCCTTCAAGACCTCTTCCTATATACCACAGAAAAATTTCTGCTAATTTCTCTTTGTCTTTATTTAGCAAAGTTTTATATCATTACAGTAGTGTTCATATCATAGCTTTTGTGAGAATATTATATGTGCCTCCAAAAAATAACTAAAATTATTAACTCACAATTTTATTCTTAGATTTTTGCTTTTGTAAAATTTAAACACAAACATAAAATAGTATATCAATTATTTCATTCTAATTTAGTTTTCCCATTTTTATCTAGGTGTGTGCTAGTGAAAATTAGACATTTTCTAAGTAGTTCATTTACACAACCTAGGCAACTTTAAACTAGATTAGAATCACAATTTATGTTGCCATGTTGCAGTTTGAAACAAAATATTTCAAATTTAAACCAAACATTTACTAAGGGTCTAATATTTTCCTTCTGAAGACATATTAATTACTTGAGTGTCTCTTTGAGTTATGCTTTCTACTTTTAAAAATATATAATTTTGATTTAAAATGTGATGAAGTATCTTTATTTATCTTTTAGAAATCTCACAGAAAATTTATTTTTTTCACTGGGTTTTGAAAAGAAGGACATTTTTTTGTATAGAAAACATTTTTCTGAAAAAAAAACAACTTCCAAGTGAGTTCAAGTTAATTACCTGTTTGCTATTTTTCTTCTGTAAAATCTCTCTTTTTCTCCCTGAACAATATGATTATTTGTGTGGCACAAAAAGAAGAAAGAGTTAGCACTGCTAACTACACTAACATAATGCTGAAACCAGAGTTGCAGACCCCAGTGTGCTGTAGTAGTCATCCATGAGTGAGTGGTCAGAGAAAGTGAGGCCAAGTGTGGTGTGGACAAGGCTAAGAATTTACATTTGATAGGCAAATTATTAGTATACAAAATCAAGATGGAAGTGCAGGTGCCTTATCATCTCAGCCATTGGGGTAAAATGAGATTCAGGCCAAGTTACGCAGTGATCAGCTGGTTGTTTCTTTTTCCCTCAGCCCCTTCCACTTGTCCCCTCAGCCACACGGTGAACAATCCTGGCAAAATCATCAGGCTGAAGAGTGATGCCATAAAAAGGGAAAGCTTTTTCCAGCCTCACCAGTTCCTTGGTTTGGGACACCACACTTTTACATAATTGCTCTCCCAGAAAGATGGAAGAGGTGATCAGGAAAAGAGGAGGTATGTGAGCCACATGTGATGGTGCTGCAGCTGAAGAAACCCACGTAAGATAATGACCTAACAGGCAGTTTTTGTCAAACAATGTCTTGCTGTTGAGTCGCTACAGGATTTAGTGAAGTCAGAACAATTGTATTCTAAAACTAGGTGTAATCTAAAGGTGTTTTTAAGATCCAGTGCCCTTAAAAGCAGAACACCTTATGTTTGCTTATCTACAGTGGTTATGAAATTGGTTGTTGTACCTAGGAAATAATCAGGTTAATAAAAATTAATAATAGAAAAGAACAAAGATAGGGAAACCTGGTTTTAGTGATTTTTAGCATTCTTAGGATTGCATTCACAGATGAATCGTACACTGTGATCCTTGACAATAAACTCCATGGTTTCATTCCAAGTGATTTCTTTTGTATTTGTATTTCTTTTGCATTCCTGTGGTACAATCCAACTTTTGAAACATAGACATGGTGTTTTATTTTTTTTCTTCTTATTTTAGCCTTATTGTTGAAAGTGTTTGGAAAGAGCCGGTCTTCATGTCGTTGAAAAAGAAAACTGACATTTTTACATCTATTTATTTTGTTGTAGTCCTCTTACAGCAGTATCTCATTAGAGCCAAATTTAATTCAAGATCTTGCTAATATTGACTTCTTTTTATTATTCATAGTTCTTTACTAACTTCCTTTGAAATATATTATCACAAATATTGGACAGATACAGATATGACTTTCTCAACGGGATCAGGGTGCTATTATACTTTCTGTGGTTTTTTTGACAATTTTCAACCTTTTTTAATTTCACATCTCTGTTTTTTCTGTACTTGTCAACCTCTTTTCTTCTGCAGTTGCATGTCACTATTTATAATAAAATAAAATAATACAATATAATATAATTAATATAATAAGTCTAGCATATCAGTTGGTTTGAAGACTAAATCCTGTGGTACCATCTGAACTTTAACTGTGTTAGGTTTTGTTCTTCCTCATGACATATTTAGCATTTATATTTCTCCATATTTCTCCTTAGCTTTCATCTATTTCATTATTCTGGAATATAAACATTTTGTTGCAGACCTGTCACTATTTGCTTTTTAGTAGCCTGCGAACTTACTTATCTTGCCTTCTGTCTATTTTTCAGTTCTATAAACCTTAACAATTCCTGGCATATTTCATTCATTCCCACTCACAACTGTTTTTCCTTCCTGATTTAGATTTATTTCACCTTCTGTAGTAGCATTTGTATTAGTTTTTGTAATGCATATGTGTATTTAAAAAGTATTGGTATAATGATGATTCAATATTTTAGTTATTTTGCAAGACTATAAATATTTAACAGAATGTCTATGCACCAGTCCTTTTCTGTCCTCATCCATTTCACACATATGTATATTATCAACTGAAACTTTTTTTTTTTCAAAATGTGTTTGTCAAAATTCTCTTTGCATGATTAATGGTTGATTAATTATTGCTGTGATTGATGATAAGTGAGCATACAGTACAGCTGGGTCTTCCCAGAAAGTATAGAAAATACAGAAAAAGTTAGAATTTTTTTTTCACTGTGAAATTTGAAAGAGAATCTATAGTTAATCAAGATTTTGGAAGTAGTGAAGACATGCAAGTACCCAACTGACGGGTCTTTTTTTAACTGTGATGCAATGATGGATAGTGCAGCAATGCTGCTTCTGTGTTTTACCAGGTGAATTAAATCATTATTTAATTAAAATTATATTAATTAAAAATTCATCTGAAGAGTAGGAATATGCTGACAGAGTATGCTATAAGCTAAGTAAGCTATGAAGTCAGCCACTTTAAGTGCATCTTGCAGCCCAAGGTATCCATTTCCCCCTCTGGCCTTACTGTGTTCTTCACAAGACTGGAGACACCTCACTACTAAGCTTTGTCTGGCAAAAGACCCTGGAGAAAAGCCCTGCAGAGAAGGTGTGAAAAATTAAGAGAAAGAGCTTCAGGCTTCTTAACCTTCTTTTCATGTTGAGAACAGCCCTGGTTTTTGATCCCTGCATCACCAGTGCTAGAAAATGGACAACTCAGTATTTATTTATTTCTTCTTTTCTGTGGTATTCCTCTGACTATGACATTTTTGTACCAAATTAAGGAGTCCAGGTGATATCAGAGGGGCAACAAAGCCAGTCTTGCGGACTGCACAGGGGAAGAAATGTACATGCCAGGTCTTCCAAGTTAACTCTCAAAAGAAATCAGGAAGTTGTAGAGTTTCAAAAATAATTCCTGCCTAGAGTAATGGAAGATTCACAGATCAAATTATAGATTTCCTGATTCTATAAGTGCTCTTCACAGTTTTTGAGAACTGCTAATTGAAAAGCAGCATTCAGGCACAATTTCTTACACACCTTCCATAGGGCTTAGCAGCACTGGACAGTTTAATTTTGTCTAGCAGATTCCCAGGTCCTTATTAATATAAGAATGAAGGCTATGTCACATTGCTCTCTCTCGAACAAGTCTTTTGATCTTGTATAGCATTTTTAACTGTAACTTAAAAGTGAAGCTGGTTTAGGCAGTTGCAGGAGTGTTCTAGACTATTTTCCTATTACTTCTAACTAGGTGTTCTTTCCCCAGACTTTTGCTCTCTTTTCACACTTGTTACAGAGTCTTGATCAATTTTTAAGATCATTGTTAATGCTTTGGATTGCAATAGAAAGCAGACATTGATAAATGGAGTGGCTATGACAGTGGCTGGACAAGTGTTCTCCTCTAATGCCTAGAAGTAATCTACTCTTCTGGTTTTTCCAGGAAATAAGTTATCCTTGTTTTAACAAAATCATACTAAATTAGTGCTTTAAGGTAATTTCTTATGAGGATTGATTCTAAGGCTGCTCTAGTTAAGACTGAAAGTTCACTTTGGGCTCCTAAATTAAGGTCTGAGTGTTATTAATGCTCAGTGTCTGCCAATTTCACCCAAGACAGTTACTCCATACCATGTAACACCAGAAAATCATATTATTGTTGTTCCTATGTGGACATAGGAAGCTGGTTTTAGATTTGATTGAATTAGAAAATCTCATGCATTTTATTTTTGCATTCTCAAGAAGATTGCACTGGGCTTAAATTTTTAAGGATGTGACCTCATTTCAAAGTATGGAGATTGACCTATGCAGTGGTCATTGGAATTAAATGGGAATGACCTTCACAAAAATACCTTGTTCATCATACTGCTTAGGTTTTAAAATTTTCACAGAATTGTCCTTTTTTGAAATTAAATAAAAAAGCAGATATTCAATAAAGCAGTCATTCAATAAACCATGACTAGCATTTTATACTAAAACTTGTGTTGATAAATTAATGTGTGTTTTTTAAAAATAGTTATTATTTAAATAAACTTTAAGTTATTTAAATGCCTTATTTTTCACTATTTTAGAGAAATGGATAAATATATTTTTTTATTTTAATACCCATGTCGGATCATGTATACAATTCTAGGACATGCTCCACCTTTAATTTATGTACTTTTTGCCAGAAGATTCCACGGTCCTTGGCATGGAAGGCCTTCACACTGCTACTATAATTAGTCACTGTGTAATCTAGAGCCTAATAATCATATATAAATTCCCTACTAATTACCCTATAATCTACTATTTGTTGATTAGAAGAGCATGAGATGAATATTTCTACTATTATTAATTTCAATTTACATGATAATTATAGGGCTGTTACAATTTTTCTTGTTTACTCGCTTGGCTATGCTATGCAGCCTTTTGTTGTGTTAATAAAATACTGCCTTTTTTATGTTCGTCCATTTTAATCCATACTCAGCCAGCTTCTTGCCTGCACCTCTAGCCTGCATTGTTCTTGGGCTGTTACACAGGCAGGTCACTACAACAGGTCATTCTTTGTTTTCCCTGAAAAGCGCCCAGGCAAGTTTGTGTGAAATAGTTACAGTGTTCTTGTCTAGTTTAAATATAGGATGAAACCCTGCCCCTGCTGAAGGAAAAACAGCAGGAACTGTTGCTCTGTGGAGCAAGAATGTGCACATACCTGCTCTGAAGCTCAGGAGGAGGCAGTGTGGTTGGATACTTGGGTGAAGATGAAAGGGGGAAAAAGTAAGGTTAATTTAATGGTAAGGATATACTATAAACTGCCAAACAGAAGGAGTAGGTGTGGATGAGGCTATTTTTGTGTAGCTAGGTAATGCATCAAAATAGCAGGGTTGTGGGAGATGGTTTTAATTAAGCTTGTATCTTTGAAAGAGTAATTTTACTTTTCACAGAAGGAATAATAACTAGTCAGATGGACACAATATTTTTATTTGAATAAATGGTTGGTACTAGCAGTTTTAGGTGTGATTCAAACTAAACAGACAATACCACTTGAAAATCCAAAGACAGGAGACATCTTGATGTAAATGATTATGATGTATTTGTGATTCTAGGAAGAGGCTGCATGCATGGAAGAGGAGGATAAAGATGGAAGTATACTTCAGCAAAGGAGACAGCAAATTCAAAGTGTTGTTAGGTAGAGTCTTATGGAAAGATAGAATAAAAGGATAATTATCCAGGTAGAAAGCTATAACTTTGAACTAAGGAATTTGTTAGATTTTGCTACAGCAAAATATCTCAATACAAAACTAAAATGGCTAGTTAACAAATACGATAAATTAGAGAAATTTTCTGAAGTCAGTTAAATGAAATCCAGCAAAGAAAAATGCATAGAAAGACACAAGAGGATCAAAAAAACCCAACCCAAAACCAAGAAAACCAACAAAGACAAAATGGGGAATCACTCTTAGGCAGAAGAATTGTGGAGAAGCATTCTGAAGAGATTGCATATGCAGCATAATAAATGTAAATCAATAGTCTGATGTGGCTAAAGAAAAAGCAAACTTCATTCTGGGAGGTATTAGCAGCTGTGTTGTACATAATAGAGATAGTAGTTTTTTTTCTGCTTTTTTTCAGATTTGGTGAGGCTTCAACTAAAATAACTACATACTTTTAGGAAGTATTCTCTGTGAATTATGTAGGTAAGTTAGAATAAGTTCAGAGGAGAGCTAGAAGTGCCAAAAGAATTAGACAGTAGGATCTCAGAGGACAATTTGAAAATACTGAGTTAATTTAGGAAAATAAGATTATTAAAGGATAAATCCTCCAATATATAAAGGCTGCTGCATTGTGTATTTCATCCATCTTCCACGTCCACCCTAAGACAAGGACAACATTGACTGAATTTGCAACAAGAGATGTTGAAGTTACATGGGAAAAGATAATATTTAAAACACATTGATAGTTAGTAGAAGGAACAAGCCACCTCATGTAAAAATAGTGTTTCTATTATTAGAGGCTTTGAAAGAGAGTGTAGGAAAACCTCTATTAAGAATGGTCCAGCTTCCTTCAGTAGAGGAAGATAAACTCAGTAATTTCTTTGTTCTTACATCATTCTAATACTTCCAGGGGTTTTTTTTTTTTTGTTTGTTTGTTTGTTTTTTTGGGGGGGGGAGGTGGTTGTGATTTTTTTGATTGTTTGCTTATTTGGGTTTTATTGGTTGTTGTTGTTTTGGGTTTGTTTGTTTGGTTGGTTTATTTTCATTATTTAAATTTTTTTTTTAATTAATGGCAGTAGCACCTTGGACTTTGGAGAATATTTTACCTCAGGATGATATGACTAAAAGAGGACTACAAACAAGCTCCAGTACATGGAAAATGTAGTGGCAGAATACATGAGTGAGCTTTCTGCCTCCTTCGCTCTTACCAGCTTTTGTATTAAATCATGGGATATAGTGTATGACCCCCAGAAACCACATATCAGATGGAAAGTACACTGGGTGTGTAGTATGAAATCACGTAGCTCAGTTACATCATGGTATTTGAAAATTTTTGTGATTATGTGAGTTCAGATTGATGCTCATAATTTAAAATTAAATAATTTTCATTTTAGTGCCTATTTTCAGATTCAAATTTTAAATGAGCCACTCAAATAAATTTTTTTCTTATGAGTGATACACTATTGATCTTATTTGAACTATGGTGAACAAATGTGGAAATTATCAGAAATAAATGTTTATTTATTTAAATATCAATAAATTCATATGAAATTACACTTTGGTAATAATACAATGTTCAAAAAGCAAACCTCGCACACCTTAAATATAAAAGAGAGACTGAATTTCATGAAAATGTTTGGAAAACCTGAACTCTAAAGCCTTCTTTATCTTAAATATTTTCAGTGTAAAAAGAAAATTTTGCTTACATCTCCCTGTCAAGTAATTATCAGTCACGGATTATAAGGAAGCCATAGCTCAGGAGTTAGCCCTATTCAAGGGAAGCCACCAGCACATAGCCAGGGTTATAATTAATACAGGGATATTAATACAAAGATATAATCCTATTTGTTGCTTTGCTCTGAATAAATGGAAAAATGATAGGTCCATAGAGTGGAGGCCTTTATGAAATAAATGATATATCAGTGCACTCTTATTGTATAAAATATGGGGAAAGATCATATTAAGATACCTATTTAGGGTAGTTTTCCCATTAACTTCTGTCATGTAGAAGAAAACATTAGGGACATTTATTTTTATAATAAGTAACAGAGGTTTTAAAATAATACATTTGTTAGTACTAGGGTGTGAAAGTAATAAGAAGAGATTACCCTTAAAATGCTGTAAAATTTATTTCCTACAGGCACTCAACCTATATGTATGGCTGATTGTTTAGATACAGTAGCAATATTCATAATGTTCCTTTTTGAACATTTGCTTATGAAAATAGAGGTAGTGCACTGTGCTAAGTCTCTTTCATCTTTTGCAGTCTCTTCCAAAATTCAGCCATTTTAGGTTTTGAAGGACTGCCATATACAACCACTGGATAGATTACCCAGATTTCATCAGTAAAAAGACTCTATCACAGGATAGATAAGGGAACTCCCATCATTGCTCTCACTGCCCAGGTACTATAGATGATGCATTTACCCGCTAAAATTAGGCTTGCAAGATAAAAATCCATTTAATTTGAAAATTCTGTGGAGTTCCTCAAGAGAAAGCTTCTATACTAGTCCTCTTCTCTGAAACAGAGGATAGTTTTATGAAAATCTGCCTTTGACTTCTGGCGTCAGATACAGAGGTGTAAGTCCTGGACTGTCAGCTGGAAGTAAAGGAGGAGACTGTGGTATTGAGCTCAGCAGACCTGGGCCAGGGAGGAACCCCATCTTGTCAGCCAGGATCATCAGGGACAAGTCAGATTATTAAGAAAGTATTGAGACAAAATGGACAAACTGGGATTGAGATGCTGAAAAATGGATATCATCATTATGGAGTCAAGAAGAATTGAAAAGGAAACAAACAAGTAATTCATGGAGAAAAGCCTGGTGTGGAAAAAATTGGAGCAGAAGGAAAGTAGTGGGTAAAGACTTCAAAGGCTTTGTGACCACAGTCACATGCTCCTCATCAGAAATTAGGGTTGAAGTAGACACACATCAAATGTCATCAGCCTTCTACTGAAGACCTATACAGACCATAACCGTGATGCAACTGTTTCTATTTTGTGTTGCTTCAGTTTACATTTTAGAAAATACACACAGATGATGATACATTAAGGAAATACAGTTTCCAAGCACTCAAAATTAAGAGGTACCAAGCAGAGACTTGTGCTTTATGTTAATGTATTACCTTTATTTACATGATCCAGGACCTGGTCCCATGGGTCTGCTCTTGTAATGGAGGCAATTATCATCACAGTGCCCTAAGTTTCATTTTAACTGCAGGTGGAGGTTTTGAAAAATTGCTGCCTTTCTTTCAATTAAATAAACACCATCTACACTATGTACAGCAATTATTCATTGTATGTAGCCAAATAATAATGAACATGTAACAATATCCATGTCATTGCAGATGATATGGTGGGAGACTGAATCAAGATGGCAGAGGTAACCTTAATTTAATTGCTTGGTCTTTTCTGACAACTTGATTTTGTCCATTGAGTTCTTCTAGTCTGGACTGCTCTTTGCCTTGACCTTAGATTCAGCAGTCTAAAATTGCCTGTGAAAAGCATGAATTATCATTGATAAACATCTCTCTACAATCCAACTGTTGAAGTTTTTTTATGCTGAAGAGAAAACTTTGTTCTTAAAAGCTGCTTTCTCATTCAAGCTTCACCAGAGCACTCTGTCTGGCAGAGTAATTTTGCCTTACTGCATGATTTGTATTGTTCATACAGCTTTATTGCTGTATTCACAGAGTTTTTACTAGTTGAACTTGAGATGTGCATCTTGATTGTAACTACTATCAGTGGAAAGATTTTATTCTTATAAGCACTTAATGAATGCGAAGCAGATATTTTTGATTCAGTTGTGTACTTTATCCTTTATTTTTCCTTGATCTGCCCTCCTAGCATCATGGAAAAGAGAAGCAATCTGTCTGTGCATTTAAGATGAAAAGTCTCTCATCATATCCCCTTAGTAAAAAATGAAAGAAAAAAAAAGAAAAAAAGGTATAATTGATTGAAGGAAGATGTAGCAGAAATTAAATGAAAATTTCCTTTAAAATGTAAGAACAAGTAGAAAGTAAAAGTTCAGATGAGGAAAATAAAATGAAAGAAACCTAGTGAAAAGATGGTGGCTCATGGAGACAGGGAATGGAAGAGCTTGTGTGTTATCTGGAGGCCTGAACATTTGTGGAATGCAACATTACTTTTTCCTGAACATTTCTTGTGTACACAATGGGGGGACAATCTGCCATGATATGTCGTTAGAGTTGTTGTGACAATACAGGTAAATCAGAAACACAGCCTAGCAAAAAAACAACAACAAAAAAAAAAGAGAATTGTTCTCTGGAAGCCACATAAAGCCATCCTCTCCAAGACTTATTGCCTTCCTCTTTCATCTGAACATGTCTCTGCCCTCTGGGAATGCTGCTACCATGGGACTGTAACTGTAATCCCAGAAGTGTGCTCCCTTCATTTTTGGTGACTATATTTAGCTTGTAAACTACTTTGTTCAATGTACCAAACACAAGTATTAGGGTTGCAAAGGATGTGACACGACAAACGATCAAAAATACTCTGTGTAATGCAATTTCACTCATGTTACAAAAATAGCTACATCAAAACCCTACGGACAGTAAGAAAAAAATAATATATATATATTAGTGAAAGAATAATTAATCTACTGGTAAATTTATTGTGTGGGAGGAAAGAAATTGATTGAAAGCACCATGATAGCAAAAACAACTGAATGGGAAAACCAATAAACAGACAGAAGTTGACTTGCTAATTATCACTACTAAGAAATGGTTAGTGAGTTGGCTATGTGCCAAATGCCACTTTCAGAGGGTAGGGTACAGTTTATTCTGCATTGCTTTCTCCCTCCTTAACAGCTCTCTTTTCCTTCTATTAAACAAATGACATTAAATGATTTTCATGAAGGTGGCAGCATCTGGTTTTAGTAAATAATACTATTTAAATTTAGTAAATAATACTATTTATGTGTTGTGGTTTTTTTTTATTACACAGAGTAATTTTTTTATAATGCAGAGTAATTTATTCAACTTTTCTTGAGGAAGGCATTGTCATAAATTTGTCAGAAAACAGAAAGATTACTGTGGCACATTGTCCTTATGCTCCAGTATTCACTGGATATTAGAAACTTTGAGAGCTTTCTGAAGAGGTGAGGAAGATTTAAATAGTCTCTCTCTGGATCCAGCAGTAACCTCTCCTGGTGCAGTATAAATTCATGGATATCAATATGGATATCAACCAACAATTTAAGTACAACAGGTACACAGTGCCCTCTCACATAAATTGCATTTAAATTGTATGATAGGCACCATGAAATGCAGTGAATTTCTTTAAAATCACACAGCAAACATTTGCCAAAAGCTTTAGGTACATCCAGTGTGGGTCCATATGCAGTAGTGACATGGTAGAATCAGTAGTGGAATAATTGATTTTAAGAATTGTCACCAGACTTCAGCAAGAACACCCCTCCAGGAAATACAAGGCAATTTATGCTATTTCAAGCCATTGTTCCACACTGTAAACTCAGAGAGACATTGCTTCATTGATTCCACAGTCATTTTATGTTTTACAACACTGGGACTAGAGGCATTTTAAATATAAATCGTGAATCTGGAAGATGGCATTTAAAAAAAAAGCAGCAATGTACTCAGGTCTGTAATGACATTATAAACTTTCCCTGGCACTAAGACTTAGGCAGAGTGGATAGGCTATATCTGGCAGTTATCACCGCTGGCTTCATGTGAACAACAGAAAAATTAATATCATTATGACCAGTCTCTCTGGTACTAATGATATTGTGGATTTTGTGCCTAATTATTGTCAGGCCACTGAGGACTATTTTAATAAACTAAGTAATGTTTTGAAAAACTTCTTTATATTTGGAAGTGCTCTGGAAACCAGAACAGAAATCTGCAAAATCAGACACTTGGCTCAGTGGAGGTCCTGTGACCTCAGTAACTGGTGATCAGGTTTGTTATGCATCTGAGCATGGGTCTAATTAACTGGTATTAGGTGTCAAGTTTGATATTTTGGAGCTGCTCTTTAAATTTATTTCTGGCTTTGCATTTCACTGTGGTATAATTTTGCTCTAGTGGATCAAAACAATAGTAGTGACCAAATATCAAGGGACATTTTCATTCCATTCATTTTCGGCAACCAGGAGAGAGAAGGCCAGTATACCAAAGCTTATTGACATCTCCAACTACCCCTAAAATTATGTCCTGTAGAAAGATATAGTAGATAGATTTATGCTATTAAACGATTAATAGTTAGAAATAAATAATGATAAATCTTTTATTGAGATCTGTTGTTTACAAGTAGAATAGAGACAGCATATACCATGCTGGAAAGGAATTTTGGACTAGGAGCTCCTCAAGTGTTTTGTACACCTGCAGGCCTGGAGTAAAATAAGATGTATTCTGATAGCTAATGCCAAAGAACAGAGGCACTGTGTTTTGTTACATGTGACATGCCAATGTCACCTTTTCTGTACTATTGTTCTTTGAAGGAGTAAAAAGTGAGCTGCTTCTATGTCTTTGCTGGACTGGTTCTTCTGGCCAAGGCAGAGGCGAAGAGAGCCAGGTTCCTGACCTTTATTTTCACATCCGTTTCTTTGTGACAAGGCTCTGGCTGTTTTAACTTTAACTTTAAACAAGCTTCATGAGTGGGAAAACCACTTCGTATCCTGACGTCTATGTCTTTTTTAGGATTGCTCTAATTTAAGTTTTAATGTTAAGCTTATGATCTAAAATACTGGCAATCTCAGAATCATGTAACAGAATTCAAAGTTAAGATATGTTGTTATTACTAGAGATTTTTGTATTCTGTTAACTATGAGTATATTGTCTTTTGAGGCCGATGTTTACATTAAAACTCTTCTTGGTGCCAACAAAAGCAAGGCTTGCCTGCCTAACAATAGGAACCCTGTTATTACATCTTGATGAGTGCTAAGAGGAAAATGTCTCCCTGCTGCCATTGCTCAATTAGACTGGAACAGAAAGACTGGAAAGAAAAACATGGGACTCATCACAGCTTATCTTTGAATGTGGCCTTATCAAGAAAGTGGAGGTGTTTTTTGCAGCCCGTGACACAGAAATACTCCAGCATCTCTGGCTATTGTTAAGGAGCTGTCAGCATCATGATAGCCTGGCTCCACTTGATGTCCGTCCAGAGAATGTAAGGGGTTAAAGGAAAAATAAAGGGGATGGAAATTGGAAAACAAGATGAAAGAAATGAAAGCAATTAGTCAGCACAAATGGTGCTGAGCCTCTTTCCAAAAATAGCAGATTTAACATTTATTATGAGCAAGAACAGAAGTATCTTAGTGACATTGGCTTTGCGGTAGGAGAAATATAAATAGAAGCAAGCAGTTATGAAAGCAGTTGAAAGGAGAACTAGAAAACACATGAAAGACATTGGAAGCACTTAATCTGATTACAAAGAAGTAGGAACCTCAACATTAAAGCCAATGTTAATATTCTCAAAATTAATTAAGAAAATTAAAATGATTAAGATGAACTAGGAAACAGGCATCCTCAGTAACCAACCTAATTTAGTTAGAGGAGGGTTNTAGATATAAATAGATATAAATAGAGAAAGAAAGGGAGATGAATGTAGACACAATGCAGAGTCTTATTTTTAGATCCCTGATTTGTTTTGGCACAGTTCAAAACTGAGAGTTCTTGGATGTGAACCAGACCTTTGAAACTTTTGATGAGGTTAAATCTGATGAATCCCACCCTTAAGCACTACCCACCCACCCTGTTCAGTTTGAGCCCACATTTCTCCCATTACATCTTGAGTCTATATCCAGGGACGTTCTGGGAGGAAAAGTCTTGCACGTTGCTGCTCCCTTCCCCTCCTTACAAAAGCTAACCTATTTTTATCAGTCGTGTTTGAACATAGT
>VXBU01009335.1:156073-183267 GCA_013400315.1 Bombycilla garrulus | reverse complement strand
CCTAATTTAGTTAGAGGAGGGTTTTTTCGTTTGGCTGTTTCTATGGTTTTTTTAATTAACAAATTATGAAAGCCAGGAGGGTGGACGGACTTGCCTTATTTTCTTTCTTCCTTTGGCTTATGTAGACTGTAAATCAGTTGTCTGCTTACCTTTTCTCATTTGAATCACCTCTTTGTTCACTGAGAAAGGGTCTAAAAACTCTTCATTTTCCTTGTTTCCTGATGGATTGTATAATTGGAATTTTATTTGGGAAAAAATAGAGAGAGATATAAATAGATATAAATAGATATAAATAGATATAAATAGAGAAAGAAAGGGAGATGAATGTAGACACAATGCAGAGTCTTATTTTTAGATCCCTGATTTGTTTTGGCACAGTTCAAAACTGAGAGTTCTTGGATGTGAACCAGACCTTTGAAACTTTTGATGAGGTTAAATCTGATGAATCCCACCCTTAAGCACTACCCACCCACCCTGTTCAGTTTGAGCCCACATTTCTCCCATTACATCTTGAGTCTATATCCAGGGACGTTCTGGGAGGAAAAGTCTTGCACGTTGCTGCTCCCTTCCCCTCCTTACAAAAGCTAACCTATTTTTATCAGTCGTGTTTGAACATAGTCTGAGATCTGATGCAAATCAACAAAAACCCTTAGATTTGACATGTGTTTGGCTGAATCTTTAGTCATATATTACTCTGGCACTGCAGATAGCTCAGATACACTTGTGATGTTGTAAGGAGAGTGATCAGCATTTGTGGATGTCGGTGTTGTATGGTCATAAGAGGTATGGTTTTGGGTTTTTTTAAGGTACTCTTGGGATTTGTCTTAATAAATTATTAAAAAAGAAAGGGTTATGAGTACATCAGTTTTTAATGCAAAAATCCAGCATCTTTATCAACAATAAAATCAATTGCAATAGCTAAATAAAGGAGAACCTAGCAAGTAGTATTAAAACCCTTCATGAAAAAGTAGGAAAAAAGACACTTGTCCCAAATTCATTGAAGAAAGAAGTATTAATATAAGTACCAGAGCAAGGAATGCCAAGATGTTGAATGGATAGAAAGCCATCATAGAAAAACAGGTCTAGTTTTCTCCATTGATGAGGACCAACAGATAAATGCAACCTTAGAGAGGAATGGAACCTAATATGAGGGGCTTCCCCCATTTCTGGAGTTGCAGAGAAGCCACAATGTTCTACCTTAGCCTATATTTACTGAGAGTCAAGCAAGCATCAGCCTAAGTGTAAGGACTCCTGTGTTTGCCAGAGCTTCTCAGATTACAGACAGCCACCTAACTCACTAAGTTCTCATGGCTAGAAATGTGGGTGAAATGCAAGTGCTTACGATTGCAGAGAGACTAAAAAAATTAAATATTGATTAACTGAAATTATCAAGTACTTGCTAACTGATAAATTGTAGTGAGGTGACCCAGGAGAAGTTCCAAGATTTTCCATTTAAAGTGCTGGTTTTGAAAGGGAAAAGAAAACAGACAAATGTAGGCTCTGTATGTTTCTACTTGGGTCATCCTCATACTGCATCTTCTGGATTTACAGTGCCTTCTAAACAACAGCTCTGCTCCAACAGAGTTTATACTTTGTGCTGGATCAGTGAGACAGTTAAAACCCAGTGTTGGGGTAAGCCCTTGTGTTTAGAAGGCAAAACTTTCGGGTTTCATAGTCTGCCTCCTGTCTTTCCATAGTAAATCAGCAAAAATGACAGGGAAAATGACAGGTGACAGGGAAATCAGTCAACAAGTTGGTCTTTAATAAGTTGATGTTCATTTAAATGAAATGGAACAATTAGCCATTGAGTGTAATTTGCATTCAGCCTGTAGTCTAAAGTAATGAATTTTGGCTATTGAGATCAAATTAATTCTGCTAAAATGAAATAGAACTACCATGATATTATATTTTAAATTTTCACATGTAGTTAATATGCAATTTTCAGCTGCTAGAACAATCTTCACTATACACTAATTACATTTTCATGGGTATCTTTGACTGTTCTAATAGAGCTACAGTGTGGATTGCAAAGCTCACAACCCATTTACAGCAAATATCTTGACAATCAGCATATGTCCACTGCATCCAAATGGATCTTTCTTTGTATTCAGAGAAATGTTTGACTTCTAACTGACTTATAAACCAAATGACAAATACTTTAATAAACTGAAGAAAGAAAGAAAGAAAGAAAGAAAGAAAGAAAGAGAAGAAGAATGAAAGAAAGAAAGAAAGAAAGAAAGAAAGAAAGAAAGAAAGAAAGAAAGAAAGAAAGAAAGAAAGAAAGAAAGAAAGAAAGAAAGAAAGAAAGAAAATAAGAGGAAATGTCTCCTCTTTTCATTGCTGGAAAAAGTCATTCAGCATCAGTACATGAAAAGCTACCTTTCAATCAAGGAATTATCAGTTCAAATCCAATTGCAAGCTTCAAAACCATTTTCCTGTTAAAAACTATCCTGGCCGTGTAATCGCATTAGCTGTTCACTGGCCTCTATCTGGGCAAGGCAGAATGTCATGATTGATGCAAGAAACTTGGCACATGCTAGCTCAGGCCAAGGAGCATTTCTAAAAGGATTATCCACAGAGCAGCCCTTGATACAGGATCACAGAAGAATCCACAGCTGTGTTTGCCCATCTCTACACTTAATGCTTTTTATGGCTATTCTATGGAGAATTACCGAAAAACATTTTGTAGAGCTATTCTCCATCTCTTGTGTATGTGTTTTGGCTTTAAGTCTCCTTTGTAGATGTACAGTGGATCTATACCACCAGATAGTCTCTTTTAGGTCTAACTCCTATTGGTTTAAGTGGATTAAAACAGGTAGACTTAAGTAACTGTATATTTAGAGCATATAAAAACTTATGCAAAATACACTCAAAAATAGTTGAAAATGTACTCAAAAATAGAGGAAAATTTGAGTTCATGAAGATGTGTAGATTGTCATCTAGAAAATAGCTGTGTGGTGTAGGGAGGTAGACCAGATCAAAGGTACGAGATAGATCAGTTCATGGTCATCCTGTTAAGATATGAGGGTGACTGTTTAAGTACGTACATATTTCCACGCATTATTCCTTCCAGTTTAGTACCAGAATAAACTCTATTAGCATAAGTTTGCATAGTCTGATACACCTCTCCAGGCCTAACTAACTTATCTTTCTAATATCAGCATTTCCAGTAGGACTGAATCCTGATGGAATCATTCACATTCTCTAATTTTTATGGCAGGAGCTTATCATTTGAGGACATTTCCAAGCTTCCTTCTCCTTTTGGGGTTCTGTATTAGTGTAGTTTTTTTCTGCAGTCTTTGAGGGAGTTAACCAAAATTGCATATCTTGATCCTGGCAGTGCCAGATGCATTCACTTCCCAGGCCACACCTATAGACCTGGAAATATAATGAGAGCACTTCACCAGCTCAAAATCATCTGCATGTGACTTGCCCTTCAGAAGTGGGGTATGAGGACAATCCTTGTTATTCAAAGGAACTCTAACAGGAATCAGGACACAGCCTGACAGAGTAGGTGACCCTCTCTTCTCCAAGGCATGGCATGGAGAGGAAAGAAATTGCGCAGGAGACCCAAACAAACAGAAAAAAAAGCAGGTCGGGAGAACTTATGGAGCAGAGTAGCAGGCATACGGAACATAACAGACACACAGAAAGGCAGTGTGCTGGCAGGGGCTTGGCATTGCGTCTGTGTTTCAAGAGGAGAAGGGAATTTTTAGTTCCTTTAGAAGTTTAGTTATTGAAAGAGCCTTTATTATGCTAACTCTGTGATCACTGCCCTCTGAAAAATTACCCAAAGAATGTATTTGGAATTAGCCGGTGAACTTTGATCTGTGTTGCCAGCATATTTTGTTTTAACTTCATGCACGAACATGCACATTTCTCAATATAACACTCTCAGTTATTTTTTTTTTCTTGTGTAATTCTGCAGCTGCCTGAGAGAAAAAGCAAAAAGAACCATTTGGTCTTGACACTTCTAAATGGCCTTTTCTAGTCCTAAGAAGAAAAAAAACACTGATGGGGTACTCAGAGTGTGTTTAAGTTGTCCAAGTCTTTAAATATTTCTTTCATTAGCATCAAAAGTAAAGTGTGTTTATGTGAAGAATTTGCTGTACTCTCGGTGTGTATAAAAGTAAATACTTAAATCACTGAATCTACTAGAATAGAAAACTGATTTTTCATTAAACATTGCACTGACACTAAATATTTCTACGTTTATAACTGGCATAAAAATCAGAGAACAAAATTAGGTGAAAGGATGAGAGAAATTTGACTCATGCAGTAATGTGGTTTTTCAAGGTTCAGCGTGTGGATGCTCTGGCAGACAGAATTGGATTAAGTTTGTCTTTTGAAATGCTTTCCAAAATATTTTGAAAACATTTGTGTTACAATATAATACAAATCCAGCTAATTCTGAAATAGATGATAAACATGATTAACTTTGTAGTAGAAGCTATTCAGAAAGCTTTAAGCAAAAAGCTGTTGCCATTCTGATTAATTAAGAAGGGGATAATATCACTCTAATGGATATTTTTGTATTAGTGTATGTCATAAGGCTTTGTAATTAAATAGTCCCTGATCAAATTGCATATGCCAGTTTTGACAGCATGTTGTTTTAAAAAAAAATTCCCTTTCATCATTGTCTTCAGACACCTACGCACTGATAATGTGTAGATAAATTTCCACTCTGCCCCTTCAAAGAGGCTATGCAAACCCCAAGTTTTCTGGATCAAGACCAAATTTAGCTCCCAAAACTGTATATTATATAACTGTTCTGGGTTTGGTTTTAATTATTTTCCTTTATTTCTATTTTCTTTTACAGTGCACACAAATAGACTGATGGGCAATTTGAACAAAAATAGCCTCCATTTAAGCCATGAATGTGAATCTGGGTTAGACTGTCCCAGACTTTTTTGTGTGTATGTATATCCGGACTATTGCTACAGATTGCAGCTAGGATGATGCAGGGACTTCTTTAGCTCAGAGGAACATGCATTTCAAGGTGCCCTTGCGATACTGGAGACCAGTTTTGCAATGAGTGTGATATTATACAGTGCTAGATAAAAAGAACTGATTACAAAGCTTTCATTCTTTTCAGTATCGGGGAAAATATCAGTACAATCTCCTGTGGTTAAATCCTTTCACTCTTAAATACAGAAGGAAATATTTTCCTATATAGTGCCTATTAGTTTCTTCAGTTTGTATCACAGGGAGTTAAATACTCTCTATATAAATAAATGGTGCATTATAAAGCAAATACCTATGACAACAGTGACGGTTTTTCTTTGCCATAAGGGTGTTATACTTCAATTACAGATGAATAATAAATACATGTCTGTAGATTCAGAGTGGTTAAGGACATAAGGCCAGACTGCTGCCGAGAGAGATTCCGAACTCTCCACCCATGAAGCTGTTCTAACCTGGGCTGGATGAAGCCACAGCAACCACACCCCCTTCAGAACTTCACAGATTTGGGATCTCCAGAGTTCCCTTCCTTTCTACAGATGTTCATGCTTACATTTATACTCTTTCATATATACATGTGTATCTGTGTGTGTGTGTGTATTTCTTAACAGTTCACCTTGACAAAATAAGAAATCTAGTCATCAAACTTTTCCCATTTCCATAATTTCAATGATGTGTATATCTGGACAATTGAATGCAGGTTTAATATAGGTTTTTATGGTTTTGTTTTTGGTTTTTTTTGGTTGGTTTTCTTTTGTGTGGTTTTTTTTTTCATTTGTTTGTTTTGTTGTTATTTTTCTTTTCTTTTGTTTTTTGAGGTATTTTTGGTGTGTGGGGTTGTTTCTTTCCTTTGCTTGCTTTTTGGGTTTTTTTGGCTACTTCTGCAATTTTCTCTTCATTGCAATCCAACTAGCATTCTAGTCTTCTAACATATAGTCTTCTGCTACTTTTGCTGATCATTCTTTCCAACTATTTCTACAGCTTTAAGAATGGCGCTGCCTATATTCAATCATGCAAGACCACAGACAGGAACGCTTCGGCCATGTAGTTCAAAAGACTTTCAAAGAAGTCGTACTTGGGGTCTGGCTTAACTGTGTAGCACAGGAACTCCTCTTACAAATATTATTAATTGGGCAATACTATACTATCACTCCTGATCTCTGTAACAAGAGTGCTATAAGACCATCCTAAAAACCTGTGTCTGTTCATCAGCAATTTGAACCTCCATTGACAGGTATTGGCTGATGTTACATAAGTGATATTGCATTATTTTGGACATTGCTTAAATAAAAAGGTTGGCCTCGGTCTAATATTTAGGGCTGATTGTCAGTAGCACTTGAAATTTAAGCTGAAATTATGCACACTGATGCAGTCACTAGAGATTGATATGTGGGATACATATGATTGATATGTGGGATACATATGATTGATATGTGGGAACAGTGGGATATTTCAGTTACAGTGATAGTGTGGTGTTGTTTAGTTGGTGCATTTATTTGGATGGCCTGCATTCTTGCTTAAATACTTTCTCTGAAAGTATTTAAGCTAAGTATTTCATGGTTACTCTCAATTTTGAAATACAGCAAAATCTGACACCAGACAATTTTCTACAGTCCTTCTGACTGAATTGAGATATTCTGACTTCTAATGGTAAAAACAATACCAGAAAAAAAGAGGCAATAATCTGTGATTACCATAATAAATGACATTTACAGAAGCAAAGCAGAATTATACATTTCCATCTATGTCCAAAGAAATTTTTCAGAGGAAAAGGCATAATAAAAGTTCTGCACCTTTCCTGCTGCTGTGAATTGGCATATGCACATTTCAATCATTTTGTAGAAAATTAATACTGAATATTCTTAATTGTGTGTCTACGTGCACTTGACTACTCCTCCTTTATTTCACTGCCTCAGAAATCTTAATTCAAGCGCATTTGTATGAAGTAAGAGCAAGTATCCATTTGACCAATCCAAGTATAAAATATGGCACACAGTGCATGCCAGAGCCTGCTCTATTTTCCAGTCTTCTGTGCTTTGAAATAGGTTTAGTTTTTCATTTAGCAAACTGGCAGCACAACTCATAGCTGTTACAATATTTTCATGGCAATAAATATTATTATTGACGCGTAGTCTGTGCCTTATATGCATGACAGATGTTTTTTAAAAATCCTCAATCAGTAGGATTTTTATCTTCTTTACACAGCAGAACACCTCTAATCCATGTGCAGTAGGTATAAACATGTGTAGCATTTTAATGAAAAATAACCTCTGTATAGTAATCCTATTGTTTCTTTTAAGCATCAGAAAATTCTACACTTGGATTTTAGTATATGAAAAAATTTTACATTTGGCTCTGCTGACTCTCTTCCTTATGTTAATTTTCGACATAATTTAATGGAATTGCATCATTTGGTATAGGATTATTAAACCATCCCACAATTTTTTCTGTCTGAAACAGATATCTAATAAATCCTAATTGATTTAATAAATGCTATAAAATATGATTAGCATTCATAGAAACACATATACTTAATTTCTAAAACATTTTTATCAGGTTTTGCTCTAAGGCGCAGTACACTAAGGAATAAACAAACAAATAGATTGGTTTATTTATAAACGATAAAGTCTGAAGCAAGCACCTAAATGAAACACTGATTAATTCTTCCATTCCACATTTTCCAAGAAGCTCCCAAAGGAATACATGCATCTGGGAGGTGTTTCAGAACAGGGACATGCAGATGATTGTTTGGGTTTTTTGTTTGTTTATTTGTTTGTTTCGTACTCAAAAAACTCATTTCAGCCTCTGTGCTGCCCCAGTAGAACCCTCTGCATTTCTTTGTTTTCATAGAAATAAAATGGTGGCCTTCACTTCTCAAAATCCTTTTCAACTAACCTACTCGCAAAAAATACCCTTTCTAAATATGTTCAGCTGTTCTTGTGGTAATATGTAAATTCATTTTCTTAGGAGATACTTTAAAGTAATTGGCCTTTTTCTGACTAGAACTATATTTCAGAAACAATAAGATCCCACAAACAGACCTCTAAGAGGGAACAATGGTCACAATTATTTACTTGCTAGATATTAATTCAAGTACTTTGCCTTGTGCACGATCTGATAATCTAGCACATTAAAAAAATAAATATTTCAGCAGCAGAAATGTGTATCCATAATGCTGTCTGACAGAAATATGTGCAGCAGTGATTATTCTTGTTTGCTCATCCATGAAACTTCGCAGATTTGAAATATGGAAATACTTTGCTCTTCTGGAGACACAATGTGTCTTCCACCTCCCCAACACACTGGTGTGCAGGGAACATGAATCTACAGTGTTATAGGACTAGTGAAGGTATAATTTATTTTCCTTACATACATACCCCAAACACTGGGTAGCTGTATACTATGCAATTATATATTTAGCTGACTCAATAAATATTAATACCACTAATTTAAACAGAGAGAGATAAAATGTGTTCTGCCTGAATAAGCAACTAGTTATGACAGTTTCATAGATGTGGAAATAGTCTAAGATAAAATCAATTTTTTGTTTTGTTTGTCCCTTTCTTCTTAACCAAATAATTTGTCACTGTACGAACAGTAAGAAAATCATGAAAGAAACTAATAGTCCTCCCAAACAGTAAAATAGCAGTAACTCTTATATTTTAATTGCCTATTTGTCCATCAGCAGTCTTTGAGGAGATTGAGATGAGTTTTTGCACATTTGAAATGTTACATCCAGACTTCAAAGGATATTTTTTCTTTACGTGACTCTATGTTCATGGAAATAAAATTTCTTTTTCCTTTGGCAAAGGTAACAGGTTTAAAACTACTTTCATACAGAGAGCATGCAAGTACACCATTTGGTATGCTGAAACCTGGGAGAACCATACCCATTTTTTGCTAGTCACAATAGTTAACCCTGCTACAGACAAGCAGAAAGTTTGCAGAAATATGTTCACAGTCCATGGATTTTTACATAATAATTTTCCCTTCTGTATTTATGACTCTGCAGAACTAAAACATGAAGCACATCCACAAAACACTTCACAGGGAAGCTGTAAAACCCCAGCCTAAAAACTAGAACAGCCCAAACTGCATTTATTTTTAAGGGGAGCCTGGATATACCAGTATATTTTCAGACCAAATGAGACCATATTGAGTCTTAAGGAACAAGGAAAAGTGTCTGTAAAAATTTTTGTAATTCATAGCTTCTGTAGAACTTAGTCTGTTATATCAAAAACCCCACAGGTGCTAGACATATTTTCTTCCAGAAGAAGAAAAAGTTTTTCAGAGATACCAGGAAAGCTTGAATGACATTTTTAAATTATGAGTTCATTCAATAGAGCAAGTGTTACTGTACTGGAGAATGGTTTGCTGTGTTTTTGACAGAAAACTTATCATCTTTGTGTGTGTGAGTATCTTTTTAGTCAATTGTGGTTGCCATAAATTGTGAAATTATTTGCACTGCTGTTCAATGCATCTTTTTATGACTGGAGGTATAAGAATTCAGTCTAATGGGGTCTATGAACTCTTCCATTTGCAATGCAGAAACCAGACTGTGTGACCAAAAGACATAACAGATTGAACACTTATTTTTTCCTCTGAAGTTTTCATTGTCAACTCTAAGAGTCAGCAAGGTCTGACCCCCCCCTTGCCCCTTGCCTCCTCCCCCCCCTCCCCCTGGGTGATAGAGGGTAATAAAGCATTTGAGCAAAGTGTATTTTGAGAATGTGGCATGTATTTCATTAGCAGCATAACTCTTTTAAGCAATAGTTTACTAAGATCTAGTCTCCCAGTTGTGTTGCTAATATATTTCATATAGATACCATGTATGAATTTTCAGAGTATAGGTCTTGACTAATTATTGGGGCATTATTTTTAATCAATCAAGTCCAGTTAAAATGATAAATTATCTGTGTATCTAAGTATCTGTGTATCTGTGTATGGGAAGTTTTATCTATGTGCCATTGTGTTTTATTTTGGTAGTGGTCAGAAAAGTTCAGATTATTTTTCTTTATACAGATTGGTATTTATTGTATTCTTTCCTCTGATTGATGATAACTGATGCTGTCATTCCCAAGGCTATATGCAAAAAATGACAGAACTTGCTTGCATTGGCACTGCGAAATAAGCACATTCATTTCAGTATTTATATGTGTGTGATACTTTTCATAATCTGTGTCTTCTATAGGATTAATTTATTTGACATGTGAGAAGTAATTTTTCTCAGACTGCATGGACACATTTCAGAATGCATTTGTTGAAGAAAGAACAAAGAATAGAGGTCGATTGACAAGCAGATTTATTTAATTATATGTGAATAGTATAATTAAAACTTTATATATATATATATATAATGAATAATAATAGAGTGATCTAGAAGAAATATTTGTGAAGAAACATAGCTACTCTGATCTCTTGGCTATACAATCGTCCTATAAGCCAGAGGCAAAATGTATTCTCTCTTGGTCAATTCTCTGGGTTGCTGGACACTTCCCTAGAAGAAGACATCACTGATAAAAGACAAGAATCTCATCTGAGTATTCTAACTGTTAGGGTATAAAAAAGCTGAATATTTACATGCATGCCAAAATTACATCCTCCTACTTTTTACAGAGCATGACCCCATGCTAGTTTTGGGGCAAAGACCAAGCGATGACTCTGGTTTGGATTCCCCAAATGGGATGGGCTTAAGCCAGGCAGCTTCAGGCAGTTTCTTTGTAAGTGTTTCCTTGTCAGTGTGCAGAACTGCTCAAGTACCTCATCAGAGACATTAAACTTTTTGTATGTATTGTGTCCTAACTGTGTTTGAAGTCTGGGCAATATGGGTACAGACATATTTAAGCTACTTTGTTCCTTCTCTGAGGTGTGTGGACACACAAAGGGAGAGGCCCATGTTTCAACTGGCATTGAGGTTTTCTACTAACTAACCAAGGAGGCAAGTAGAGGGTCTGTCTGGATGATTTCAATGTTCTAAAAAAAAAAAGAAAAAAAAATTCAGAAAGTCCCACCTGTTTAGCAGCATCAGGACATCAGGAATTCCTAAGGACAGATGTCCATGATTTTGTTATAGGTTTTCTGGAGCCTACTCCAGCCTTCAAACGTCAATCGAGTGATGAAACAGGTTTGAGCTAAACTTTGTGGTACATGAAGTTGAATTAGCACTTTGGGGGCTCTTGTTCATATGTATGGGAGGTTATAAAGAAGACATAAATGGGCTATTTTTCAGAGGTGCCCAGTGGCAGAGACAATGGGCACAAGAAGAAACACATGAGGTTCCCTCTGACTATCAGGAAACATTTTTCACTGTGATGGTAACAGAGCATTGACACAGACTGACAGCTTGTGTAGTCTCCATTCTCGTAGATATGTGAAATTTGGACATGGTACTGGATATGTCCCAAGTCTAGGTGGCTCTTCATGGGCAGAGGGATTAGACCAGATGACCACAAAATGTTCCTTTCAAACCTAGCCATTCTGTCACTCTGTGACCACATGATGTGTGTTTTCTCAACAGGATTTTAGAGTTATGGCTTCTTTCCCCGATTCATTGTTACAGAGATTGATATCTATCTTAATACCATGGGGTACAGAGAAAAAATATGCATGCAGCACTATTTTTATCTTATAATTTAAATAAAGATTTAATCTCAACACTTGGCTGAGTTTCTTGGGCAGGAATATATCTGCTTAGTGGTGCAATCATTGGAACTAAATATTCTGTGCAAGTTGGAACAAGAACTAGGACAGGAAATGGAATGAAGTTTTCCCATTCTAAAGGTATTGTTTTCAACTGGTAAATTCTAAATTAATGAAATTTTTCACTCTAAATTTATTTTCATTTCATGTTAAAAAAATATTTTAGATGGAATCATTAGACATATTTAAGCCATATGACTACTTTGAGCTTTAACTAACTGTACTTCATTGACAGAAATCCTTTAGTGTTAATCCACAGGAATGTTATTAGAAGAAGCACGCTGTGAAACCAATATTTGATTATTGTTGAGTTGAAAACATGCAATATCATCTCTACTTTGCAAATGTCTGTGGATTTTGCATATAAATATATGGCAGTTAACTTGTATTGCATATTTACACCCTCCAATAAGCTTTTGAATTTTTTAAAAGGATTTTTCAGTGCTGAAAGCTCTGATCTCAAATCCTCTACAATTTCCTTAACATGTCTTTGCTCTTAAATTGCTTGTGTATTTTCTACTCTGTTTTGCCATTAAAGTAAATGAATTATGACTATGCTATTCAACAAGGATCAGTTGCACAATCCCTTCTTAAAAATATTGGTAAGCAGAGAAGAATTTAGCTGGCATATCAGTGATGTACCACTAAAGCAGAAACACACCCGGCTAAGCAAAGGATACAGCTCAGGTAAAAAATGTCATTCCACATAAACCTTGGTCCTTGATTTTTTTGTAGGTATATTCATTTTAGTAATTTTGATCACAGATTTTCCCCCCACTATATTTTCCCATTACTGTGTTTTGCAATTTTTTTTGTTTTGTGAAGACTGCAATACTCTGATTTTAAGAGTATATGACTGTTTAAGAAGTCCTTGCTAGCTTTGGTGAAATTATTTACAAGTCTGCAACATGACTACAAAATGAGAGTGATACATGATAGTTTCAGTTGGGTAGCATTTAGCATCCTATCTTACTTGCTTCAAAGGGACACAAGTGATCACTTAGAAACAGAATTACAGACCCTAGGGGATTAAAAAATCACAGAATATTCAGTATTTTTACTTAAATATGACATCCCAAATATGTTGAGAGAAAAAATAAAGCCACAGTGACATTTTTAAAGGTTCCATTTTGCATGTAATTTATAATTTACAATCACAATTAGTCACTTAAATAGTATTAGAGCAGATTATCACTCTATGCACTTCCTGCAGAGTTCCTCACAAGTACACATGTGCACAGCTGTCTGGGAATCTGAGGTAAATACACTCTATGACAGGATGTTTATCATGCGGCAGAAGCTCAGAGGAACACAGCTCTTCCACTGTATGGAAATGCATAAGAAAACAGTGTTCCTTACTACAATTCAGAATGGGACCAAGCATCAGAGTCCCCTGAAGTTCACAAGGTTTTTGGGTTTTGTTGAGTTACTTCTCAGTTATTCATGAGCAGTTGGGCTCGTGGGTGAGTGTGACATGTGCATGTGATTTATACAAAATGTGATGCAATATAGAAAAGTAAAAGAACCCCTCATCAGGAGTACCCAGTCCAACAGAACAGGGTTGGTGTGACTTCACAACAAATATACTTAGTGCAAAATTATACGTTTCAACAATGGGAACATTTCAAAACCTTTGACTGGGGTTTGGCATACTTGCACAGAGAAAACTCTGTGTTTCTGTTTTGTTGTATTTTTTTTTTTTTGTGAACCCCTTACGCTGATCTTTACAGTTGCAAAATTGAAAAATTGATATTGGATATGCAAGATTTTTATGTGAAAAGGTTTAATGTTTTTAAAAAGAAAATTATTAGCTCTTGCTCCCCAGGATCTATTAACATAATTTTAAGCTGGTGACTTTTGCCTGGATTCCCTGCAAGGGAAGGAGATGTAATGATGTAGTGACAAAATTATTTCTGTGTAGAGTGTGCTGTGGAAACATAATGGGCAATGAGCAGTGAGGTGAGAACAGAGCTGCTGCAGGTGTGCAGCTTTGCAATGTGCTAATTAAAAAGCAGGTGAACACAAGTAAGGAACAGAGTTGATACTTACAGAGGTGGTATGGAATGAAGTTACAGTGCACACTCCATGTCTTGTAATGCACAATCATAAAAGGGTCCTAATTCTTCTGTTTTGCCTGACATAGCCATAGCTGAACAAATTTAGTCTAGAGTAAATGTTCAATTGTATATCCTAGAAAGAACAATCCTACTCTGTTGTAAAATGCTGACAAGAAATAGAGAAAGATCTCTCTTGTTAACTCACGTGTATTAAATTTTAAAATCTGTTGTGGGAAAGGGAGTATTGACAAAGGTCAGCATGCTTTTCCAAAATTTGTGCAATTTGCTGCTGAATTTAAACTGCCATTTGAATACCAACTGCCATATAAATCAAACCTGGTATTTCCTGGTGAAAAAAACCAAAACATCGACTTCTTACAATTATTAGGAAGGCAAAAGTAGGTGTCACTGTCTGTGGCTTCTCCTATCCCGAGATCACCCACAGCAGGACATTCGGTGGTAGTTTGAGTTTGTGTTTTCCCTTTTTTCCCAGCTTGAGCACCGAAGAAAATGCAGAAGCCGTTCTCTGAGGTTTCCAAGGTTGTTTATTCTTTCTTATCTATGGAATTTTCTCTCTGAGTTACAGAGGTCTGTCTAGCAAGCTGATCTGAGGCACTCTGCCCGCCCAGAAGGCAGGTCTTATCTTTTATACTATAAAATACGTAATTTAATGCTTACAGCTAATTTCCAATCTATGACCCTTACATTGCACTGTCCAGTTTTCTCTCAAACCAATCCAGAAATGCCATCCTATCTCAACGGTGGATGATATAAAGAAGACAAAAAGACATACCACGCCTAAAAATCCTCCATCTTAACTCTAAACTTGTTAACATAACAATGTCACAAATTCATTGTTCTACTTTCTAACAATCTAATTTTTACTCTACTTATCTTTTGTGACTTGTAATTCTTCCTGAAATTATGATAATTTTTTTCCAGGGAAGCCAAGGGAACACCCTGGACTTCAACAGTAGGAAGAAAATCTTGCCCATATTTTACTAAAGTAAGCATTTCTGCCAAGACAATAAATCAAATTTCCAAGCATCTGCATAAACCAGGAATAAAACAGAAAATTGTAATTGACTGATACAATATTTCATTTTGATTGCTTGAAAGTCCTGAATTCCAATTTTGCGAGGTATTAACATTTTTTCATAAAAGTAAAATTGAAATTTAAAAATCATATTCTGAATCAGAAAACTGAAGTTTTTCCTGAAGATATGAACTGTGAATTAAAAGTTCAAACAATGTGGAAACATGAGGTTATGTCTTGTTTTGAATTTCATGTTTTTCAGGATCTGTAACACTGTTTCCAGAGACTACTTTTGAAAAGAATGATGTTGCTGTGCATTGATGAGTATTTGGGGGTATCCTTTGCATATAGTATTTTATGTTCAACCTCTGTAACAGGAGTTTGTGAAAACAATCAAATAAAGCTAAATCAAATAAATTATTTAGTCCTTTTCTTTCCTCATAAAAATTCTATGGAGTAATATATTCTATTTTACTTTGAAAAAAATATATTTGTTACTATCAATAGAATTTGATTTATTCAAAAACCTCTACTACTTGGCTTTCTTTGAATGTTTCAGATGGTTACTTTGTATGGACTGTTTGTAAATTCCCTGAATTTTAGTGCTTAGTTTTGATTACTTATTCATATAAGCTCTTCAAATGTGAAGCACATTGATTTCAGCACCTAAACTTGATTAATATAAATTTCTCAGATGGAAGTGCTTTTATTCTTGCAACAATTCAGTTAAAGTTGTCCTGTTTTCTAAGTGAATAAATACAGCATGGAAGATTTTAGTTCGGGTACACAGAAATGAGGATTTAGGAATAAGTAAGTAGTAGAATAAGGTTTTGAAAGAAATGAGCTTTTTATTAAAGCAGATCAAGAAGTGACAGAACCAAGGACACATTTGTAAGCAATGCTAGAGTTATGCATGGTCTTTTTAAGTGGGATAGCAAATATTCTGAGATATAAAACATCCTTGGTTATTTTCATTGGGTTATTTTTAGTTCTTTGATCTAGGCAACTAACTGAGATTAAACAAGATTTTAACGACAGACAATGAAATATCTGTCAGAATCTGGGTATATATGATTCATACATAGTCACAGAGGAGACACCTGGTAAAGCGGGGAGCTGACCTGCAGTCTTCCAAGGCCTGGATTAATGCTCACTCCATTGAACAGCCTTTCCTCCTTCAGGTAAATTCACAGAACTGGTCATGTTCCTAATTGGAGGGACATTAAATCTTTGCCTTGTGGTTGCGTAACTGTACATTTCACCTTCAAGTTCTTCTATATAAAGACTTGAAATAAAACCCTGCAAATTCTTTGTCTATTAAATCTATCTATAGTTAGAATCTCATCCATATATATGTTGCTAATGATCTCAAAATATTGTGGTTGAGTTAAACTATTAATGGAGTAGTAATTATTTTGCAATTATGCAAAATAATGTTGTACTAGATAACAGTACACTATGTTAACATAGAGTTTTCCACTACAGGACCCTGCAGATTAATGCTAATTAGTTATTTTAATAACTCTGAGAAAATCAAGGCAGAGTTTGGTGCTCAGTCTTAAAGTCAGGAGATCCACATAGTAAGAGGAGCATGAATGAGCAGGAAGCTCTACTTGAGCAGCTATTACATCTGATGGAAAGACCACTGAGAAATCCCTATTCTTTCTATGAACGCCCAGGGAAAATAGTTTGGGGGTCACGAAAAATTGATTTTGCCTTCCAGTGTTGGCTGTATGATAAGAGCAAAAGTTTGGGGGTGTTTTTAATGTTATTTTTCCTCATAGCAATTATCATAATCACATGTATAAGCAAGGCGGAGCGGCCCAAACTGACACAAGGTTCTTGAAGTCAGTCTCAGTGGTGTGTTCCATAAGAGAGGATTCATAACTCTCCTAAGCCAATAAAAAGAGAACTAAAATATGAGATTTTGAATCAAGACCTATTTTCTGAAACTGGAATATTCTTCATCTCTTTTGACCACAGATATTTTCTTCTTACTTTAGAGATTTAAAAGAGAATGATTTTGATATCAATGTATAAATGTATGTGTATTCATAAAGGCTATGCAAATTGGCTATTATATGATGACATTTCATCCACAGTGATTTAAAGGAAATTAAAATGCAATAAATAAATTTAAAAAAGTGAGAGAAATGGTAGACACAGGATACACAAACCAGCAGAACTGCTCTTCTTTTGCTTTTGAAATTTTGGTATTTTTGAAATACAAAAATTTTGCACAGAAAGATCAAGCCAGCCCCACTGATATGTAAGTTGTTTCTATAAAATATATGATAAATTAATCAAACATGCAAATGTGGTTTTCCTGGTAAGGTAAATTTCTCATGCAGAAACTCACTGGATATTTTCTGCTTTGTCTGATGACACAGTGGGGATCAATAAATTGTATTCCATTGCCATTAGTTAAACATGCATTTGCTACCATTTACTTGTAAAGTCTGTGAACCTTCAAAAAAGTCACAAGTTTTTAATTCCTATCCATGTAGCCAGTATAATGTGCCATTTTGTAATATATGAAGGCTAAGAATTCTCTTGTATTTTACTCTAATTTCATCTTCTCAGGCAAGTATATGTGTTTGCACATGTCCTTAAGAAGGTCAGAACGCAAGACTGTAGGGTGTTCCATGATAATACATTAGCAGTTGAAGAGGAATAAAGGACTACAGTGCAGAGATTCATCCAGGTGGCCCACCAGGTGAATGTAAATTGCATATATTGTGAAGCATGGATGAATTTATGTGCTGCTCCTGGAGGAGGGTCAGTATTGGGTAGCACTCTCCCTAGCTGGATTTGGAATACATACCTCTGATCTAAATTAATATTTAATTCTCAAAAGTAATGTACCATGAGGTAGCAGAGCCTTTGGTTAGTGTGGTAATAAAAAGAAGCTTAAATGGAAATTCTTTTGAGAACTTGCATGTACTGTACATTACTAGCCTGGGGTAGGTCATTCTCACCTCCATTAGTTTCCTGACTGATAGAACACATACACGTTCTCCAGTCTCTGTAAGTTGAGAATATGGGTTTTTCCCCTCCCTGCTATTTTCTTCAATAGCCTTCCAATATTTCTTGCTCCAGTAAAACAGGCTGATGTAACAATTTGGTATGCATTGCTTAAAGCTACTTCCATTGTCTTTGGACAGGTTGGCTGCCAGTTCAAATGGATTTGTTGAAACAACGTGCTTTTACCGGGCTATGCTCACTTCTTCTCTTAGCAACAAGAGGTTCTGACGTTAGCAAGCTTATTTTGGAAAGCTCTGCTCTGCTCAGTGTGGGATCAGAGCACCCCAAGGGCTTGAAGTCAAACTTTGTAACTTGTAGTTTAATCAACAAGCTGCAGGAACATCCTAGAGGCAAAGCAAAAATATTTGCTTTAAAAAAGAAATAATACTGAGAATATGGTAAATAATTGCTTAGGGTAAAAATGAAGATGCCATAATAGCTGAAATATCCAGTTTGCTGTTGATTTACACTGACACATTAAAATCAAAATAGTATTAAATACGCTAATGACATTGAAAAGCCTGTAGCTGAAGTTAAGCAGTATGTATTAAAAAAATCAGTAGGGATATTCTGGTAAAAATAGAATATAGCAGTTGTATAAAAATAATTGATTTAAAAAAATAAGTAGAAAAAGGTGGAAAACCTTATCTTGCCACTTTACTGACCCCCATTTTCCCCTTGAGAATAAAGGAAACAATGTTTTATTTGGAAAAATATTTACAGGACAGACAAGGCTAGAAATGCAGATGAATATTCCTGAGAATTCTCAGCTTGGGAAAGCTCCTAAGGGCTTTCCAAACTTATTCTGTAGGTCTCAGGCAAGTGGAGGAGAATTCAGCTATGAAAGGATAGAGGGGAGAATCAATCTTAATAATACAGTAATACTGCCCATTTCAGTGTTACTTGAGTATGAATATTCACAGACCTAACTTTAGCTACTTGTCTGAAGTGTTTTGCTGAATTGGAGACTGAGGACAGCCTTGAGGAGCTGAGAACTGCCAGCTTGTATGTGAAGGGAATCACTCCTTTTCTGTGTCTGAAAGTGTGCTTTCCACATTTCATGGAGATTACTCCTGTCTCAGTGTTAGTAATGACTCTGACCATCAGGATAGGTGTCCCTTGGGCCAGGCTTTGATCACTCTTGGAAGAAAAGTGCACCTCAGTTCCCACTGACTTCAGCAGGGCTGGAGGGCACTGTGTTTTAAAGGTATCAACCCATGTAGTGTTTGGGTAAGAGGTGGTTCTCAAGAATTGGAAAGAAGTCATTATTCTTTGGGAAAAGGAATTTGAAACAAGGAAATATTGTGTCATCAGATGTGTTTCCCTTTTATCTCCAGAGTGAATACGTTAGCATCAGCTCAAGAGGGAGAGCAGTCTTGATAAACCCTTGAGGGCTCTATACTCGTAGGACAAATATTGCTACAGAGGAGTGCAGTCACTGAGTGCAAACAAAGCAAATTCAAGGAGGAAACCCCTCTGAGCTAACCTTTTAAACTAATCCTTTTAAGATTTAGTGTTACTTCTGTATTACTCAATTTCTTTATTTAAACATGTAAGGCTGTAATTACAAGAAAGTTATTTTATAATAAAATACACAGGTATTTCCAGGGATTTTAATGTGTGAGGTACAGCTTCAGCTACTGGCAGATTTTCCTGGTTTTTCTCAGCCATAAGAGGTAAAAGAAAAACATCTTTTTCCACATAGAAAAAAATATATACATAATAGTAATAAATATTCCTAACTTTTCCTAAACCCACACATGTTTAGAGAACTTCCAATCCCCATTTCAAGGCCAGCATTGCATTGTGTAACAAATAAATACAACAGGATACATTACTAACAGGGCACAGATCACAGGCTAGGTGGATACACTGAGTCACAATGCTGATATAAACATATATGTATGCATATGTAGATTTATCTAGATAGCTTTAAACTCTCCTGATCTGTCTTTGTGCCTGACTGTTAAGAGATACTAGTGGATTGTAAATTTCAAGCTAAAAGATACAATGAAGCTTCTAATTTAGATAGAACTCATTGCTTTTATTGTCTCTTAACAAAATAAAAATACAAAGAAATTCTTGTGTATGGGAAGACTGCACTCAAGCCGTGTGTACAAATGATAAACCAAACCCACAATTAAATTATGGAAGTTGTTAATGATAACAAGGGAAGTGACAAGGAGTAAAATGCCTTCCTTGAGGAATAAATTAACATATAATATAGCAGGATCTTACAATTGTCTTATTTTTAGGCCAGGTTCTGGAGTATACTACTAAGTATACAGTGATTGCCTAGTGGATATGAAAATATGAAAGGTGAGGATTTTTTTTAGTTGTTTTTTTTTTTTTTCTTAAAGGGATCAGCTGTTTTCATGAATCCTTACTATAAACAAAAGCAAAGTCATAGGAGAAATACTGTAAGTAACTCAAAATTTATCTGATCAGCAGAGGTGCAAGTTCAACATTGAGGGTTATATTTGGGAGACTGAGTAATTCAGTGCCTGTCTTTTCAAACTGAACTTATCTGAGTCTCTAATGCTATAAAAATCTCCATGAAACCTGCTGATGACACAACGTCTCTAGAAACTCACCCACCAAAAAACTTTAAACACCCCACCACCCAAACCAATCAAACAACCAAAACATCCATCCTGCCCCCCCCAGATAATGCTAATGCTTCAGGTTGTGGTTTCATGTCTGTTGTGAGTGCTCATTGATCCAGAAAAGAAAACACAGTTGTTTTCCTTTAGATTTCTTTTTAGCTAGCAGCAGATGAGTCTAGACCTCTGCAGAAGCACAGCCTCGGGCAGCCAGGTATTGTAGGACTCTAATGGGAGGTCAAAGAACTCACACCCTTCTGTTGACTCACATGAAAGCCAGGACAATGAGATCTAATGAAATTTCCTTTTTCCTGATTTTGTGTAGTATTAATCCTACAATTTTCAAATATTAGCCAGATTAAGATATGTAATTAAGGACCATAAATTTAGCTTGAAAGATTAGGAAATATCAAAATTACCTCTGCTTGAGTAAGGTTCTTTTAACCCTATCAGGCACTTGTGGTATGACTTAGCTTTTAATTACATGATCACATGCTATTTTTCAACAGTAACTCTACCTCATTTAGCTAATAGGTCATCTCTGTTCCAAGAATGGTCCCAGATGGTGTAGTTAAAGATGCTCATAGCTTACACGTGGAACCACAGTTCCTCATACCTTAGTCCTCCACATGTAAATTAGGTATAATAATAGTATGCTGTCTTACAGGTATGTTGTGAAAATAACTTAATTGGTGTTTGTGCATCGCTTGGTGACTACAGCAGGCTACAGGAAAGCCCAGGAGGAAAATAATAATTTTGTATCTGGAGAAAACCCTGAGTCACGTGCATTATAGAGGGTGTGGGACACATTTTGGACAATGACTAACAAACACGATGTGGAAACAGAACAGATCAGCAGTGCCATCAGATATCACATGCTGGCTGCACTTGGTTTTAGCAAGTTAAGTGCATCCTGGATCATCTGCTAGAAAGGTGAAGGAGAGGAAGGAGCAGGAGCACAAGAACTAACACAGCTCAGCCTGCACACTGAAGAGGATATTTCCTGGTGGGGAAAGAAAAGAGTATGTGGCCAGGGAAGTAGAAACTGTGGTGTAATCCAAGGGTTGCACAGGATAAATTCTTTGCCGTTCTCTAGCTTTTGAGTGCTAGAGCTTATAACCTAGCCACACTCCTCTGAACATATATTATCTATCTCTTTATGTATCTACTTCAATTCCATTCATTCAAAGAAACATCCAAACTGCTCTAGATTCTTCTCTGGTAGCTCTTAACCAAACATTAATGAAATACAAACCTCATTCCACAGAAACCACCAATAACCAAAAGCATTCAAGATCTGTATCATGATCCATCCCTGCTAACGGAAACCTATCTGGTCTTGCAGCAGTCCTGGTAGTTTCTTAGCTAAGTCTTTAGTCAATCATGCTGATGACATGGCTGATGAAAGGAAGCCTCTGCAAAAATGAAAACCTCTACAAAAGATTAGGCTGTCAAACTGAGTCATCTAAGTGATCATAACTGGCAGGATGGTTTCAGATAAGTCTCATTTTTAGGGAGTTCAGAAAACAAAACAAATTCCTAAATACCCACTTGTTTTCTTTTTCAGAAAGCCAGAGGCAAAGCCAAGTTCTGTATCAAAAATTATACCCTAAAGTTCTCATAATAAAATATGACAATGAAAGAAGTTAAATTTTTCACCACTTTTAGGTATCAGTTTAAATATCAGTTGGAGAGAAAACCTAGCCCAACAGTCCAAATGCAGTTCTACAGAAAAAAATCACAGTTCTCAATCTAGAAAGATAAAGTATAAATAAAATTACATCTGTAAATTCTGTATTGTAAGAAAACTGGCCCAACCTTATTGATATTTTGGTTAAGAGATCATACTTCTGTAGCTGCTACATAATTTGATAGTAGTTGGAAATTAGGAGAAAGAAAAATCACTGTAAATATCAACAACTTTATAGAAAAAATAGGGTCATCGTCTCAAAACAAGCTGAAAGAGAGAGGATAAAGTCTCAAAATGTTTAAAAGCATTATCATTTTTATCTTGGTTCTCTCTGTGTTTTTATATAACTCTTATTTAACTATATGTAATCCTATTAATGCTTAAAATGCCTAAGATGACTATCTAAAAGGTAGGGATCTTATTTTGTCCCTTCACTGTATTCTTATTCAAATCTATAGTGAATTCTATACTTTGCATATTTCTTACTCAGATTCATAGATAAAAAAAAGCTACTTAGAAATGAAAGTCATAGGTGGCCTGTGCTACCCACTATTAAAGGTGCTTTGATAATTATTTGTAGCAATTCTGTTATGCCATGAACATCTGTTATGATGCTGCAGGTGGCTGGAGTAGGTTCAGGGTGCAGTATTTTCTTGTAATCAGTACCAGAGCCTATCAACTCCATCAGGCTCCTTTGTTGTCAAAGGAACAAATTCTGTATTTCACAACAGTTCATGACTGCAAGAATGATCAACTCCCCCTTGACCCTGAACCTGTGCAGGATCTGCTGCTCCAGCTGGATCCTTACAAATCTATAGGGCCTGATGGAATTCATCCAAGAATCCTCAAAGAGCTGGGTGATGTCATCACAAAACCTCTCCTGAAGGTTTTCGAACTGTCTTGGGAATCTGGAGAGGCCTCAGCTACTGGAAAGGGGTTGCTCTGACTTTCAAGAAAGGCAAGTAGGATGACCATGGAAACCATAGGCCTGTCAGTGTCACTTTAGTGCCTGGTAAAAGCATGGAAAAGATTTTTCTGAGAAATATTGAAAAACACCTGGAGGACAACACAGCCATCAGTCACAGCCAACATAGATTCATGAGAGGACAGTCCTGCTTGTCAAATCTGATTTTCTTCTATGACAAGGTAACCCACCCAGCTGATCCAGGGAAGCCAGTAGATATAATCCTCTTGGATACAGCAAATCTTTGAAAACTGTTTCTCACAGCCTCCTTCTGGACTCAATGACCCTGATGGGTCCCTTCCAAGTCAGCATTTCCTATGATTCTATGAACCTGTATGAAAGGAACGACTTTGCGGTAATTGGAATGAAATGCTTTCAAAAGCTCACCGAAAGCAGGGAGGCTGAATTGGCTTTCCACATGGCTGGTTATGAAGCAGCCTTAGCCTGTTAGCTCTTCTGGCTATATCAAATGTGTTTCTGTATCTTTCCTGACAATTTGTGAGCGTTTCTGGTTCTCAACCTTAAAAAGCTTAATAGAAGGGAGCATTTGTAATATGATACAGTGATCCTCCACCTCTGATAACATTTTGCTCTCTCTTGCCAAAAGGACTGTTTTGAAAGTGCATTTTTGCAGTGAACAGAAGTGACATTCTCCAAAAGCACCAGATGCAAAAAATACTTTTTAAAAATATAATGGGAAAAAATATGAAGAAAACAAAAAACCTCCATATTTAGCATTATAGGCAAAACACCAAAACTTTATCAATTTTCTTTTTTTCCTTTTTTTTTTTTTTGTATGTTTCTATTCTCAGAAAATATTTTAAGGAAGTATTCTAGTGAAGACTGCCCAGAAGCAAAACATTTAACTGAAAACTATAGAAATATTTTGCAGATGTACTCATACTGCAGATGTACTTCTACTTCTGGCTGAGTGAAACTGTGTGAAAAAAATCATGGGGTTTGTTTGTTTAAAAATAAATTTTTTCATGCAACAATTGACTAATGTAATTCATCCATTTCTACCAAAAAGTAATGAAAATACTGGGATAGAGTGTTGATATGGAGCTTAGAAACACTATTCAAAGCATTACCACCTCCTCCAAGTCAAACAAACCACACAAAGCTGATGAAACACTGTTGGTTGAAAGAGAAAACCAAAATAAAAATAAATATTTTCAGTTAGTCCAGATTTTATTTTGTCCTGAATTTTTTATAATATTTTTAAAAATATAAATAAAATAACAAAAATAAAATACAAAATCTACAAGTGAAATATTGCAGCCCACTACTTTGGCTGTAGTCCCAAATCTGTGAATAATCATTTCAATCAGTCCAAATCCATCCTCCTGCAGTATTTTTATTTTTATTTTTATTTTTATTTTTTTCTTTAATAAATTAAATGGAATATTTGTAACAAAGCATAGAGTTTCAAACAGTGCTCCCATGCACAGATGACTGTTAAATTCTTCCCCAGCTGTCTGGTCAGTGAGGATTCAGGCTGTGCATGTTGACCCCCTGCACTTATGGTTCTGAACTGAGTGAAGCAGCAAGTCTCTGCTCTGAGACTGCTGACAGCACGTGCTGAAAGAGGATCTGTTTTGATGTGTGAGATCTGAGTGATTCAAAAGGACAAGCAGCTGTCAGACATGCAGGAAGAGGAAGAAGTGGACCCTATAAAAGACCTGGTATCAGATGAAAATCACATAATGTATTTTTCAGGGGAATTTTCATCTGCTGACTATGGAAGGGTTTTTTGCTACAGTGGTTTCTCATTCTGAGGAACTTATCACATAGGAATGGGGAAATGGCATTGCAGTGGCTGTTCAGTACAATAGCATGGGTCCTGCTCCTGTGTGCTCTGGTAGGATCTGCAAAGCTGGAGAACCCTGAGGAACAGGCTGTAAAGACAATGGAGAGCACAGATAAACCTCTGATCCCATTAAGGCTCTTTCCATTCCCCGCACCAGAGTACTTACCAGCCAGCACACCCCTTCTGCAGAGAGCCAAGACTGAACTTATTTTGCTCTCTCAGCTGGCACGGACACACTTCCTTGGAATAATTTAAACTACTGAATACCAAGTGTATCATCTGGCTGAATATTTCATTATAGCCCCACCCAAGTTACACAACTCTGAATATAACCTTTTCGTTTTGTAAGTAGAACTACCACCAACTGAATTGCCTGGAGTTTCACAACAAGGACTTTACATTTGCATAGTTTTCCCCATAATCCATCCTGCATAATCAGGACCTCTAGTCTTGTCATATTAAATATGGCAATGCTTTTATCCCATTAGACCCTGTTACAGGCTAAACAAATCAATCCATGTTTTTTAATAATTTTGGAAAATGTGGGAATTTTTTCTTGCCTTTATGGTCTTGAAATCAATGTAACACATATATAGCTGTTTCTTAAAATCATGCCTATTTCTTTTGTAGTCTAATTGCAAGTTTTTCCTGCTTCAACAGGAATTTGTAAAGGAAAACCAACTCTTTTCTTCATTTTAGAGAACCATTGCTACTGTGCCCAGATGAAAATCAGTTTCTCCAGGGAATTAATTATCAAAATAATCTTCAATATCTTTTCTAGATTCACTTGTACTGCACAAGTGTTACAAAGAAATATCTGCTGATGTGAGTGTATATTTTTATTGTTTGTTCAGCCAAGAGTTTGAGGCAATTCTAAAATATAGATGGTATCTTTATTTTGGTAACAAAGTACAATAGTGCTTTGTCTGCAAATACAGAAGTAGGAAAAGTGAGAAAAAAGCTTGGGGTGGTGGGTGGTGTGGTGGTGGTGGTTGGCACTGAAAAGAATAGCACCATAAAGAGTTGAGAATGGAAAAGTTCTCTGAACTACATGGCATAATGTAAAAATCATGTAATGGTAGAGAAATACTAAAATATTAATGAAGAGTGTCTGAAAGACATCAACCTTTTCATGTTACTGCTTTTTTTGGACATGGTTACTGCTTTTGTTTTGATACCAGAATGTAAGTCTAAGAGGCTGCAGAGAGTGACTAATTGAGGCTATAGCTCCCTTCTTGCTGTCAATTCAATATTTTGTCCAGGAAAAGTCAAGATTTTAATATATGGAGTTTCAAGTAAAAAAATAATAATATCAGTATATGGAAAAGGAAAGGTCTTGGAGAAGTAAAACAAAAAGCCATCTACTCTGCTATGCTCTCTCTCCCAGTAGTTAATGTTGGGTATTTTACAACAATACAAAAAAGAGAGAAAAGCAACAACTTCTCCAAACACATGAAGAGATGAATAATCTCTTCATTTTTGTACAATAGGAGTTTTCTTAAAATCCAAGGGCTTAGGTCAACATGATGTAGACAGTGGTATGAGTAAAATGAAAATAGTTTTGGATCTTCTGTTTGATATCCCAAGTCAACAAATGTGATAAAACTATTTGTGAGTCGGAAGTTATGTAAATAGTTGGGACATCTTTCTCCTCATTGATTATAGGAGAGGTATTTGCTGTTCTGGTAACTAGAGTACAACATTAACATATTGGGTGGCAGATTTAACACAAATAAAGGAAGTTTTCCTTTTGACAGATAATTAACTGATTGAACTTAGTGCCACAGGATGTTGTGGAGTCCAGAAACAGCTTAAAAAGAGTTAGAAAATTTTACTGAGAATAGATTATCAGTGACTTTAATAACATAGTGCACTCCCACACTCAGAAATTTCCTGAACAGCTGGCAGCTGAAAATTAATGTTGAAAGTGGCAAAGTGTCAGACTGTACTGTCTGTGGTTTAATACCTTTAATGCTATAGTGTCCGCTTCTGTTCGTCTGTGGTAAAATGATTCAGGCTAGATGGACTTTTGGTCTGACATAGTCTAGTGAATAATTTTTGCACTCCTTTTAAAAGATGAGAGAATACAAAGCTGAAAAATCCCATCTGACCAGCAACATTGTTTGGCCCAAGCTTATTGAACTTAAAAGTTTCCAAGTTATGAGCTAAAGCATTTTTGTCAGCCTTCTCGCTGTTTGATTTAGGAGGATTTGATGTCTTCTTACCTCTAACAGCAGCTTGATGAGTAATTGGTAGATGTTTTTCACCTCAGCTTCTCTAAATCTCCTGAGGAAAGAGAATGCTGACCTGCAATTAGAGACCTTATTAAAAGCACCTACGACTTCCCCC
>VXBU01009335.1:107198-156059 GCA_013400315.1 Bombycilla garrulus | reverse complement strand
TTTTTTTTTTTTTTAATTACATTAGTGTTAACTGTTTGCAGTAAAGTATTTAACTTTTGGTAAAATTCATGCTTGTGTAGAAAATTCTTACTTATTATGAGCTTTAAACCCACCATACATTCACAAATACTTTCTTTTAGTGCCCACGCTGAATTTCTGAGATCACATCTGTAGAAATGTGGTGTAAAGGCACCCAGGCATCTCTATTTCCTGTAATCTGGTTGAGTTTTGCCTTATTCTAACAGGTGAGTTTACTTGTCGCGTTTATGAAAGGTGTTGCTCCATCACGAGCTGACGGCGCTGTCCGGCTGCGATCCCCGTCCGCGCTGGGAAGGTCGGAGCAGCAGCACCCTCTGCTGGGACCGGGCTCTGCGTCTTGGAACAGCAAGGAAAACCTTGGGAGGGAAGCTCCTCCTTAAAGGTGGGCGCTTTCACTTCCGTGCATTCCTATTCTCTGTCTGTCCGTTACAGAAATAAGGAATCTTGTGTCCTTTTCCATCACTTAAAACAGAGCTGGAGTACTGTGCCTAGTTGGGCTTCACGGGCTTCTTCTGGGTTACATCCCTGCTGTGCACTCAAAGGCTTTTCTGCTTTTCTGTAGGAAGACTCAGAGAAGGAAGCAACAGACATCAAAGAAATGAGCAGTGTAATACTGAATTAGAGAGTACTGCTATCTTTTTCAAAACATCTTTTGAAAATCTTATTAAAATATTTTCCCAAATTAGAAGGAAATCAAGCAGCATAGAAATGTGTCCGAGGAGTTATTTGTCTGTATAATATCAAACACCTTATATTTGCATGGAGGTTTATAAAAACTAATATGGGACCAGCTGAAGCAGAGATAAAGCTCTTAAGAATACTAAAGAAATTATTTAATTAAATATATTAATTGTAAGCCTTACAAGTGCCATGTTTTTTAGCAATTAGTTAAGGAGTGTTTTGTGAGTTGTGGAGGTTAAAACAGTGAAGTGTGGTGTACCTTAGGATGTCAGAAACCCAGTTCTATTTCAAGCACACTTCATTTCTCCTAGTATCAGAGAAAAACATCTCCATGGTAAGAGCCCCAAGAAGTGTCACCTCAGAATGTTTTTTACTAGCATGGTAGAGCAGTTTGTTTTGCAGGAAGAGTAAGTGTCAACCATGACAGCGAGGAGTAGGGAGGGGAAGAGGGAATCAAGATTAAAGACTTAAAAATGAGCTCTCTCAGTCTTGGCAGAGATGCTTCTCCTGTGGTGTCCAGAAGCCAGACCTGTGGCTGGATTGAGGAACAAAGATAAATGGTGTGGCTGAGGAGGAATGTATTAAATGGAAAAGGAGTAGGAAATTGCAATGTGGAAAGTGATGGTTCAATGGCTTAAAAAGGCTTTTAATCAGCCTTTATTTATGATGAAGTACCAGATCTTATAAGTGATGAATGGAGATGTTGCCAAAAAACCTTTTTCAGTGACTGACAGAGACGTTGAATCCCCATGGCTTCTAGTGGCCTTGGTAGGACCTTTGAATCTTCAGTATCTGAAAATCAGTTAAAAACCATGTTTTTAGTCCCAAAATACTTGGAGAAGAGGAAATACATTCTGTAAAACTGAAGATTCACAAAAAAGTGATAAGTACAAGTTTTTTTAAATCTGACTCCAAGAAATTATGTTTAAACTAGGCATGAATATAATTTATTAGCACTATGGAAAAGACAAAAAAACCCAAAGATATCACATGTGTAGAATAGTGAGTCTGACATAAATAGCAGGAGTTAGACAAGTGTTAAAGGAGGAAAGTCTGAGTGTTGCAAAAATGCTTCAGGGGCCAGACATGGTTTGATACTAGAACGATGCATAATATTGTGTGATGGCAAGAAAAATATGCATCAAGAAAAGAAAGCTATGTAGAAACACAGGTATGGAATAAGGTTCACAAAATATCACAAAAAATACAAAAGAATTCACACTTGGGATTATTGCAGTTTATCCAAAAAAAAAAAAAAAAAAATCAAAACCAAACACAGCAACCTATCAACCAAAATAACTCCTCAAAACCAAACAACAAAAGACCCCAGCGAATCAACCAACACAGGCAACCAACCAAAAATCCTAATACGTTATAAAAAACTGCAAATATTTGCAGAACTAAAGGTAGAGGGGAAGAAAAAAAGCTAACAGGATTATCTACATAATGTTTTTAGCATTTGTGCTTTCTGAAATCTCTCTTGGAGTACATTTGTTCTTTCAGTTTCTTCTGGAAAGTAATTTCTAAAAAGACCTTTTGGACTGCTGGTAACATGGCTATTGGAGTCAGATTGGAATATTCTATCTAAATGCAGTTTCTGAAAAAATTGCATTGAAAGGACAAAAAATGTATTTCCAGTTCTGATAACTATTTTATTCTAAACCCATTAAAAAACTTTCTGCAAATTTTGATACAACACCTGAGGGAGCTGCATCTGAATGCCTCATTTGCTTTTGGAAGGACGTTCCAAAGCTGGGAAGGAGAGAACTTCAGCCAGGGACACCTTTTTCATCTTGATTATGTGTTTAATAAAAAAGCCAAAAAATGTCACAGTGTTCCATAGAATAGGTGTCTGGTTATTTATCTCCCCTAAACTACAGATCATTCATCATGAGGCATAGATTTTGTTTGTTGCTCTCTTTTTAATAAATATGAGCTTCAAAGATTCAGAATTAGGCATCATTTTCAGACTCACTGTGTCCAGTGACTTGGCAATAAAAAAATTGCCATTTCTTTCTGCAGAGCGTTTTATTTTTTCAGCAGATGAGAACAGAATAGAGCATCCTGACACTGCACACAGCTGCACAGCTCTGTAAACTGCCCCTGATGCTGGGAGAGCTGTGCCTCAAGAGAGTTTCTGTATCTCTGAGTCACCCAAGAGAGAAATGCTTTGGGTGTTTCAGGCATGAACTCTGAAACCTCTTACCATTCTTGAGGCAATTCTCCAGCTTAGATACATGGCTCTATTGTCAATGGGGACTGATGAAAGGGAAAGGTAAATACATTCTGGGAAGAGCAGCTTTATTGGGATAGTAGCATAATTCATTGGGTAGGTAATCTCAGAAGCTGGAAGCAAACAGAGATGTTAATTTAAAGAGACTTGTTTATGTTGAGTGCTCTGGGGGCCTCTGGCCATAATATAAAGTGTCTAAGTGCCGTCCACAGCCTTTCAGCATTTGCAATGGTAAAGCCAAGTGGATTAATCTAAAGCAGTTGTCTTATGTCCCATCCTGCTCTCAACATTACTGCCATTTCAAAGGTTTTGCCACTTGAGTTTATTCTATTTTTGCCACCATAGATTGTTATACAGAATGAAAATTTAATATTACTGACACGCAAGGCCTTCTGCTGAAAGAATTATCAGGGGCGTGGAATTTTCTCCTGGGATAGTCATATAAAAGATGGTAAGTGACAAAATAATTTAGTCATTCTTATGCTGAAAGCGCATAACTTTTTGTATCTGAAAACATCAGGATTGATCATCTACAGAACATAGGACAGGGCACAAGGAAGCTTTAAAGGAAGCCTTCAGATGTTCTGTACAAAAGATACAAAAATCCAAAGAGTTTGAATCTCTCAAATTTTCCTGTGTCAGGGAAATTTCCCTGATAGTCAAGAAACCGGTGATTCCTGTATCATTGTCAGGATTCCTCCCAGCCCATACCAGCTTCTCAAGGTAAGCATCTTATGGAGATAAGAGAAGCAGCTTCTTAAAACATCATCACTCAGACAGCAAGCACTTTCATTTATGCAAATTTAAAGGAATGAGCTCTCAGCAGGAAACAGAAACTAGGTAAGGTGAGTAACAAAAACATGGAGCTCATGTAGTACCAAGCTGATGCCTGGCCAGATTCTATTAAATAAAAGGTCATGGGCATCCATGAGCTCTGTGGCCTGGGTCTTAAGACATTTAGAGCTTCAGCCTCTGTCTGTGCTGTCTGTCCATCTTGTGCCATCATAAATTGTGGTCAGTTGTGAAGAAAGGAGAGTACATGTGCCTTTACCAATCCATCATTTCATATTTGATCTGGTGAGTGGGGGTGGGGAACCCTAGTTCTTGTAGAGAAAAGCTCTTATCTGAGGTTATTGCCATTCTGAGCCTATGCCAAGTTTGTTAAGAGTGGCACAGACAGTCGTCCCCTTCCTTCCCCTATATCTTTTTTGTTGTTTCTTGACTAGACTCCAAAAAAAAAGAAAAAGAGCGAAATGTTTTTCCGAGAGCTGTGACTTGAAGGCAGAAGATAATATTAGTTATCTTGAGCACTACTGTGAGTTGTCCACATGGTTGCAGAAACATTAGCAAGGAGTTGCACGCTCCTAGAAGAGACTTGTATAGTGTAGCTTGTTCAGTGTGAGACAAAGAAAACAGGCTCCAATTACTGGCTACAGGTCAAAACCCCACTTTGCCCTGGGACAAATGCACCCCTGACAGAAATAAAATATAATTAGTAATTCTTTGATTGTTTTAAACATTTTTAGACAGAGTTGTGGCCTGTTTTCATTCCTCTGTCCTGAACAATGTGAACTGGTAATGATGATGATGTCAAGGTCTCTTTAAACAAAAAGTAGTGTTTAACAGGTCATCCAGGAGACCTGAGTTTAAGTTCCTTCCTTTCTCAGGCTCTTGTTTGCACATTGAAAATATCCTTGGCTATTTGGTTTGCAGGATTCATAATTACACTATGCTTCAAAGAGCTATGTTCTTGGTGAAAGCAAAAGGCAAATCTATGCTGAAAAAAAACAAACCATTTCTTCTTCAGGTAAATTGCTGGTGTCATGGACTATCCTGATGCATACAGAATTGGATAGCTGATTTCTCTATCAGATTCTTTCTTTATACTGCCCAGAATTCACAGAATTCTCTCTCTGACCACCATGAAGGTTTCTTTATTTCATGTTAACAACCATAGTTTTAGTAAGATTTCTTTACGTACTTAAAAAATTTACTCCCTTTTGGAAGGGCTGAGATTGCTGATTTCTTACAATCCTACCCATATTCCAAAAGTTCTAAATTCAGCTTTGCTTATCCATGAACACAAAGAATGTGCTTTTCTTTATGAAGGCTTTGAATTTCATTCCACTATTGCTTGTAACTCATCAGCTACCTAATAAAAGAGATCACAGAAAAGCTTTGTATTTATGCTCTTTTTTGTATTTCTAGACCCACTTGCTCATGAGACCCACACTTGCTCATCTATGTATAGCTTCTGATACTTCCTTTTTTTCTCTCAGTTAGAGGAAGTTGCTTAATATTTTAAGTGCTTCTCAGCCCCGCCTTTCTCTGCTCTGCTGGTCTGATTTGCCTGGGTGGCAGATACCAACCCTTCAGTCAGCTCAGTGCTCTGCTACTGCTGGCCCTGGGAAGATACAACATCACCAATGATGCAGTGTTTCATTTTATCAATCATCTTTTTCTGTTTATAAAGGTAACACTGTGCTCCTGAATGACAAGCAAAGGATGGTTCTCACTAAAAGAAAGATACCTTATTTACAATACAGTAACATCAACATGTTGCTTAGTTATTTTGGTTCTAATGCAGCACTGGTAGATATCCTGTTACCTGAGCAGAGTATATTAAAATAGTATATTTTTCAAAATTTGGCTTTTGTTTTCATCTGTCACCTAACTGTCCTTCAGAAAACCTGCTTAATGCACAAGCAGTGTATTGAAAAGTGCTAATTTACTGTCATAATAGTTTCTCTCCTTAAATGTTTTTCAAAGTTTAGCTCTTACATCAGAGTTTCAGAAACCAGAACAATGAATCTGTTAGATCCCATTGGTTTGTTTGAACTTTCTCTTTGTTTGTTTTGTTCATTTATTTGTTTTGTTCATTTATTTCTGGGGTTTTTTTGTTTATTTTTGTTGGGTTTTTGTTTGTTTTGTTTGTATCTTGTTTTCTTGCTTTTTTTTTTTTTTTTTAATTGCACTTGGCTTGACTCTCTTGGCTCAGTTTAGAAAAGCCTTTTTTTCAAAATGCAATCTCATGGGGTGGAATTTACTTAGTCAGATGCAGAGGTAGACTTGTGTGTCTGAGCAATTCACCCAAGTCTTGTTTAATATCTCTTTAAGAAAAATGCACTTTCAAGGTGCTCTTTGTCTCATCTCAGCATACATTTAAAACAGCTTAGAAAAATTGCACACTTAAAGTGATATTTCCCTCATGCTGATATCTGAAATTAGGCAGAATAAAATTTGCTCATGATGTCACACCTTGAATCTGTTAAAGTAACTTCTGCCTTTCCTGTAAGCAAAATCTTGTCTTTCACAGACTGCTGTAGTAGTGAATAATCTCTTATGCCATGTGCTTCTTGTGATTAGATTAACCAGGGAACATTTATTATTTTAATGTCTTCAGAAGCCTGCAGTGTCAATTCTTCATTAGAGTTTGTGAGGTCTTCCACAGGCAGTACAAAGGAGGTTTTGGATCTTATCAGACAGCATCAGTAGCTCCAAAGATCTGTATGGTGCACTTAAGTGGCTGCTTTTAAGTGTATTTAAGAGCAATGGCTCCTACCAGCTGTGTATGACCAGACATCACAGCCAAAGGTGGCCTGGTGGCACTGTACAACTCCAAAAGCAGTCCCTGGCAATGCCTTTCGAATGCATAAACACCATTTCTCATGGTTGTCCTCAGAAGTGCTGTCATATTTTAGTTTTGCATTATTGCTGCTCTTAAGCTGCTTTCACTGATTTCCAGTTCAGCATCTCTGTAAAGTTACAGTTTTTTAGAATTGTCGTGTTCTTATGGTTTTTTTGTCCTTTCAAAACCCTGTCCTTGGATGTCTCTACACTGACCACCATTATTCTACACGTATTATGAAGTAAACAGTATTAGAAATAGACTTGTAAAATAACTTCTTCTGTTTGTTTTTACTTTTGTGTGTGTGTGTATTAGGTATGTCTGTGAGTTTTTTGGTTAGTTGGGATTTTTTTAAAGACCATTCAGCCCTCTTATGCCCTTTCAAAGTTCTAATTATTCATATTTTCTTCTTAGTTTAAGTTTTATACAGGGGGCATGTGGCAAATAAAACTTCTGGACCCTCTGCCTGGATAGAGCCACATTGTTTTGTGTGACAGGATATCTTTATCCTTTGGCAAAAAACAAAACAACAAACCAAACAAAACTCTTTGATGTACTAGTGCAGCCTTTTACTGGGGCTACTGCATGCACATCTTATAGAAAGCCTGCCGGCTTTGTTATAGCTGGAAGGTCATACAGTAATCTCTACCAATTTATAGTTTAATAACATATAAAACTTAGCTTTTTCTAACCTTCTTCTATAGAAAAGATACAGATGCACTTCTGAAAAGGTAGATATTATACCTTTTTTTAGGAACAGAGAAAGTAAGAGGGAAAAGTGCTGGATATTGTTTAAGATTAGGGAAGGAAGGATGAGGGGTAGAGCTGAATTCTGAGTCTTGGTCCAGTGCTTTATCTGTTGGAACTCAATGCCTCCACAGTACTTCATTAAAATTTATGAGGTGTTAGTGCTCAGTCATGACACAGGCAAATATCACAGCTTAAAGTCCATTGTGTTCAGTATAACCTCCAAAGTAATGCTGAACAGTTCATAGAAGGGTAGATAGGGTGTTTTAAGCTTGTTTGCCTTATCATAAAAAGTAAGCATGAATTTATTTATTTATTTATTTATTACCAGAATAATTACTGTGTTGAAAGAAATGGTCTCTCTTTTTCATTCTTACTTCTTACTTTTTTTTAGAGAATATGTTTGTTTCAGGAGCTGCTTAACTTCAGCAGTGATAGACAGATTATTGCCTGTCAGGTTTTGTTTAGGTTACACAGACTGCACTGTGTTTTGCTCAGCTATCCTAACCTCACAGCTGGTATCAGACCATACATTAGATGCATTACTGCAAACACTCAGTTTCCCTAAGTCTTCTCAAGAGTAGGTAATGACCTTGTCTTTGTTAACAAACTACCCCAGCAAGATGAGTTATGCCCCTATTGTTCTCTCCTGTCAGACAGGGAATAAGTTTATCTGGTATCCATCCAGTGATTTTCTCTGCAGCTGGCCAGGTGTGACAGGACGTCTACCCCTGCCTCCCCTCTACTGCAGAGAGCTGGTGCATAAAGAGATAACCTAGGGGCTAAAAGGCCCACAAACGAGGCATCTCTGGTGCCAAAGGGACTCAGGCCTCAGCTAAGAATCAACATCTTAGTCTAGAGATCAGATGTGGGAAGAGATAAAACAAATATTCTTGACTGAGACACACTATTTTACAAACTGTAAAAGACATACAAGTTATCACAGAAGTAGAAGCCTTCTACACACACCCTGAAGGTGTGAGAGGCTTTTCCCTGGAGCCTGGATGCAGGTTCCATGGTTATTTCTCTGGGGATTGAGGGAAAGGACATTGATGTCTGTTGCCCCATCTATTGGATGATAAGATACATTGAAACCTAAGTTATATTATTCTTTCACTAGCTGTAACATTAACAGGTACCTTTAACCCTATGCTGTATATATCTACTAGTATTTTCTCTTTTCTTTACATCTTTGTTCCTGTGCATTATTAGTTTGTCCTAAGTCTTATGTCTTATTAGTCTTGTCTTAAGTCTTATGTCTGTTAGTTTTCGGTCTATTAAATAAATAATTCATATAATAGACCAAATCAGCCATTATTAAAGAACTTGTGAATGAGAGTGAGTTTTGGGATGCTGACTGCCCCAGTAAAGCTACTGCCTGCTGCCAGAGGCCTGGGCAAAAGGCAAGGGTTTATCTAATCCCTGCATCCATTTGTAACACCAGGGCACATATTTTCTCAAGAAGGATTTTGAATATTGAATACTGAATATCCTCAAGCAGGATATTGAATTGAGCAGATTTTGGTAATGATTCATGCTATCTTTCTATTCCCACAAGCAGGTTAATTAGGAAGCCTGACTCAGCAGGTGCAAAGCCATTATTCATTGTGGCAAAGAGAAGGAAGATGAATACAACAGAATATGGTATACCGAAATACAGAATAATGATGAAATAAACAAATAATAACTAATATGGCTCGAAAAGTGGCCACTGAATGAACTACCTACCCCAGATTGTAGAATAAGCTCCTTACACAGAAGGGTAGGTATGTCCTAGGCAGTGATGAATACAACATATACATAGAATGACTACTAGAATTCTCGCTTCAGGTGTGTAAAAATACAAGATATAAAAGATAAGGAAGAGATCAATTCTACGCAGCAAGTTTATTTATGTAACTGTGGAGATAACAAATGGAGGGATAGAATATTAGTTAGACTATAATATGTTCACACTACTGATAATAAAGTAAATTGGAGTGTTATGCTGCTGTGTTTCATCTCCACCTGAGACTGTCACTAGGGTAAATTAATTTTACTGTGTGATGCTAATTTTAGGGACTTTTTAACATGAAATATTCTCTAAAGAATATTTGGATAAATTGAGTGCATATGAAGACATCTTCCTCAATGGCAGGACAGAGTGAGTTATTGTTGGTGAAAATAAAAAAAAGGAAGAGACTGTTACAAGGTTCAGTGTCACAGGAGATTTCTTTGTTGGCAAGGGAACTGCTTGCGTTAGTGTTACATCCAAAGTGAAAAACTTCTCAACTTTGAAACAGCTTAGCCGAAGCCAGGGTGAGGGCAGTACAAAGCATTGAGTGCATGGGAGAGACACAAGCATTTGTTTCACATAAAGTCCCTGCTTATGTACCCAGAGGGCAGATGGAGGCTGTAACAACTCCTCTTTCCAACTTACAGAAGCATCAAGAGCAGTTCTGTGACTCAGTGCATTGCAAAGTTCACCTTTTAAGTTTGTACTCCTTTTCTGCAATGTGCTGATATCTTAATGAAGGAATTAAAGACAATGAGACATCCCTGCATGGCTCACTGGAAGTCTGGATCAAAACATCTTTCTCATTCTTCTTGAAGTAGCTTGGATTCTTGCCTATCAGGGAAACTTATGTTCTGAATATTCCTTCATAGCATGATAGAAAATGTGGCAGTAAAGTGGTGGATCAGAGGTAATTATTTTCAAATTATTTTTGTTTTTAGCAGAAAAACCAGAAGACTTGAAACATCTGAGAGGGAGATAACCATGGCTGAATGAGATAGAAGTGCTCAGGAGTGTGCTGATTTAATTAATTGCATGATGAGTAAGCCAGTAAGGGTCAGACTTCACTGACTATGAAGTCTTTACCATTTATTGCTTGCTGTACACTGACCATTGCCTCCAGAATGATGATATTGCTTCTGTAAGGAATGTGCAGCCATTTCTGATCTGCTCTTCTGCCCCATCTGATCTTTCTTTCTTAAGGAAATTCAGTGATAATTTGAGGGATTTAGGTATACTGATTATTTTACTACTACTGATGATTTTATTGTCAAAAGGGAATGGTATTCTCTTTTTTCAGAGTTCCAACTCCTAGTTAAATTTGAAGCCAATAATAATCATCACTCTTTGCCAACTACCACAGGGGTTATAATAAAGAAACAAATGGAATTTCCAGTCAGAAAAGTCAGACCTTCTTATATAAGCCATGAGAACTAATAATTTTTTTTTTCACCCTGAATGATTAAACAATAAAATAATTATTATGGTAAAATAAGGAAATAAGATAATTTTCTGATATTCAACCTGAGGTCCTCAGGGTATATCTGCATTGAAGCAGGTGAAAGAAAAAATACTTTCTGCCTCTGGAAAAACACACAGAAAGAGATTCTGGAGGAATAGGAGAGTAGGAAGGAAAAGGTTTCAAAGAGAGTAGGGAAGAGGAGAAGAACTCATCACAGACAGAGTATGTAAGGAAAGATCTGTATTTCTAATCAAATTTTCAGGATTTATACCCCTGCTATGTGGACATGAATTTTTACCGTCCAGCTAATGATAAAATGAGAGAAAAATGACAGTGTACTTGATGGCTATGCTTTTTAAGGTGGACTTCCTTAGAAAGTAGCATAGTTTAACTCTGGTAAAGAAAAATCCATTTAGAAAATTTGAATATGGTGTTTTGCAACATTACAGTTTTGTAAAACCGGGGACCAGCAGAATTTTTCATTCTTTTACTGTGTTTGAACTGGTGCTGTTATTACACATATGCTAATAATTCTGCCTTAGGAATTTTTATCTTGCAAATTTTTATAAAGAATAATTTATGCTCACTATTCAGTTTAAGCAGGTCCAAATTAGAAAGTGACACATGAATTTTGGAGTTGGGGATTAGATAGTGAACCAATGAGGAGAAGGGTTGTAATTCGATAATGTTGCATTGCAGTCTTTCCTGAAAATGGGTGCAGAATACATATTTTCATTCTGAAGATCTGCAAATGTAACCCTGTCCACCAGAGGTCATCAAATACTAAGAAATTTCTTTGAAAAAGAACATCTGCTTCAAATTGAAATAGCCCTCAAAATCATTCAGGTTCTTTTTTTTCCCAGTTTCTGCAAGTTTATTGTTACAAACAGCAAATTGTGCCTGATAATATCTCAAGGCTAGAATTAAGCTGGGCAAAGCTGCTTCTTTTCTTGACTATATCCTGTGATCAAGTTTTTCAGCTCCACATACTGAAAGCTGCAGCTTGGTCTCCTCAATCTTTCTTGAGTGTGTGATAATATAAAGAGATTTGATTCATATAGGAGTTGCTTGCTCTGTCTGATCAGATTATTTTTGGGAAATACTGTTCCCTGCAGGAGGCACAGAATGCACCTGATTTAAAGCTGAGCCTGTCAGCTGCACACAGGTGTGCACTCCCGTGGGTGCAGCTCTCACACAGAGCACAGCTAGCTCTGACAGGGAGCCCAGGGAGCCTCTTCTTCCCCTCAGAAACTCTGATCATACCGCTAACAGCTAGAAGCCATAAGGGGCTTTATTGAACTTTATTTTTACAACAGCTACCTTCTGTTTCCAAACCAATAAAACAGGGGCTGTGAAGAAACCTGTCAAACGGTTCTCTCTCTGTCTTTTATGGTTGCCTTTCCCCTGTAGGAGAGAAAATTGCAATAAGCAGTAATGAGAAACAAGGATTTAGGTGACTAGTTTTTGTGGTTTCAGTGGTGTTCAAACAAAAATGTGTTTGACTCTCATTTTCTCTCTCTTCATGAATAGAGACTACAATACTATCACAGCAATTTTTTGGTAAATTTTACTTAAGTATCTCACTTTCTAAAGTGTTCTAACACATTTTTATCATGACAAACAAATTTGTATTTGTGAAAGATCTTGCATATGACAAAAATATTGATTATTCAGGTTAGAGACTAGGAAAACTAAAAACTTCTTTTCTTTATCATGCATATACATTTTAAAATCTGAGTAGGCTCTGAAGTATCTGCCTAGTCATATGTAAGAGTATAAGACAAAGAAGCAATGTGTGTTTCAGTAAGCATTTCAGGGCCTCAGAAAGAAGCGTATAAAAAATTCAAAATATTTCTTGTTTTTATTTCTTGTTGTTGGTAAAACTGATTAGAATCATGGAAATGAATCAATATGAATCAATTACTATAGCATTTGGAAATCAATAGGAGGTGAGTCATAAAAGTATACCTCTATCCAAGCAAGGTGCCAAAATGTTCGAAATGCATAAATTATTTCACAGATCCAGGAGAGAAAAGGAAGGAAATACCTGCTGAGAAGCAAGAGAATAAGAATCTTACTGAAACTGTTCCTGCCTTTGGATCTGACTTTAATTGAAACATATGGCAGAACTTTGGATGAAGAAATGGTCCAGTTAATTCATTTGCCCTATTAGATTACTCTAAAAGAGAGTAGAATTCTATGCTTTATATAACTAAGTATATACAGAGACAAATCTTAAATTTAAAATTAAAATATTAAATAGAAGTGTTTTGATGATACATAATGCAAAAGGCTGCAACAATCACTTTCTAATTTCTGCACTATCAGGATGGCAATGGTAAGGAATTTTGTCAAATATTTTTTTATTTTCCTTTTTGCAGTGACAGTTGGTGACAGCTAGAACTGTAAGGAATGCCTAAATGGCATAGCACAAACCTAGATGAGCAAGAGTCAAATTTCAAAGCTTCATTGGTCTCCTCTGATCTGATAAAACTTGGCACACATAGAGGAAAGCTGACCTTTTTATGCCTGATCAGCTGTCTCCTAAGAATGCCAAACACTAGTTGTATTCTAGATGTTTACCTAAGTCTCAAAAATCTGGTGCAAAGTGTAATTGCTGAAGACTTTTGAATATATGAAAGAAACTGCAGAAGTCCCTTGGTTTGGGGTGACAGATGAAAGGATGAAGAAAAGAAATAAAAAAAAACAAAGGGAATTTTAAATTAAAGTTTGTCATCTTCAGTTTTGAATAAATAGAATCCAAGTCTTGAGCGAGATGAAATTAAAGTGAATGTTTGAAAACTGACCTGATCATCTGAGGGGCATGAGAACAATTATATCTCAGGACCATTCTGCTGACCAGCTCGATTAATGAAACTGTAAAAGAATTGTGGAGAGAGAAGTCTACCAGCCACTACAAAAGATTAAGCCATTTGGTAGCTGGAAGGAAGATTTAAGTTCAAGTACTTTAAAGTTTAGTTTCTAAGTCTGTAGCTTTGATTTTCTCTGAAAAAGATTTTTTTGCTCTCATCTGTAGCGCTAAAGCATCCAACCCCCCAAATGATTTAGTTGTTCCCTCTTATTTCTTGTTATATTGAGTCAGATATAATTTTCCAGGAGCCACCAAATCAACTCTTACCTCTTGTCCTTCCATTACACACCTCAAGGAATAAACAAATGTTTAGTCCTCTAGAATATTTAGATTGCTTAGCTGTGATTCAAAGTAAGAATCAAAGTTGACAGCAGGCCTGGTGCAGTGATACTTAGTCTAAAATATGTTTGGGTCAATTAAATTTTACATGGGAGGCCTAAAATCTCATTTTCTTATATTTTCTTTTTAAAAATTTCTTTTTTAAATCTTCTCTTCCTCTTCCTCTTCTCTTCATTTTTTTTCTTTCCTTCTCTCTTTGTTTTAGGTGCAAGTGTTTAAAAAAGATGTATAGGTAATCCTAAAAAATTGCAAAAGCACAGCAGTATACATTTTTTATTAATATTCAATTATTTTATCTACTAATTTTCTGCTGTTACCTGTATATTTGTTATTTATTTTTAAAGTATATGATTAAATTTCATTTAAAATATGTCTCTTTTTAAACAGGGATAATTCTCTCTTTTGAAGTATGCTATCACTATTTCTATTATTTTTGGTGAATTATTCTTCACATTAAAGAAAAGCTGATTTTATTTTTAATTGTTTCTACTGGATCATGACTTGATTGTTGCTAACATTGAAGGGATGGCTGGGGCTGGAGGGCACTTCTGGAGGTCCCTACTCCCACTCCCTGCTCAGAGCAGAGTCTGCTGGGGCAGGTTAATCAGGGCTGTGTCCCGATGGGGTTTGACTTTAGTCACAAAACTGGAGACTTCACAATCTCCCAGCTCAACCTGTGTTGACCACTCTTTACAGTAATTGAGTCTTTCTAGGGTTAAAAAACATTTCACTTACTTCTGTTTGTGCTCACTCTCTCTAATAAAAATATGTCTTCACTATTTACTGTTATATATATAACCTGAAATAAGAGTAAATATCTTGAATATATAGATTTAGACTATTTTTCTTCCTTTCGATAAACCTGTTAAGAAGCTGATTCTTGTTGGAAAACCACATAATACGGCCTGATTTCTGTAAATTGGCCCCCAAGTTACTTTAATTGTTAATGATGCAATTTGTAAGTCTGAAAGAAATTTTTATTCCATGAAGAACTTTAAAAACTTTCCTGAGTAGTATTCTACATATTCTTTTGTGGTAAATTAGACTGCCTACAGTGACCAAATGCAAAGAAGTTGCGGCAACCTCCTGCACAAGACTGTTAGTCCAGAGTCCTGAGCCATAGGGAATTAGCATTGGTTATTTCAGACAGCTGTATAAAAATGATAAAAAAATTTAAAATATTAAATATATGTGACCATTTTTTACGAAGTTCAGCAGTAATGAAATATATATGTCCAATATGTTTATTTTTTTCCTAGGGGCAAGTAAAATTTTCACTAAAATCTTCTTGAATTTAAAACAAAAAAAAAGATGTATTTATCTGATTATCAAAGCTGAAGTCTCATGATGTATCAGCTTCTACTGCATGACCAAAAGGAAACTTAGCTAGAATGCTAGAAGACTCAGATATGGAGCTTCTTCTCACTTTTTTAATAGGTATTTTCTTACACTGAAAAAAAAATAAAAAAAGGCTTCCAAGAATATGGAGAAAGAAAAAACCTCATTATGCAAATTCAGCATATTTCTTTTCAGAAGATTTTTGCATCTGTACAAGCGAAACTGATTTTTTGATGTTCAGTGTTCAGCTAAATTTGAAGTAAATGCTATAAACCAGTGCAGATTATGAAAATCCTTCAGTATTCCAAATCTAAAAAACAATAGTTCAAGATATATTTCAAATGTATAGTTTCTTATTTTAGACAAAATCCACTGATTACTCAGCTTCCTCTCTTGCAAACTAACAGTCATATTGCAAAAAATCATTGACGTCAGTGAAATCAGTTTTCTCAGCAAAACCTAACTTCTGCAGTTTTTTGGAAAGGTTGAGCTGGTAGAAACGATTTTGATGGGACTAGCCAGCAATGCTGTGACTTATCCCAGTTGTAGTCCCTTCTTTCATGTTAACATATGGCCTTGTTCCACATCACGAGCCAAAATATGCGTTTGCCAGGTCTGTACAAAGTTTACGTATAATTTATTCCAAAGGCAGACAAAGCTCATAGTCCAAGATTTGTTGAGTCCAAATGTTTCCTCTTTTATCCAGAACCTAAAAGTCATGTTTAATTTTAAACTCGGCATTTCCTTTATTCTGGATGTATTCCTAACTTGTATGTTTAGAGGAGGAAGTGGTGTAAAGAGAGACAGAGGCAGAGGCCACCTGTTATTGTGCTGAGATGCACTGAACACAGACCTAGGGCAAGCAATAAAAATTGAAGCTAGCTTTGTTTATACACTGCATTATACTTAGAAAGTAATTCTCTGATGTGGTGCCAGAACAGACTTGGGGAAAAAGTCTTTAATGCACAGCAAGGGTTAGCTGTCTAATGAGGTATGAGACAATTATATTAATCAACTATGTCTTTTCTTACTGTTTTTTCTTAGTCTCTCAGGGTAAAGAGCTGCACGTTGGCTGTACCTCATTTTTATTGGGTCTGCCAAACTTAACTGCAAGTTAGAGTTCAGGAAGCTCCTAGAGACATCTGTCTGATATTTGTCTTGCTACAGATGCTGGTTAATTTATCTATGTGGAGCAAAACATTTATTGCTTGTACTAGTCTGCTTCCTTTCCTTTTTCTTAATTCCTAGGTTAAGACAGCTGCAGTTATTTTTCTTCTTCAGACATTTAAAATTTGAAACCATCCGGACATCATCTTTTTCCTGTATATATACCTATATATCCTTACACTGTTAATAGGCATCCAGCAACAACTCATCATACACCCCAAAATGATTGGCTTGTAATGGGTTTGTGCGGCCAGGGTTTGGTAGCAGGGAGGACAGAGGGGTGGCTTCAGTGAGAGGCTGCCAGGAACGTTCCCCTTGTCCAGCAGAGTCAAAGCCAGCTGGCTCTGAGATGGACCCGCTGCTGGCCAAGGCAGAGCCCATCAGTGGCAGTGAAGGCTGTGGGGAGGCAGGCTCTCCACTTGAAGCTCATGAGGGCCCATGTGGAGCCCTGGAGGACCCCCATGCTGGAGCAGGTGGATGCCCAAAAAAAGTTGTGGCCGGGTGGGAAGCCCATGCTGGAGCAGGATCCTGGCAGGACCTGTGGTCACTTGAAATGAGGAGTCCGTGCTGGAACAGGTTTGCTGGCAGGACCTGTGGCCCCTCTGGATTGCTAGAGCAATGTGTTCCTGCAGGGCTGCACCCTGTGGAAAGGGCTCGTGTTCAGCAGTTCTTGAAGGAACTGTGGCCCATGGGAAGGATTCACCTTGAAGATGTTCTTGGCAAACTGACTCTCATGGGAAGGACCTCACTCTGCCTGGGAAGAGTGTGAGGAGTTCTCCTGAGGAGGAAGGACTAGCAGACACAACATGTGATAATCTGACCACAGATGCCGTTCTTTATCCTCCCATGGTGTTGCAGACAAGGATGTAGAGAAAATCAAGAGAAAATTTGAGCCCAGGGAGAATGGAGGAGTGAGAGGAAGTTGTTTCAAGATTTGAGTTTCTTTTTTCTTCCCCTCCTCTTGACTTGATGGGTAACAATTTAAACAATTTGCCCAGCTTTCTTTTCCCTATGAGTACCTGGTGAGTGACCTCTCTCTGTCCTTATCTCAACCCACAAGCTTTTTGTTATATTTTCTCTTCCCTTGTACAGCTGAAGAGAGGAGTGATAGAGTGGCTTGGGTGGCCATTTGACATTCTGTCAGGGTCAGCCCACTACATAGTCATACAAAGTTTAATTTTAATGCTGTGTGTTCTGATCTTGCTTCCACTGGAGTGTTTTCAGGTACTTGTTTGTATCCTGATGTCTGCCTTTTACAGATCATTTTTGTAGCTACCATTTCTGCTTGTTTGCTGGGAGTCCAGTAGTTGCACAGCATGCTCACCTGCTGTGAGATGGAGAGAGAAACCTGCACCTGCGTGAAACATGCAGGAGTGCCTCAATATCCCTTACACTGCTTTTCAGTGTGTCCTGTTTTATCTTGCTTCTTTCCTTGTAGTAGTCCATTTCTCATGGGTAGTACCCAGAGTCCCACTTTCTGCTTATCAGCAGAAAGCTTCTTATTTAAATGCACCAGTAATTGCTGCTTTTCTTGTAATGTATACAAGGCAATGAGGGAACTTGGAATTGCACGATACAGACATTCCCTTGCTGCCTTTCATCCCACTAAGCTGCATGAAGAAATAGCGTATTGGAGAACCAGAAGTGAGAGCTTTGCGCTCCTTTGACCTCCACATGAACACGCACAATAAAACTAAAACTCAAACTCAAACTTTACTCAGAGTAAAGAACTGCACTGCAGAAAGCCCTATCAGACAAAAATAGCACCTTTGTTTCAGCAGTAACGTGAGCAACAGTAGGAGCCAGCTGTCTAAAGCTTCAGTGTGTAAGCTCATCCTGGATATTGTCTGAAGTGGGATTTGGAGAATACTACATTGAGAGAAGTTTAGAGGGATTTTGCTGATATCAGATTTGAAGAAAACCTAACACGCTGTACTTTTCTGAAGATGAAAAAGCTTCCAGCTGACAGCTAATGCAGGTGTCCATAGTCTGATATAAGAGGGTGTTAATGTATCTACAGTGTAAACAGAAATAAAACGTTGCTTACATTTTAGGCTCATTTATATGTGTGACAAGTATTATTATCCAGAAGTTGGAGGTTATTATGATAACAAGTTAATCAATAAGGCCAAAAAAAGGAGACAGGAGTGAAAAAAAGAAGTGTTTTCATCCTGATTGAAAAGAGGGTCCTCCAGAGAGCTCAGGAAGGATACTTACAGCATGAATTTTAGACATCTGTTTAAAGTTCATAAATTAAGACTGTCTGCCTCCAGTTTACTCCAATAGGAGACAGGATAATATATATATTTTTTTTTTTATCTTTCCTGTTCAAATCTCTTCTTGCGTCATTTAATCTGGTTTTCTGGTTTCCATTAGCACCGTAGCTTGAGTCAGCAGAATTCTTTTGAAATAAGTTTCCTTATCACCCCAGCTTGCCATGATTTTGCAGAAAGGAAGAGGCTTGGGTTTTCAATTAAGTCCATCTCAAAATGTGGGGTTCAGGAGTCTTCAGGTACTGAGCCTACAGAAGCACACTAGAAACAATCTGAAGTTAAGCCTCTGCACTGCAGGCGGTATGGAAACTTCTGTCCAGATCAGTTCTTGCTCTGTTGCCCTGTTTGCTGATGCAGATAGTCTATCTGCTAATGTCAGTCCCTGTAAATGCCCTCACCAGTATTTACTGATGGTGGCACAGAAACCTGCACTATTGCCAGAACTGAAAACTCAGTTACTAAATGTTACTAAAACTCAGTTTAGAAGGTCAAAATTATATTGAAATCAGATTTTAGTAAAAGCTACTTTATGATTACTGTTTTCCTGAGAGCCTGTTCGGGGGGGAAAAGTGTTAATCAATTTATTCTTAAATTTCTCACAATCATTCACACTCTAAAATTCCCAGGCTCTCTTGAATCTTGGAATTGTCCACAATCTGCTCTACAAACCCTTCTTGTAATACTTTGCTCAGTGATATGCATAGCCAAACACTGCTCTAAATTTGGAATTGCCATTAATGCTGATGTGTTAAATTGTCTTTGGTGGTTTGAGACTAACTTCCATCAGGGGTCAGCATTAGCATTTGTGGTGGCTGGTTGTAAATTTCAGCAAACATTTTTCCCATAGCAGAAAATTCTGATTGACAAAAAGATCATGCCAAAGCTCTCTTCAAGTCAAGAAAATAGTGTAATGCTTTAAAAAAGGAAAATCTGTTCCTTGTTGAACCCCAGCAAAAGTAACTGCTTTACTGCAAGATTAGTACTATCTAGTAGATTAAGCATTGATTGAAGAAATGAATAATCTTATCTATTGTTAATTTGCTCAGACATCTTGGAATGTTGGATCTTACTCTGCCTGTGTCTCATTTTCACATCCTGATGGAAAAATATTTTTTTCCTACCCCAATATGTCAGACAAGAAAAGAAGATATATATATCTCTCTCCAAAGGAAGTGTAAAGCTAGTCATTTTTTATTTCATTCTTCCAGATGAGCTTTGTATTAAAGTGCATATTGGAAAGGCAGAGGCAATCCTGTGAAACGAACACAAAATCTGCTCAGGAAAGGAGAGCTGATGGATCTTTAAAGGCTCACACCATAAAACAGAAGTTCCCCCTACAAAATAGGGATGTGGTTCCTATTTAAGGGTAAGGCTTTGAGGGTGCAAACTGAAATACTGACATGGAGCTGCTGAAGCCAGTAGCATGGCAGAGGAGGTGTGGCAGCCCTGTGTCCCAGGTTCAGCCTGCATCAAGGCCAAGCATGAATTCCCAAGAGGAAAATGCACACACATGTGACTCATGTAGACAAACATACACACACACACACACACACACATATAGGTATATACATCATATATAGCTAGGTATATGCATCATATGTAAATAGGTATTTACATGTGGGCGCACAGAGAGCACACAGGTGGCGTTGGGGCCCCGCCTGCCCCAGAGTTTTCCAGCCTGGTCAGGCTGTGTAGGGAGCAGCCTCTTACCACACAACCTGATGGATGCAATATGAGGCTGTGTGAGAGAGCTGGCTTCCTGTGAAATTGAAATGTGTGAGCTGATGTACAGTGTGCAGCTAAGCAGGTGAGAAACCAAGAGATGTGAACAGGAACTGAGAAGTGTGCTTGTCCCCAGGTGAAAGCTGAGACCTGGCTGACACAGAGATTTCACCCAGGAAACCCTATGTAGCTCCGAGTGGATAGATGATTTTTTTTTCCTGTTCTCTGTTATAACTAACAATATTTCTTTTTTTTCCCAATAGGTTTGTAACCATCTCACTAATATGATTACAAATATCTATATATTTTTACTGTTTTGAACTGAGGTCTAAATTTAAGCTCTCACTTTGTAGTGTGTTCCTCGCTTGGAGCTTGGAGAGGCGCAAGAGAAAATCCAATCTGTTGTTAAGGCTTGTCCTGGGTGCAAGCATCTGCCCTCCTTCCCTACCAAGAGTACACAGTGCTGTTTCTATACCACACTGCCCATGAGCCAGCAGAACTGGCAATGCTATAGCTCTGAGGCAGCCTGCAAAACTTCAGCTGTATGCCCCTTATTGCAGTCAGATACCTCCTCACAGAAATGTGAATTTCCCCTCCCCGCATTTGAGCTGATGTGTCTTTGAATGCAGTTGCCTTCCCTTTTTATGCTCTTTCCAAGCACAGAAGGACCACCAAGTTGCTCACCAAAGACTTTGTGTTCCAGCAGGGTGCTACCAAATGCTGAAAACCTAGTTCTGCCCTCCATCAAGAATATTTCTCTTGATCTTCATGTCCTCTAAGCACATAATTTCCTCTATATTTCAAGGCTTTTTTTGTTGTTGTTGTTTTTACTTTTATTCTTGTACTTACCCTATAATGTATGAGATTTGTGTGTGTTTATATGTATAGGTATGTGTAAATATATATATAAATGCTAGTTTTTTGAGACTTTGCATTTACAAGTGCACGATGGTCAGAAATGTAACTTCAGAGACCCTCTTGTACCTGTCTAAACACTCACATGCATTTTTTGTTCAGTTTAACGTTAAAATGTCATACTGACATCACAAGATCTGACAACATTGACATAACGAAAATGTCAGCATATACAATGGTGGTAGTTTGTAAAAAATGTAGTTGGTTTGACTGGCATTTGAGGAACTTTTAGAGCTCTTGATCTAATGTAAGTTTTATTTTCCACAATGGAACCAAGTTGTTTTAATAAAAATGCTCTAGTTATTAGGCTTTTGTATACCTAGTCATTAAAATGTTCCCAATTTGAGGTTACTTACAGTAGCTACGAAAATATCCAATAACAAATTTTGGCCATAATTCATAAATAATGACTTCCAGTGAAGATATTATGCTTTTCACATATTTTTTAAAGACTACCTTATTTTTTTTTTCTGATAAAACACTTGAAAAGTAAATGCAAAAAAGATTAAATCTTAATTGAAACAAATTAATGAAAAATGAGGTCCTTTAGGTCCAACAGGCTTTAGAGATTTGTACTGAGGTTTATTTTAACAAGAATGCTAATTAATTGTTAAGTGCTGTGATTGTTTTAAACTTTGACCATTAGTCTGCTGTAAGTATTTGCTCATGTTCAGTGGTCCTTGGAACAGCCTTCACATCGAATGGCCAGACGTCAGCTGGATTTTGTGACATTCCAAGGGGTGAAAAGCCTTCTAACCCTGAAATAGGAGACTGGATGTCATTACACTGAGCTTGCACAAATAGAGGTTTTGAAAGACCATTGTTTGTCTGAAGATCTCTACAACGACAGTATTTGGGAGTTCTGTATCTGAGGAGAAGAAATTAATCTCCTTCTCATCTCGGGAGTACACTGTGCAGGAGGCTGACCTGCAAAATGACAGTGATCTCTTATTTTTAGAGTCTATTGATCCAACTGATCATTCATTCCCTTCTCATGCCTACTGATTTGACTCTCTTCCTCTTTAAATTTTTTTTCCTTATTGTCTCTCTTCCTCTTTAAAATTTTTTCCTTAATCCATATCTCAATCCTGTATGGCCTGTCTTGTTTTTGTTACTCTGCAGTGCAATCACTATTACTCAAAGACTTCAGGAACTGATATGTTTTTTCCCTGGGGTTTGGGCTGGTTTGGTTGGGGTATTTTATTCAGCATTTTTGTATTCATAGGCTTCTAAAAGAGATGTCAGAGCATCACATCTGTTCACATCTCCTTATCTGCTCAGAGATGGAATGAGACAATAAATAAATAAGTAAAATATCTTTAAGTCAGCCACTGCCATCAAACCATATATAGATCTTTGAAACCCTGAAAAGTATCAAAGAGGTCTGGTCACAGGAAACCAGCTTTGGTTATATTTACAGTCTTTTTAATAATATTATATTTGTTTGGTAATCTTGATAAAGTCTATTCATCAAATAGATATCATGTGTCTAGGAAAAATTCGTGTCAGTTTGAGCCTTGGTGTTTATTCACAGCACAGAAAAATGGCCAAAGAAACACTATTCATCAAGTTATACCTTTTTTTTTTCTCTTCATCAGGAAATGAAGGAAAAAAGAGAGAAAACGTTAGAGGGAGCTGTTGTACAAAGGAAAAAAAAAACAGCCGTATTTCAGAAACCTTTAATTTCTTGTAGGCAAAATAATGATAATAAATACAATGCAGAAGAAAAAGAGAGGGGAGTGAGCATGTAGGAAAGAAGCCATGACAGTTATAAAAGGAAATATGATTATGTTTAGTTATTTGATGAACATGTCCCATAACGCTGATCTTTGGGATTGCACAACTGGGAGGGCTGCTGTGCAACAGACAGGATACTTAAAAATGTCAGTGTAACACTCACCCTGCAGCCACTCGAGTCCTTGACCTAATTAATGTTGCATGACTTGACAGAGCATCCTTCAGGTTCATTCATTACTTCAAAGCACAAAGCTTGTGCTGCTCTTTGTGCTGGGGAGAAAGCAGGAAAGTGTGGCAGCCCTTATTTATTTTTCTTCCTTATGCAATGGTTGTGCCCTACCTCCCCCTGTTAATTTTTAAAACTTGGTCTCTCCCTAAAGTTACTCCTCCCCTAATGCCGTCCCCCTCACTGTCTGTCAGCCCAACTCCTCCCCTTGGTCCAGACCCTTCCCTGTCGCTCTCCACACGGGCCAATCCCTGAAGTGTCCGCCCCTTTGGAAATCCCCTAATCCTCAACGCCTCATTGGCCCATGTGACCCCTTTCTCTCCTCCCCTCACCCCTGTTGACTCCCAAGTGATTATGTAACCCCTTCGCTCCTCTCTTACTCCTCCCCTCAGGATCCCTCATTGGATGTTTGCTTGTACCCTCCCCTTGATTTGTAGCAGTATAAAACCCCCTGCACAGGGATGCTCGGGGCTCTTCTGTTCTCAGCGCTCCAGTGAATAAATTGTGTTGCTGGAACTGGAGAGCCCTGGAGCCTCCTCTCTTCCCTTTGTCTCACCCCTGACGCATGGCCTTCCTGTAGAGCTTGAGCGCTAAGGTTCTGCCCCGACAGCCTCACCTGTCAGGGTGGTTCCCCACTCTTGGTGTGGCCCTTCGGAGTCACAAAGTAGTGGTCAGAGCTAGCTGGGATTCTGAGGGGCCACGTCAGGAGAGGGAAAGAGCGGGGAAGTCAGTGTGTTCTGGGGAGCTCCTGCAGAGAAATCTTCTCCTTTAAAGCAGAATGGTGTCACCTGGAATATGTTCAGCGACCTCATCTCTTCTGTGGCTTGTGCTTTCTGTCTGCTGTGCTACCATGGGCACTTGGTCTGCTTTGAAAGGATACACCCACCATTGAGGAAGGAGTGGCTCCCACTTTTTGGAGGAACTAGGCTTTATTTTTTACTAAAACAGCATTACAAAAACAACATGAAACTGCTTGTTACTTTCCCTGTCATGCATGTAAAATGCGAATTTTGGAGCTTTGTTCCCTGAAAGAACATCATTTTTTCTGCTCCCTTTCGCACATGAAGACCGTAAAAATAGGACAATTTGGGGGCAGGTCTTGATAATTTATGACAATTTTCCAGATCCTGTAGGTTATTGTTACAAACAGAACTGAGTGAACAGTAAGAACGAAGATCCTTAGTAGACTCCACAATTAGGATTCAAAGAAGCAATTGGGCCATTTTTTTAGCGTGAGATTCTGTGAAATTTGGTCTCAGCAGAAGCAGTAATGAAAATCACTTCTGTGTTCCATGTGCTTGGGGTTTTAGTTTATCCTTCCTTTTAAAATAATGATTTGTAAAGCACAGTAGGGACTTGCAGTCTATTTTCTTTTTCAGGATATTATTTCCTGGAAACCCAAGAGGACATTTGCTAGATTGAGATGAACTCAAACTTGCTTTTTTGGTGAATGGTCCAGTATCCAATTTTTTCTACATTTTCCTTAAATTGTTCAGACTACCAGGCAGCTGTTAAATTTTGAAAATTTTTTGGTTTTGTGCATTTCCAATATTTTCACATATACAAAAAGGAGTGTTGCATTATGGAATTTACTTAAATTCTGGAATGGGATTTTATATATCAAGCATCTCTTGGTGTTAATTTGTTTTCAGTTGTCTTGGAGACACTTCATTCCACATCGTCATTTTGAAACAGGAGAATCTATAGAATTGGGATTCTTTAATAGTAGTGCTACAATCCTGACAAACTTCGCTCTTAGAAACTGTAATAGATAAGGAAGTATAGAAAATTCTGTTCACTTAGGATTGCAGCTTGAAGGGCTGTGCACAGACCTTTTAAGAACACAAAATAAGATGAAGAAAAGTTGCCATCCCTACATCACAGTGACTAACTATCCTGTTCTGTGCATTTGGGGCATGCTTATTTGATATATAGGCTTTCAAAATTAATTTCAGTTAAGGATTGGCCTCATCTATTTTTTTAAGAAAATAAAAGCAGAAGTACAAATATGAAAATAAAACCATTTTGAGGAAGAACAAAAAGTCTCCTTCCATCTGTAAATCCCTCTATTTTGAATTCTCTCACAGCTTTACTCTTCCTGCACGTGGTGAGCAGATGACTTAATTTTACATTCTCTCTTTAAAAGTGTATCAGTAGCTGCATTTGCCATACTGCTGAATACATTAAAGAAACTTATTCAAACAAAGTTTAAAATTATTTCAAAAGTAGAATGTTAATGTATGCCATTTTGTAAATCAAAGGAGTGAGCTGTATCAGTACCTCTGATAAAGGTATGACATTCATATTTTTGATCTATTAATGCTTTTGAATTTTGGTGGAATCACAATTGATATGGCATGCAGTGAATTTAAGATTTTTTTGTATTTGAATACAGGCAGATTTATCAGAACTTGGGTCTTAGTGTTAAGAGTATTAGCCTTCTTGAAACATGATGGCTTTCTATACTATTCAATTCCAGAATCTGAATTGTTTATCATTGAGAGAAACAAATGGAATAATACAAAACTATAATGACAGTAAGTTTATTTTGTGTTTCTGTGTGTTTGTGTGTGTTCAATGGTATTAAAATATTTTGAGCTTTGTAGTCAATCAATGAAGTCTGGCGAGATAACTAAGCCTATTTGGAATTTGATTTGAAAACATTCATGGTGAACTGGAATCTCTTCATGGGGCTTTGACATAAGGGCCTCTTCTAAACCTTATCACCTTTATATTCTAATATTTAATGCAATGCCAGAGATACATGTGAGAGTATCATTATGTGGAAGAAATGTCCTTTATTTAACTGTCTGTATTTCTTGCATCTTGGTTGGAGACTCAATTGCCAGACATGGATTGCTAAAATTGCAATTAGGAAACATGAGATTAATGCAGTCCTGCCTTACCATGCCACTTCAGTCAGAAATGTTAGATAGGATACTGAAGAATGGAAACACCTCAGCCTCACTGACAATGGCAGAAGGAAGCTTCTGTGTTCTCACTCCTGGGCAAAGACTCACTGAAATTTGCCTCACTGAACCCAGAACTACTGGAAAAAAATTTGTGTTAATGCCTGGAGTTGTAGTCAACAGCTTCCCATTCTCTGCAGTGGGAATCCTATCTTTGTCTTCTTTTGTTTTATCCCTTTTGGATTGTCTTTTAACAACTAATAGTGGACAAAGCACAAAACCCTTGAAACTAAATGTGAGCTTTAGATGCAACTTTGGAAGGATGGGATTAATTAGTTTTGGAATAGGATTACCTGGGGTATCTGAAGCAAAATTTTCCTCTTGTTTTCTTTTTCATACCATTGTAATAGAAGAAGACACTCAGTGAAAAAGTTTTCTGAAGATGCTGAATTTCAAAATGTAAGAAAAAAAGATTACATGATGTGCAAAGCATCTTTTCATCCCAACTGATCTAGTCCCACTTTCCTTACAGGGCTGTGGACATGACCCCTTTCAGACACCTCTGTCTGGGACGTGCAAATCACTATTACCTAATACCTTTGAGCATATGTCAGAAAACTGCTTATGACACAAGTCCAAGTGCAGGTCAAACACAGACCCATTTTATAATTGTTGTGTTGCTGAAGTGCTTTTAGGAGAATTTTATTAGACGGGTGTAATCAGATGGGATACGCTATTTGCAAGGCTTCATAAATAACTTTGACTAGATAGATAGAGATAATTACATTTTGGCTTTAGTAGGACTAGAGTTATAAGATATATATTGCTGAACAAAAAACAGCTGAAATACCTTACAATTATGAAATAGCAGTCAGAAATATGGGTTTCTCTAAATCCCAGAGCTGTCAGTTCGGCTTCTTTCTTTAGCAGAAGGAAAGGTAGGTAGCATCAGAAGATTACTTTAACCTCTTTATTCTATCTACAGGAGATCTTCTAGAGTAATATACTAACAAGCTTCCTGAAACAGGTTATCTCATCTTTTCATAAGCCTGATTTTTTAAAAATAGCATTATATTGCCCCATTATGTATGACTGATGAACTCTCCTGTTTGTAAATACTGCTCTTGTATAAGGCTCCTCCCTTCTCCCTTCATCACAGCTTCTTTTAAATTACTTCTACATACTTCCTCCATGGACTGGAGAGTCCATTGAGATCCGCATGTGAGGCTGCAGGGAGAAAGAAGTAGCCAAGTGTAGATGAAGTCCTTACAGAAAAAGCTTTCCTTGTGGGACCCAGTTAGGAGTAGGTATGACATGAGGCCTCATTTTGACTGCAGTAAAGATGAAAACTTGACTCCAATGTATAAAAAGAAGCAGGATAATAATTCTTGGATTTTTGAGGGTCCAGAACTGTTCTACAGAACAAGGAAGGAAGGGAATACTCAACCCAGAGCATGTGAAGTTCTTTGCATCACCCCTCTGAGGGAAATAAGCTCTTATCAAGGTAAGTGAGGAATTCATCAACTGAACTAAGGTATATATCCTTAAAAAAGACAAAATAATCTTTTTTTTCAGGAAAATAAAGAAAAGATCATCAAGTGAAAGCAGGAAGAAATAAAGATGACAACAGACTTCTGTGTTGCTGGCAAGACTGTCACCATGCCAACAGTACCAAAGACAGGGACTCACTACTAGTTCTGTGGACTATGTGTCACAGAAAAACTCTGTCCAAGTATTCAAGCTGCTCTTGCTGAAGCAGATGTTACCTGGTAGTGGGAAGCTGCATCTTGTGTTTTGCAAGCCCATATTTTTTGTATGAGAGCATGACCAACACATTATTTTCCTTTATGGTTTCCTCTGTTTTTCATTTGGAAGAACTGTAATCTTTATTTTCATTACTTTGACTTTTCAGTTCTTCATAACTCGTTCACTCTAGGTAGATCTAGATGATCAAGGTGGACAGTGGGTGAAGCCCTCAATATACTAGAATATTTTGAAATTACAGTATAGATAGATGCATTCTTTGAATAGGAAGTATGTAAAAATGTGTTTGGAACGCTGAAAAAATAAGGTAATTTTAAATATTTCTGCAGTAAAAATTACACTAGTAATCTATGGGTTATATTTGTGGTATTTTTCACTCAGTAATCACTGTCACTACTAGTATAATCAGTAATATGATCGGTATTTTTCAATGATCAAAATCAGTTAGGAATTGATTACTCTTGCTGCTGATTACCATGGAATTTTAGATGGTAGTTATTTCGAAATAAATTTTTTTAGAAATAAATAGTGGAAATTAGTATCACATAGTAAAGTAACAGAACAATGGAAAGAAATGAGGGTATATTTCAAGAATTTACAGAAGCAAATGAAATGTGGCACCCTGACTGGCTGGTGAAAACTTCTACAATAGTATTATTACCCACACATGGCTGCAAGCATGTCAAGTAATGTTACATCTCAAAATAAACTTGGCAGCAAGCTCATGATCTCAGATTTTGTTCCTGTGATTCACTAGAAAAGAGAATATTGGAGGCAGTGAAGCCAGACCTTTCTGTGTACCTCCACCACAGGAGCTCTCTACGTGAAATTCTGTGTCCCAGTTAGCATCTGATTTGCACCGTGGATTATTTTTTTACTTTTTAGTGAGGAGGACTTACATGTCTGACTCACCTTTTGGAAACTAGTTCAATGAGCTTCATTTGCCCAAAATTAAAACATCTATATTTGAAACACTGAGTTTGAACTAATCACTTTTGCATGCTCTGCAGTTGTGAGGAGAAATCTTTGCAGAGAAGTCCTTGCAGATGGCATTCTTCTGATGGTGGATATTCACATATGGAGCAGCCAGGCATCTTCTGCAAGTGCTGATAACATTTGATTCATCTGATCTGCTAGAAACATCTGTATCACTATAGCAGATCTCATTTCAGAATTTTCTATTGCTATTCTCTGTTGTCAACAATGTAACTGTGATTGATTATTTTCCAAGGTGATGCATTGTCCCCTAAATACCACCTGCATTGAATCCAACTAAAAACTGATTTTTTGAAAGTTTTTATTCTCTAAGCCCAGCGTAATGCTTGAAAAAAATCACTCAGTATTTGGTATCATGGGGATTGGCAAAGGCCAGAATGGGTTCGTTAAGAGTGATTGATCCAGGGTTAATGAGCTGCCATGCACTCAGCCTGTGAAATGTACTTGTGAGTCATGTTAGACTTTGAGGAAAAAGTAATAAAGGAAAATCACAGACCAACTGAGGTTGGGCTAAAGAACAAGTGCAGACCTTTGGTCTCTAGTGAGGTCTTGCCTGAAAACAGGAGTTGGATTGTTTCTAGCAGTTGATTCACCCTTTTGTGTGAGGGTCTGACTCTGAAGTGGCATTTTGAGTTTCCTGATCCCAGCTACAGTTGCTACACTCCTATCCCTGCAAAAAGGTAATTCCATCCCAGCTTTCAATTTATGTTTGTTTCTGGGCTTCTAAACCTCCATAAGCTTCCTTAACTATATCTATGTAGCTGTATTTGAGGCACTGTAGAAGGGAGATGTGCCTCATTGATAGGCTGCCTTGGGAGAAGAAATGGTTCTTTATTACACGTTCTCAAAAAGCTTTAATCGTGCTAATGTATTTATTTTCAAGGTGAAGAAAAGCCATTCCTGTCATTCAGAGGCTTTAGTTTTTAGGATTCACTAAGTATCAGAGCATTATAGACACGTTTTTAGTACCAGCAAGAGTTTCAGCTCTCTGTAGCTCCAAGACAGCAATGGAACTTCAAGCAGCAACTTCTGTGGCCAAACACCATGGCAGGTGCAGTGCTTCAGTGTTACTTTTCACTGTGAAAAAATAAGAGAAAAGAAAATGGGAAGAGGAAAAAAAAATAAAAGGAAAAAAAGAAAAAAAGAAAAAAAAGAAATGAAAAATAAAAATAAAGAAAAAAAGAAAAGAAAAGACCTTTATTTTTTTTGTAATGCCTCTCATAGCATACCATGCTTTTCTGGTAATAGCTCTTTTTAAATGCCCCAGTTCAATTTCATGGAAAAGTTCAAAAAAGCCATTTTTGTATAGTTTTCCTTTCTCAGTTTATCCATTGCAAATAATGCTTTTGTTTCCTTAAATTGAAGCTGTAATGTTCAACCTTTTCCCCAAAATTTTCTCTAGTTATTCAAAGCAAGAAAGCAATGATATTGTTTCCAAACCAAGTATTTACCCCTAAATTAGTTTATTACAAAAAACTTTCATTAAATAAATGATAAAAGGAAGACCAGCATAAAAACTGAATTAGTGGGAAGAAGTAACTTGCAAAAGAGTAATAAATAGGGATAAGTATGTGATATGGGGAAAAAAATCCCAAAGCAAAGGACTTATTATTATTTACTCCAGTGTAGGACATTGCAGCCTAGTAATGACAATGGGGATACAGCCAACTGTGAAAATGCCACATCTTTACTACTATTTAATTCCCTGCTTACACACATAATTATTATATATCTCAAGTGTTGAGAAACATTGAAAAAACATGTTGAAGTGGCTATTTACTGAGACCTACATCTTCTCTAAAGCCCAAAGTACTTTTCTCATGGTGTCAACTGATTGTTAAAAAATCTAGCTAAGGAAATAATATCAGGAAATCATTCATATTTGTATGCTAGGTCACAGCGATCCAGTCCTGATTATACTTCACACAGGAGGTCCTGAAAAAAGGCAAACTATGACTAAAGGCCAGCAGCATACCTAGAAAAAATGATACTGAACTCAGTGTCAGGAAACTGAATTTCCTGAGTAAGGTTCTGTTGTGGTGACAATGTAAAGCTTGTCTATCCAAAGCAAAGTTGCATATGTTGCCTTATAAAATACTCTGGCAATGAACCCCTCTCCATTTCAACAGGAAGATTCATCCAGAGTAAAGCCCCACCATCTGCTACCATGTTTGAATGGAATAATGTGATGGGTCTGCAATGACATCTCATGTGACGCATGTGGGCTAAAGAAACACATCAAATGAGAATTCCCTTTGTATGAGAAACATAGAATTCAGTATTACTTTAACTGAAATATTTTAGAATATAATAAATGTACAAATACAGTCATTATTAGTTCAGCAACAATAACATTTAAGTAATAGTGTGAGTTATCTATGGGATACCAAAAAGTATAATAACAAAACACAACATGTATCAAAATTTTCTTTCATATTCTTACCCTTTCTCTGGGTCCTAAGTTGATGGCTTTGGTCTTGATGAGAGGGTTAAAAACATCATCAGTTTCTCAGGTCCCTCAGGTAAAGAAGTATGATTTTAGAACTGAGGTATTTCTTCCTTCTCCTTGCTGAGAGAAATATGATGGTCATAGTTACTTCCTTTTCACACTGGCATCCACTTATGGCTATTTTTAATATCTGCTCTAACACAGTTTTTACCTTGATTTTTTTCTTTGTTGGTCTTTGATTCCATGTTGTAGCCAAATGTATTAAGATGGTAGCCATTACATATAAAGTAAAAGTACTTGTTCTCTGTTTTCTTTGTCACACCTAAAACTGGTTTTAGGTACCTACATAGCTCCCAAGGATGCATTATTTAATATTCCTTAATTGTTTGTTGTTGATTTGATTCTAACCCATGCTTGTATTCAAATTTCTGGGCCTTTGCTTCCATTGCATCCTTGTACTCTGCCGCATCTGTATTCCAAGGTCATCCGGAGTTCATTCTGTATAGAGCAACTACATGTAACTCTATTATTTTCAGAAATGTATCAAAATTATTGCAATAATAGGCTTTGCATGTTCCAATTGCACAAAGCTAAGCAAGTCTAAAAATAATTGGGTGACAGCCACCTTGTCATTATAAAACTGATGTTAGACATAAAACAAGCAACCTCCAGGCAAGCCTAAGATAGGCTTACTGGACTAACCAAGCCTGACAAGACCCAGTCCTGAGGCCTCACATAGCCAGAAAAATGCCTTCAGCCTTTTATTAGCAAAAGCAATACCATATTTAGTGGGCTACATGAAGCTACCCTTTTCTGGTTTAGCCTTCTCTAGTTTGTAGTAATGATCTCAACAAATGCTCAGCATCTTAGCACTGCTGCAGGGTTTGTAAGTACCTTTTATTGCATATTTCACAAGAAAGCAAATCCCAGGAGAATCAAGTTCCTTCTTTCCTGGATTTGTGTTTTTCATATAGTGTACTCTTCAATTTTTTAAGCCAACTAATATGCTCAGAAGTATAATTTCAACATGCTCCTGAATTATCCATTTCTCCACTCTGGGAGTGTTTCAGAATACATGATAGGACAGAATTATGTTGCAGTAGTTATGAAAGTGAAAAAAAAATAAATCAGTTATTCAGCTGTGTTCCAATTTTATGTAAAAAAATGATGCTGTTAAAGTTTCTAGTACTGGTTGAAAGCAAATTCCTTTCTGTTGGTATATATAGATTAAACGGTAGTTGTAGAACTAGTTGTAAGAGGCTCTATATCATCCTCCTAGGACTTATTTTTAGAAATCAATTAAAATTCAAACAAACAATAAAATCTCTGCCGGGCTATAAACCCAGGGCAAGACTCAATTGCACTGAGATGTTACATTCAGGTCAGGGAATTTAGTGTTATTAAGTCAGATGCAAAAGTCTAAAATTAAGGATGGGATTAATTTTACCTGCTTCCCCTAGGAAGTAATGATGGTATGAGCAAATCTTTGAAATTTCTGTTTGTCTCGTCTGACGCTAAAAGGAGACTAAATAGTTTCCTTCATGTATACGCCTGTATCTGATCTAATAAATCCAGCTGTAGGTGATAAAATATCTATACCCTAAACATCCAAATATAAGAAAAGGTAGATGAAGTGAATGCCACAGCCTAGTAATAACCACACAGGTTATTGAAACAAATCTAAATGCACTGATGTAGCATGACACTTAGAATATTTTTATGTAGACAAGACACAGTTTTTCTCCCCAGGAAGTCAAGAAAATAATATGCGTCACTAATAAAGGGTAACCTCGGTGTGATAGTTGTCACCTACACTCCTAAGAGAACTTTCTGTGTTTTAACACTTCTATAATGACCGCTCCTTTGCCTACAAATATTATCGTGTATTAATGACGTTTTGTCACAAGTCTCTTTGTGTAGTCCAGTTGTGCCTCAGATTTACAAAGGAATGCATGATCATGAGAAAAATGACCAAAATGGAAAGTAAATTTTGAAAGACCAGTAATGGTCAAAAAGTTTTAGCAGATCAATGAAGACCTCACAGTCCTAAACAAGTCCAGTAAGTAAAGTAGGCAAATAAAATTCTAAGTGGTAAAAGTCATGTTTATTTGCAGTATGGTAGAAGTATGGTTGTCTTGTCAAAGTAAAATTATGTTTTATAGAGGGTGAAACTGTAGCTTAGGTTTTTAAGGAAGGCAAATAATCCAAATGTCACAAGATGGGATAGAGGAATACATATTAGGTTAGAAGAAACATGGATCTGAAAGCCGGAATTTTCTCAATGCAGGACACAGTGCCTGGAAATTCCTTGTATCAAGTCAGCACAGTTATGTTATACTGACAGATTTTTGAGGAATATTCACTTTGCTTATGATTTTATTGAGTAAATATTCACATCAGTCGACTTTATAAACTTCTAATTTTAATTTATTTTAGCTTTTTTTATTTTTTTTTTAGATTTCTACAAACTGACACATTTGGCTACATTCATTTTGTGTCTTACAGAATTATATTTGAAATTGTTGTTTTACTATCTTAAAAGTTAGTTGTGATATTAAGAGCATATTAATTCTGAACCATTACTTGGCTAAATTGATCTGGTATACAACAAAATTTGCAAGCAGCATGTACAAAGTTTGTTGACCATAAAGCCAAAAAAGTGCTTTACTGGGTCAGATCAATTTTGTTTCTGAAAATGGCTCTACAACAGATAAAGAGCGTAGTTACTTCATTCTCTTAGTACTTTCCAAGCCTTGTTAAGGATGTCAGAGACTATAGGCTTGTGTAGATTTTTATCCAGCACTTTGCCTTAACCTTTTTTGAACAAGCTCAATTGCCTCCACAGTTGCCTTTTGCAACTAGTTCCAGAGTTTTAGTACACATTCAGTAAATTCTATTTGATACTATTGCTGAAACAATTTCAAACAATAAAAATATCATATTTAGGTTTTGTCCAAATAGATCTTGAACTTAATGGAAATCCATATTTATAATAAAATTGTTTATAGGATGTAATTTTACCATTTTTCATTGTTATGTGTATTGGGTTTGTGTGGCAAGGTTTTGCTAGTGGGGGGACAACAGTGAGGATCTTACAGCAACTTCATCCATGTCTGACAGAGCAATGGCAGCCAGCTCCAAGATGGATCTGCCACTGGCCAGGGCAGAGTCTAGCAGTAGTGGTGGTAGTGCCTCTGGGAAAACAGATTTCAGAAGGGGGAAAAGAAACTGGGCAACAACAGCTGCAGCCAGGAAGAGGACTGAGGATATGTGAGGCACACAGCCCTGCAGAGATCCTGGCCAGTAAGGAAGGAGGGGGGAGCGGTGCTCCAGGTTCTGGGACTGAGATTCCTCTGAAGCCTGTGGTGCAGACAGATCATGGGGAAGGAACTGTGGCTCTGAAGCTTATGGAGATCATACTGGAGCAGAGGAAACCCCATGCCAGAGCAGATGGACTCCCAAAGAAGACTTTGAGTGCAGGGAAGCCTGTGCTGGAGCAGGCTCTTGGCAGGCCCTGCGACCCAGTGAGGACGCACGCTAGAGCAGTCCATGGAAAAGTGCAGCCCAGATGAAGGACTCACATCAGAAAAGTTCATGGAGAGACCCCAGGCTGAAGCAGTGAAAGAGTGTGAGGATTCTCCCTTGGGGAGGAAGGAGTGGCTGAGACAAGGTGTGATGAGCTGAATACAGCCCCCATTCCCCATGCCCCTGAGCTGCTGGAGGGGAGGAGGTAGAGAAAATCAGGAGTTGAGCTGAACCCAGGAAGAAGGGTAGGTTTGGGAGGAAATTGTCCTTGAGATCTCATTTCTCTTATCTGATTTGATTGGTAATAAATTAAATGTCCCCAGGTGGAGTCTGTTTTGCCCATGACTGTAACTGGTAAGTAATTTCTCCATGCCCTTATCTCAACCCATGGGGTTTTCATTATATTTTTTCTCCCCCGCCTGGCTGTGGAAGAGAGTGTGAGAGTGGCTTGGGTGGGTACCTGACATTCAAGCAAGATCAACCCACCACATTATGCTAGGGGAAGGCTCGGTAGATTAATAGGATATGACACATAATTTTCTAGGTGTTTTCTGATATCTGCTCTTTCAATGCCAATTGCTTCAGTTTTCAAAAAGCCTTGATAACTCCCAGCTCTAACTGTGTTGCTGGCAGAATATCTAAATGATCTTATGATCTTAGGAAAATGAGCTCCTTTTCCATGGCAAAATCTGTTTCATTTTGGTTTATTTTATTTTATGTGTTTACTTTTATGACTTACTGATAATCTCTTTTAAAGATCTGCGTTTGTAGTACTATGCTTAAGAGTAGAGAAGTAGATTATTTGCCCAAGATATATAATGGTCTGTTTAAGTAAGAGAATTTAAGATGTGTTATGCTTTGGTTTCAAAACATAGATATGAAGATACTCATTATATCAGGTTTTTAGGAATAAGATGAAGATTCCCAAATTGCTAGTATATTTAGAAAACTTACTTTTAAACCTACTTTTGGCATGCCAGCTTAACTATTTCATTTTGTAGTGTTTTCATCAACACTGAATTTCTTTAAAAGAGGAGGAAAAATGAAGGAGTATGGCAAAACCTGTGTTCAGAGATCATGTTGCATTTCTGCAGAGACCGGAAACTAAATAACTAATTTCAGAGCAACCAGGATGGCTTTAACACCTCTCTAGAACCCTCTGAATTTCAAATTACAGACAGCACTCAAAGGCAGCGGAGCAATAGTGCTGAAAAGAGCACTTAGTGAGAAGATGTGGCCCTTTTTGCTCACCTTTTTTTGCAATGTTATTTCTATCTCTGTGAATTTTCTTGTAAGGTGAAAACATTCATCTTCATAAAAACTCTGATGACAGATTCAAAATGTATTGACCTTGGAGAAAGACATTTTTAATGCTTCACTTCATTTGAAACGAAAATACTGCATTTCATAACATTTAGGTTGCAAACACCAAGGTACAGATTTATATGCATGACCCTCATTTTTCTTGGTGATGTCATAATTCTTACTAACATTCCTGAATTTTTCTTTTATATTTTATTTTCATGAAACACAAACACTTTGGATGCGAGATACCATAATGTTGTTTTTTTTTTTTTTTTTCCCTTTTCTGGACAGAAGAAACAGTTTTCATTAGTTGTAATGAACTGTGTGGAAACAGGAAGTCTGTTACTTTATAGCAAATACAAAAACCCATCAAAACTTAATGCTGAAAATATATAAACGACTTTGTCATGACTTTTCTTTTGTTTACTGTCAATAGCTTGCTACAGCATCCTCTGTTAATTCTTTTTCTATCGTTTTTCTGCAAGAATTGTGTGAAATTTTCTGTTGGGGAAATTTGTTGAATTTATTCTCCAGTTACGGCAGAAATATGAAGCTGCAACTTCATTTTTTGTTTTCCAAACAAAGAATGCTTAACTCCAAACCCGGTGACAATTGCTGCAGTGGTTTTGCCTTTTCCTAACCAATCCCACAGCATTATTCAGCTCCTCTGGGTACAGTTTCTGCTTTGCCAGCAGAAGATAGACTATCACAAAATTACAGCTTATATCACTTTTTGGTCTGTTGGCCTGTTTTTACTGCATTTCATTTCCAGCTCGTAAAATTTGATGTTTGTAAATGGCAAGCCCATCATTTCTTATCAGAGTATGTCCAGCATAACTGACATTAATTATAAAACTCTCCATCATCCCAGGTTAGTGTATTGAAATATCATGAGAAGGAATTGCTGCTGAGGCTTCTGTCATCAATTGAACATATATTTTCAACTTGTTTGTCAAAAAATAATACAGATTATGCTTCAGGTTGGGGGTTGGTGAATGTTATTTTAACAATAGATAACATTTATTCCTGATTCCCTGAATAATATGAAAAGATAGTAATATAAAATTTTATCTAGGGATGAGGCAGGTGCAAAGGAATGACTGTTTACATCTCTGCAGTATTTTGTTCTGACCTATATTTGGAAATTGCTACTTCCTTTGGATTTAAATAAACAAACTGTTAGTTTAAGAAATTATACTCACATATACATAGGTTGTGAAAATTTGTAAATGTCCAGGGGTAACCCCTGCCTTGTCACATGCATAAATGCACACATGCACACACTCTACAGGGAATGCAGACCTGTTGGTCTAACCTCTGTTCCTGGAAAAATTACGGAGAAGATCATACTAGGTAATATTAAAAAATATTTAAAGAATAGTGCAATCATTAGGCATACTCACCCTTGGGTTGTGAAAGGAAAGTCCTGCTTAATTATTCTGATATCCTTCTATGACATGGTCAGTAGCCTCATGGTAAAATTACAGCAGTAGAATTACAGTTTTATGGATATTAATAAGGCTTTTGATAGTGTCCCTCACAGCATCCTTCTTGCTAAGTTGTCTAGCTGTGAGATGAGCACAGTGCACTGAGTGTAGACTGGTGGACGGTCAAGCTCAAGGGGTTGCAGTGACTGGGACCACATCTGGCTGGTGTCTGGTCATCACTGGTGTTCCTCAGGGTTCATTTCTAGAGCCAGAGCTGTTTGATACATTTATCAGTGCTCTGGATGCAGCAGCTGAATGCACCATTAATTAATTTGCTCATGATACCACATTGGGAAGTGCTGTTTGTTGACTCCTTTGAGGGAAGAGTGGTTTTGCAGAGGGATCTAAAGAGACTAGGGCAATGATTAGTGGGATTAAATTTAACAAGAAAAGAATAGCATTCTGCAGCTAGAACAGAGTAAATCCAGACAAAGGATAAACAAGGAGAGGAACGACTGGACAACAGCCCTGCAGAAAGGGAGCTGTGGCTGCTGGTCACAGAGGGCTCAGTAGGAGTCAGCAGCATGCCCCTGTAGCCATGAAGGCAAGCCCCTTCCTGAAGTGCATCAAACACAACACCACCAGCTGCTCAAAAGAGGTGATTATCCTGTTGTATTGAGTGTTGATGCTGCCTCACCTGGAGTACTGCATGCAGTTCGGGCCTCTCAATTTAATAAGGATTTGCAGATGCTTGAGTACCCCCAGAGGAAGGCAACAAAGCTGCTGAAAGGGCTGTAAGGAATGTCCTGTGAACAGCAGCTGGGGTCACTGTGTGTTTGTCTAGTTTAGAGAGCAGGTTGAGTGACCTCATTGCTCTGTACAGCTTCCTGGGGAGCGAAGTGCTCACCTCTTCTCCCTGGGGTTCAGTGACAGGACACACAGGAATGGCACAAAATTGTGCCAGGGGAGGTTTAGAATGGACATTGGAATAATTTCTTTACCCAGAGTGTGGCAAAATCCTGGAACAAGCTCCTAGAGAAGTGTTTCATACCCCAGGCCTGTCAGTGTTTAGGAAGTATTTGGATATTCCCCTCAGTAACAGGCTTCAACTTTTGGTCAGTCCTGAAGTGGTCAGGCTGTTGGATTGGATGATGATTGTAGGTCCCTTCCAACTGACATTGCCCATTCCATTCCATTCCATTCCATTCCATTCCATTCCATTCCATTCCATTCCATTCCATTCCATTCCATTCCTTCAGCATTTTTTCCCTTTAATTTGTATCAGTGGTCTCTTTTTCGGTTCAGCAAAGCATATACACAATAAAGCATTTTTGCCAAATTTCTTTTGTTTGAAAAAAAATTTATTTTCAGGAGAAATCTCCTCTTTTGTGTAATTTATAGAGACATGCCTTAGAAATGCTGGAGATCTAATTTCTTGCTCTGACTTGGGCTAGTTAGCCTGAAAGTACCTGCTGACTAGGAGGACTGCAAGAAAAAAGAATTAAAAAATGGAATGTACATCTAGTGGCAAATTTCTCCTTTTTAAACATGAGAGCAAAATTTTTGGTGCAAGAATTTGGTGAATATTCAAATTTCCAGTCAATTCTCAAGCTTGTTCCTGTGTCTGGAGACATGAAACTTTTGGAAAAAACTATTTGAATGAGGCAAAATTATTTTAGGGAGAAAAAAATGATTGTTTTAACTTATCTTTATGATCTGTCTACTCTTAGCAGACAAGGGAGATGGTGATGAGCTTTCCATATTTCCGCTTTGCCTTCCTAGCACCATATATAGGAAAAAAAGTAACAGTGCTTCTGTTGGTTAAAAAGACAATGGCAATTGTCCCTTTGTGGTTGGCTGACCCCAGACAGCAATAAGGCACCCACTCAAACACTAGTTATCACCCCTCCCAACTGGCTGGGGTAGAAATTCAGAAAAGCAACAGCAGGGAAACTTGTGGTTTCAGTCAAAACCTAATAAGTGAAAGAAAGAGGAGAGAAAAAAACCAACCAAACAAACAAAAAAACAATCTACCAGTCAACAAGTAGACCAAACCCAAAATAAGTGATGCAAAACTGTCATTCACCACCTTGTACAAGCAGATCAACCAGTTTTCAAGCAATGGCTTCATAGGAAGGACCAGACTACTATTTTTTTCTGGGTGCACATCATGGTATATAATGTCGAATAGCACCTTGGTCAGTTTGATCTGGCTTGTTTGTGTCCCTCTCTTTCTTGTGTCCTCCTCCAGCCTTCTCCCTGGTGTGGCAGAATGAGTACCAGAGAAAGTCTTGACACTGTGCAAAGGACTACTTGGCAAAAGCTGACACTGGTGTGTTATTAACATCATTTTAGTTGCAAATCCAAAAGGCAGCACTATAGGAAGAAAGTGCACAGCATTTTATAGCATGCTATTATAATATCCTGTATCCATCAAGCCATAAAGAGAACTATTTTCAGGATGCCAGTACATCTTATGTCCTCTGCCTCTGAGTGAGCACAGCAAAAGAGAAAGCTCTGGAGAGCTTTATTATTAGGAAGGGTAAAAAAGGGAAATGGTCCATCTTTTCTTTCAAGAAAGAGGTCTGAATATTATTAGATTATAGTAGAGCAGGTGTTTTGAGGATCAAAATATTTATGAAGACTAAAGACACAGCAGGAAATTACTAGATGACAAGTTACTGCAGGGTGGTGGCTATAAACATGCAATCATAAAATAGGTTGAAGTAGCTTGCCCCTTAATGAGAAAATAACAAGGTACCTCATTTTTTCATTAAAAGCAGAAGTTTACAAAAAGGCAGCTTCCAGAGAATTGCTAATGTACAGGATCATATTGCCCCTTAAGCAATTGCTTGTGTGTGAGTACATTCAAGTCCATATTTTCAGCACTAAAAATTAATCTCCACAGCGACACAGAGTGGGTTGGACTGAAGCAAATCATGATTAAATGAAAACTTAGCAACATGCTTCACTCAGTAATCTCATTTGTACCCTACTTTGTGAAACCTCAAACAGCTGTGGTTGAGAAGCACGGAGATAGTGCTAATATTTGCTAGACAACACACATTTAAGTTTTTCTTCTGCATAAATTTCAAAGGTGACTCTGAGGGTGTGCTGTGCTTATCTTTGTATCCTTAAGGCAGGTCAGTGACTCTCAGTGCGCACACCAAGCAGAGCATGGCCAGCTCAGCAGGGCAAAGGGCAGCTCCTGCAATCTCTAGAGAGCTGCAGCTATCCTGTACTCATGCCTGCTGCTGATCTAGGAGAGGGGCATAAGAGCAATTGTCTCACACAGGCACAATAAGCTTACTAGCAACCTCTAGCTCAGTTTCTTCTGGCTATGTCTCAGTTGTGAAAGCAGATTGAAGAGTGTTGGGCTTGGCTTCATCCTATTCACTCCAGGTCAGGGCCAAGATCAGCATGATGCAGTCTGGGCAGAGGCATATCAGCAGCATCACAAAGCCAAAGATCAAAGGAAACAGTCTGAGTTCAAATCAGCTCTGCAGCTAAAGCCTCTGAGCTTTGGGGCCTTGAGAGCTAGCATGATAGAACAGAACAAGAGAGGGAACCACATATTTTCTCCCTCAGACCTAGCTGAGATGACTGGAGACCAGAACAGCACAAGATGCAAAGAACGACTGCAGAGGGCACTCTCCTTGTGCAGGAGTCTTCACTGTTAGGGAGAGAAAAACACAATTTAGATTCCAACTGTTTGAACTGCTAAGAGCCGTGAAAAGCTAAGCTAATACAAAATGCTACTTCAGGTAAGGATAATGAAAAAGGATGCCCAGCAGTTGGAACCTGGAGATACAGGTCTGACACAATACTAGTTGGAGAAGGATGTTTTGTGCTTGTAGTTGTTGCCATGTGAGCATATGAGCAATGACTGCAGAGGATAAGAAAGTAGGACAGGATTATGGCACACAACAGAGACCTGCGGTTAACGAGAAACTACTTTATACATCAGACTTCCAAAACAGCTGAATGAAAATGCAGTTTATTGAATGCAAGCACTTCCTTCTTTAAAAGACCAGCAGACCCAGGAGGCAAAGAGATTAAAGCACATTCCTACTTGGAAGCAGAATAAAATAGGGACCACATAGGCACTTTCATTAATTCAGGCTCAAGTCCCTTTCTAGACCTGTTTTGGTCATTATTTGTCACCTTGTATTTGTATGCATGACAGTTCTCCTTAGTCCAGAACAGAAGCCAGCCCTGAGTATGTTTGAAATAAACAGTGAAAGATTTTTATCCAATAACCTCTAATTCAGCTGTCTTCACAGAAGCAATTACCAGAAATGAAGAGGAAATTTGTTTAGTCAGTCATTCATTCAGACGTTTCCTGAAAACATTCTCTTTGACTGTCAGTGTATTAGATTTTCAAACATCTACGAAAAAACCCCAAAACAGAACAAACAAAAAATCCAAGCAATTTTTTTTTTTCTGTTGAAGTAATCTAATAAAAAAATATTTTGGATTTGACATATTCTCTTTTTTCCATGACATTAAGTGATCCCACAGCAGACTAATATAATGTTTAGATAAATATATGGGAAGAAAAAGAGTAGAATGGGAAAGTTCTGGGCCAGAATTTAGGTTTTTTCTCAGAAAGGAATATTCTGGGTATACCTGATGACCTGCAGTTCAGCTTTTCTGATTAGCAAGATCATATGAATGGGTGATTCTTTCCTAATCTGATGGCAACCAGAGAAATAGAGAAATAGGTTCTTTGTTCAAAAACTCATGATTATGAATAGATAAGTTATCTGTGATGTTTTATACTGTCCATTAATGGTGCTTTATTTAAAGAAGATTTAATTGAAAGTAAGGCAAATTTAAAAGTGTGATTTTATTTTAAAGATAACATTCTGAATTCAGAAGCTTCATCTCTTCAGACCATTTGATAGTATAGATAAAAAAGAGAATATCAACATGCTGAATCTTGCAGAGGGAAAAATATCTCTCTTCTAGATAAATACAGCTATATCAAAAGTATCTATCACAAATCAAGTGAGGAACTGAACTGAACAAATATGTTTTGAGAAGCTGCTCTTGAAAAAAGTAATTTATGAAGCATTGCCAGCCATAAATATGCCTTGAGGTTTGGTGTTAATACATATTTCAGTTATCACTATGGAAACTCAGAGTAACAACTTCGCTAAAGATCTATAAATACGTGAGTAAAAACAGAAACAGATTTCCAAGCAGCAGCTGAAGGCAGAAACAAATGTATCTGTCTTTTCTTATGGCAGTAATTGCCAGAGTAGAAGTACCAAGAGGTTTCCACTGGCATTTCTAGGTTTCAGCTCCTTTTGAAAACAGTAAATTTGCAGTAACAATTCAGAAGACTTCAGCATATCTTTCAACTAAATGTTTCAATGTGCAAACAAATGTCTAGCTTAGCTGGAGAGGCATACAGCCTGAAAACTACAAAATGCTTAAAATGTTCATTTCCTATAATACAATTCAACTTATGATTGAGAAAAACAGGTAAGCATTAACTATGTTAATGTTTGAAGGAAACTAGATGCTTCTCTCCATTAAAACTTCAAATGCATGTGTAAGTACAAAGTGGGAAACTTGGTTATTAAGCTGACTGAGTTGTAATTTATCAATATGTAACCTTCCTTCCCTCTGCACAGCATTGCTTCAGAGCAGAGCCTGTTATGGTTTGGGATATCAAAGAATAACATACACAATGGGTGATAAAACACTTGAGCTAAAGAGCTGTGCTTTGATATGCACTCTGAAAATTTCTGATATTCCTTGATTTAAAATAAAAGTGTCCTAAGTAAAGCAGGAGTGAAGTTACAGACCTAAAATAATATAGGACCTCAGGCAAAAAAAAAAAGATATTTTGAAGACCTGTAACTCAATTATGTCTACTTTTAAAAAAATCATTGGGCATATTCCTTCTAGCATATTGATATATTGCTGTTTTAAGATGTGTTCTGTAGAACTGATGTTTTTACAAGAAAATTCTCAAACATACATATTCAAGGATGTTCAGGCAAGAGCACTAAAATGATAAAATGTGTAAGGGAAAGTAGCATCTTTTTTTAAGACAGTTGATATATAAAGGGAAAAGAAGATATCTTTTGGACTTGCAGACTTTTTACAAAACCCCCTGTGTGTCAAATCTTTTACCTGCTTTTTTTTCCAGTTGGTTGAGCAGGAGAGATTACATCTTTATTTAAAAATTGCCTCTTTTGCTTTGTTGCTATACTGTTTTGCCACCACTACTTCTAAAATAGTACACAAATGTGTTTCAGTAACAGATATTAAAAATACATAAAATTTATTTTCTTTTCTATGTTGGTCCTATAATATTCAGAGAGAAACAGTCTCACTCTAGATACTTCTAGGAGCAGCAGCTGCCTTACTACTATCCCATGTGATTAATGCTTCAGACTAGTGCTTTTAGCTCCCAACATCTTCAGTTTCCCTGACTTAATTTTTCTTCAGTCCCCAGAAGAGAACACATTAACAGTGTGTGAGCAGATATCCTGACTGTCCTGACTGCTGTTCTCATTCCAAAGCTTGCCTCATAGTGAGGCCGACTTCTCTGCTGATCATATTATTATGTTTAGGTAGATACTGGTTGATAAACAAATAAATTATTGTGAGTTTAGTGTATATTCAAGAAAGCTCTGATTTGAAATTACAGAAATCTGAAATATAGTGCCGTAGTATCAAAGAGGATTTTCGAATAGTCTTAGCTTTTGTTTCCTCCTTGACATTCTTAAAATATCTGACTCACTCAGGTCAGCCCAGAAATAAGTGAATTGAACAATTTACTTATTCAGATCTGGCAGAGCTTGAGGAGGTTTCTATTTTAGGAGCATGATGGCCTTAAATTAGAAATCACATGTCTGGATTGAATGCTCCTAAGAAATACATGTATTGACATCCTGATTTTCTCATAATTTAGCTACCAGCTATTCTAAGAACAGAAACTAAGAGCATCTGAGGGTTAAGCTATTCATAGACACAAAATGAAAGATGAAATGTATGAACTTAGAAGGAGAATCTTGCCTCTGACAGTGTCTTCTTGGGAGGGCAAATTTAAGATACACAAACATGCATATAGATATGTACACACAGGCTTCTTCTGAGCACTATGCAATGTGTTCTTTTGCTACAATACTGCTTTACAACAGCTTCTTCACTGAGACAGAAAAGAACTGAACTGCTTTGAAACTAAAACACAGACTCAGATTACAGAAGAGTAGTAGGGCTGAATCTAAAGGATGTCTGAATGACTAAAAGGAAAATTTTTGGTTGTAGACATATAAGTCTAAACCTCAAATCTAGTCACCCTGGCAGTGCTCAGCAACAATTCTTGGCTCAATAGATGATCTTTCTAATCTTGAATGGCATCATCAGTTCTGTTTCCTGTCTGGGTGTAAGTGGTTTCAGTGCTGCAGACAGTAGCATTCCAGAGAAGATCTCTGCTATACTGGAGCTTCTGAACTAAGGAAACCCTCACTATTCCTTTCTGTGATCTGAAGATTGTAGTGATATTTTACATTTTCCTTGTAGTCTCTTGTAGGTATATTCCAGAAAGCCTAATAGCTTTCCAGTACTCCTGTTGTCATTTGGTCTTTTTATTTCTTCCCTCACTTATTTCTTTAAGGAAAGATTCAGTCTGTGACAGAATGCAGTTATCACTGGTCATTACAAGGCAGTAGTTACATGATTTTTTTCTGAATTTCAATGTAATAAAAATATTTTAAAGCTTTTTTCTTTCTTCTACTTTTTCATGTTTTACTAATGCTAATAGATAATAGCAACAGCAAAGAATATCTATGAGTAAATGCCATACACATTTGGTCTGTTTTTCTGCTTCACTTGTTCTTTAAAGCACTTTTCATCTAGATTAATGCATTCAAAACATCATTTTAATTATTTTTATTATGCCTGGTTTCAGCTTTCTGCATTAAAAATGTGAGTGTACAGTTCATTTAAGGATTCAATACCCTTGTTAGACTGTAATTCATGTCATCTTCCCCATTTACATTCCAGCAATTCATGGAATTTAGTTGATTTATAGAAGTGTTTGGACCCGGAACCCTGCCTCTGCTACTGAATATGATTTTGTATAGGGACTATTTTACACACTAAAGCATAACAGTTAGTAAGTAATAAGACATTTCTGTTTTGGGCAGCTGCTGCTGATACTGTGTTTTGTGATTATCTAAAGGCAACTTTCCCTTTCCTTCCACTTCTAAAATATTGATTTCAGTACTAAACTGTCCACTCCTCAGTGCTGGAGAGGACTTCTTGGATAGTCTTGGCATCAGTTCCAAATATTAGAAGTGAAGGAAGTGAGACAGATAAAGAGGTGTAACTAAGTTTTTAAATGTTTAGGTAAAAAATTCTTTTGCAGTTCTGGTGAAATGTGTTGTTAGTTCTTACTGTGACAGTTTGATGAAGTGAAACTCTTTCTGGAGCAGAGCAAGATAAAATTCTTATATGGCTCAACTGGAAACTTTTACTCTACATTGTACTAACACATATATTATATTTTTGAAGAGGTGAATTGGGATTTAGAGTTAAAAAAGTAAGAGCAATACACAAATGTGTTTAGATGTCTGTTCTGGGAATGGTTTCATCTCATGACCCCTTGTGACTGAATGAAATGGATCACTCAGTGCAAATGCAGGGCCAGAAGGCACTGTCTGAACAGCCATTCAATTCTATTGGATTTCTGCTGAATAATTTACAATGCACTTTCTCAGGGAAGGAAGAGGATCCTTATGACTAGGCATGTGCATGTGCATTGGTAACCTATATTTAGAGCTCAGAAGATATCTTTGCCTTAGGACATCTGTCACCATTTTTCTTTCACTGCTCCAAATAACCTCTTTTTCTGAAGAGTGAAGATTCCAAGGATGTGGTCTATTACCTCTAACAAGCTTTCCTCAGCCAAAATATGGAGATGGTTTCTGGCAAGCACATCAGACAGACAGACATAATTTCTAAGAACTGCAGCATAACAAATCGGAACCCACCTGTACTTGTTCTTGCCACTCTTTCAGTGTCTTATTCTCATCTCTGTGAATCTGCAGCAATCTGGAGAGTAATGCCTTGAAGTGACAGAGATAAAGCAATGGTAAAATGCAGATGAAATAAACTGAAACTTTTCGAACAGGTCAGAATGCATCTATTTATATGTACAATGGAGCACAATGTTTTAAGATCAGCTCCCTCAAAAAAAAATTAATCTTGAGTTTCTCTGAAAAGACAAAAAGTAACCAGATTTATGAAGATGGATTGCAATTTTATATACATGATGTCCTTCAAGGAAAGCTGATGACATGTACTGTTTGTGGCATGAGATTGCTCTGTCACGCTGTGATTGCCTAACACTTTCATGTTGAGAGGAGAAAAATATGCCTGACCACCAGAATGCTTGCTAACTGTGGGTCTGACATTTGGTGATGCAATAATATTGAATAATCAGTTGTTTGTTTCAATCTGTATATGCTCAAGATAAGAAGACATATTTACAACCTCAGGAAAATTTGGTGGGGGTGGGGGGTGTTCCCAGTGCATGAGAACCTTGTTAAGGAAAATCAACACTCAGCCTGGCAGCCTAAAACATGCTTGATCATTTTGGTGTTTTAATCACATTTCAATCTAATTATGAAGCCACCGTATCTTGCATGGGCATATTTCTGTGTTCAGTCATCTTTCTAACCCCTGTTTTAGGTATCATGCCAGTGTATCTGCTGTAAGGTGGATCCTATAAAGAACATGAAATGTCCTCTGCCAAATACCTCCTAACACAAATTTAAACTTGTGACAATAACTGTCAAACCATATTGAAGACAAAGCGCTATCAGTGCTTATAGATTCCTTTGTTTAGTCCTGCAAAGCTTAGGCTGAAATTTTGAGCTTCGTGCTTTTGGAGTCTTAGTTTTCTCAGGTGTGAAACAACTTTGGAATTTTTTTTATTTTCACACCTGAGATCTCCATGTATCTCAGCCTAAGAATAATACCTAGTTATTTGTTTGTATTACATCTTCACACAGGGTTCTGAAATGTTTTTCTAGAAGTGCTTTCCCCTATAAATATCCTCAGCAGAAAGCAGTGAAATAGTATTACAAGGTTATTTTCTTCTTGGTGAGAATTTTTCCTAAAACATGTGAAGTTTTTTTGTTAGATGGTAGATCATGACACAGGTCAAGACAAACCTATGCAGCTTCTTACCATAGTGGAGATAGCAGATACCATGTCAGTACTGGTGCACCTTGCAGTGGTTTAGAGCATAATATCAGTACCGCAAGGTTCTGCTCACCTATGAGAAATAAAACCCTACAGCTGGGAAGTTTCCTCATCATTGTGGATGTCCTCTATGTTCTTTGTGGGACATATGCAACCTGAATAGGTTTTAAGCACAGTACTTACACTTTCTGCTACACATCTTAGTGTATAAATTAGTTGTGTGGATGCCTAATGCTGTTCACATACAATTCATGTACTAACTCTGCTTTGAACACATCATTAACATTATTCTCCCTCTCAGACATCTTGTGGAGGTCTTGTGGACTTGGAAAAGTGGCTGTTCTTTCCTTAAAGGTAGTAATCTTAAATAACCATAACTTATTTATTGTTGTGTGGGAACTGCATCACAGCTTCTATTGCTATCCTTGGCATTCTCTACCGCTTTCTTGAGTGCCAAATCACTGTGGAGCCTCAGTCTGTGTCATCCAGCAGGCTCCCTTACCCTAAATAATAGTCCTCGATCACTAAACCTGTTTACAGAGCTATTGAGTTGTATAAGTTCATGGAGGGCTGTGCCAGTATTTTCTGTGGACTCCTTATGAAATTATGATAAATGCCTCTCTCATAAATGAAATTTCAGAGGAAATTAAAGAGCTATCAGATTTAGTCATGATGGTATTACCTGACATCTGAAGTCAGGTGGTTTTTTTTTGCATAGATGATATGTGATTCCTTTCAGCCTACAGGATTTTCAAGTAGTGATCATTTTTTCCCTCTTCTGGATTATATTTTAGGTTAGACAATGTGGAATAATATGATAAACTAAAAAATATCTTCTTATCCAGTCACCACCCACCAAAAGAAATATTTGTGTGTAAGGAATGACAATGGAGTAAGAAGTCAGGCTTGGCTTACTGCAGAAGCAGTGGGGGAAGCCACAGTGCTGAACAATGCTGAACAATCAGATAACACTTGTACATTAAATAGTTGGGGAACACAAAAAGTAGATGATCTGTTAGAATGAAAAAGAGTTATGCCAAGTCATTTATTCAAACTTCTACTCTTCTACTGTCTGCATTTTGCAGACAGTAAGAAGCAAAAAT
>VXBU01009335.1:42113-103996 GCA_013400315.1 Bombycilla garrulus | reverse complement strand
CCCAAAAAAAAAAACAACAAAAAACAAACAGAAAAACCCCAACAAAAGCCACTTGGAAAGTGTAACTGGAAGCCAAAGTATCATATCTTGATCAAAATGTTGTTCCTTCATTTTAAGACCTGAAAGGGACAATGTGATAATAAAAATTGTCAGATGTCTCCATCCTTCCTTTTTATTCTCAGCCAATGTACTGGTTTTTACATTGGATTATGAAAAATTATGGAGCATAGAAATATTGCTTCCTACCTAAGTTTCTTTAATATTATTTCATCACTTCTATTTCCTCTTCAAAAGAAGCCAAATTCACAGAATCTCATGGTGGGTGAGTTTGGAAGGCAGCCTTGGAAGTCATGTTATCTAACCTTCCAAGTAACCTATAGTCAGTTTGCCTGGATTGTGTCCACCATCTCCAAGGTGAGAGTTTTTACCACTTTTCTGGGTAGCCTGTGCCCATGCTCAGTCACCTTCTCAGTAAAAAATGCATTTCCTGACGTTCAGAGGGGAGCTCCTGTGTTTCAGCACATGCTTATTGTCTCTGGTCCTGCCACCAGACACCACTGAAAATAGCCTGTCTCTGTCCTCTTTGCACCCTCCTTCAGGTATTGATGAAATTTCCCCTGAGCCTTTTTTTTTTTTTTTCCTCCAGGCTTCTCCAGCTCTCTCAGCCTTTCATCATAGGAGAGATGCTCAGTTCCTTAATCATTTTTGTGGCCTTTTACTGGAATTTCTCCTGTATGTTCACAGTCCTCTTGTACTGGGGCGTCCAGCACTGGGCGCAGCATTGCAGATGTGGCCACATCAGTGCTGAGGAGATGGAAAGGGTCACCTTCCCTGACCTGCTGGAAGTACTTTGTCTGCTGCAGCCCAAGGTCCATTAGCCTCCTTTGTAACAAGGGCACACTGCTGGTGCAAGTTCAACTCGGCATCCACCAGGATCCCCAGGGCCTTTTTTTGCCAAGCGCCTTTCCAGTTGACAGCCTTCAGCATATTCTGGTGCCTGGGGTTGTTCATTCCCAGGTGCAGTACTCTGCGTTTTTCCCTTTGTGTGGTTTATTTTGGCCCCTTTCTCCAGCCTGCCAAGGTCCCTTGGGATGGCTGTGTGACCCTCTGGTGCAGCAGTCACTCCTCACAGTTTAGTGTCATATCAAACTTGCTGCAAGGTCACTCTGCCCCATCCCTGACAGCTGCCCCGGGGTACATCAGCAGTTACTGCCTCTTAATAGACTCTGTGCCATGGATCAACATCCTCTGGGCCTGGCCATTCAACCAGTTTTCAATCCAACTCAGAATATGACTCTGATATGGGTAAAATGTCTTGATCAAGGCACTTACGATCTGTAATTTCTGGAATAATTTATCAGTTGTGTAAATTAAAAATTAGTAGCCATGTCCATGTAATTATTTACGTATTTACATAGGTATTTTTCTGAATATTTTTCTGAAAATGGATATTAAAATTTAAATTTCTCTTTTTTTTAATTGATTTTACTGATCTACAGCTTCTCATTAGTAGTGATATCTAGTGAGGCACATATATTAAAGGAGGATTAAGTCCTAATTATGGATATATTTTTATTATGTAGGAACAAAGTATAAGAAAGTTATTTCATTTAAATTCCCTAATCTACACATAACTATTTAATATTGCAAAAGTTCACCTTGTATGTGGTGATTTTTAATGTGATACTAATTTATATTCATAGCTGTATGCTGTTTTAACCCACAGTGAAAAAAGTAAAATAACCTAATAAAACCTTTCCCTTAAAATTTTGAATCTCATAATTTTTAAAGTTCCATTTCCAATGTGCAGATTGTCAATGACATGACATTTTGTATGTCTTCTGAAATTTCTGAATGAATTTATAAATGTTAAACAGAGATCGAAAGGAAAAGCAAATCATCACATTGGGCACAGCAGTCAGGGCTCTTGCCCATGGGTTGAAGAACAGCATTTTTTTTGTTACTAACAGATGTCTTGCATAGTAGTACCCAGTCTTGATTATGACAACAAATTATAGCCTACCTTCTGCTTCCTGCAGTACTGTTCTTAAAATCTGTTCATAATAGTTTCTTATTTGAATTTTTTCTCCTCATAATCTCCTTCCTAATTCTGGCTAGTTTTAGTCTCCTTCTCACTTCCATTTACCACCATACTTTTCCCTCCTTCTCCCTTTCCAGAACTCATCTACCTTGCTTTCCTTCCATACAGCTCTGTCCCAAGTCTTCACATTGAATTCTTCATGATTTTTTTTTCCTCATTATTCCCTTAGGCTATCTTGATGTGACTTTTAATATTTAAGAACAATGTTTCTGGCTCTTGGATGTGAGGCAGTTAGAGAGGGCAGCCTCTGTTCTTTTTTCTTGGGAAAAGCAGAATTATACATGGTTACTCAACAAGGCACACAGAAAAATACCATAGCAAGGAAAGTATTGATTTTGTTTTCTGTTTTGCACAACATGTTTTTCAAAATCTGTGCAATCAGTGAATGAGTTAAATTCTGGATTGACAGAAGCATCTGTCAAAGATGAATAAGAGGCGTGAATAGAACAGCTACTTTTATGGTAAACAAAAGTGTTTTCCCCAAGATTAATAAATTATGGTGATATAATCTGATACTGTATCACATCGCATTCATCTAGACAGTTTACTCACGTGTGTGTCCCTCAGACAAAATATCGCAGCAGTGGAATTGAAGGAAGGCTGAATGCTGCAAAATGACCCATCTAAGCAATCTATATAGCCTTGGATATCTTCAAACATAAATAACAAATGCAATGGGGTCTTCAAGATATCTGTTCACCTCAATAATATTAATTAATCAATAGCTGAAGAGGAATATCCATTCCTTATATGTATTATCATCTATCATGTGTAAAATAAGTACCATAGCTGTAAATAGCTAAACCTCTGGAAAACCTATGTGCAAATCCCATATTTTAAATAGTTAAGCCATTCAAATTTAAGAAAAACATACCTAGCATAAATAATTTCTCTTCCACATTCCAAAGCCCAAAGAAAGTGAAGGAATATGACAGGGAAAGGTCATCAACAGTTTTTTGTTTTACTGAATATGGACAATAATTTTTGTACTACTCTCTGTCCCTTTCCTGAACAACTGAACAACATTTACAATATTTTACCTGAAATGTAGAAACCAAGTAGAAATAATCATAGTCTGAGTGATGTAAACTTAACAAGAGCAGTATTTGATTTAAACCAAAGTCTATGCAATATTGTCCATAAGACACACTCTTAGCCACTTTAACAAACCATTCAGGCCAGGCTATTGCTTTCATAAAACACAGAATTCCAAATAAAAGTGACTGAAATTTTAAATGCAGATTATTGAAGTGACCTATAAAATTCCAAGTATTTTAATTAGGGGGAAGTTGGTTCTTGTTGTCCAAAGAACAATTTATTACCGTATTTCACACCTGAACTGAGAATATTATATAAACTAATCTTGAAATTAATGCCATTGTAAATAATCAACACAGTAAATGGCCCATTATAAGTAACATTTTCTGTGATAAAATTCTGAGAAAATGTAGCATTTAGTAATTATTTTTATGTTTCAAACCCACATTTTATGACATTTTTCTGTTATTGAATAATCTGTGGAGTTTTAATCCTTTCAGCTCTGATAGCTCTTCAGATTAGAAAGACTATTATCTTTGCATTTTCTATTATGCTAGATGTGTTTCTTGGCCCGTAAATATCTTTTCTTGTTCAGCATGTATTTTTTCTTCCCACTTCATTTTAATATTTTTTTCCCTTTCCATTTGAAATATCTGTCCATATACCTACCAGCATTTCAGTTAATTTTTCTGCTATGTTCTTAATAATACTCTAAATGTCAATATCAGAAATCAAGGACCATTGTTTTTAGTATCAATCTTGATCCTGTTGCCAAGATGTCATTTCAGGATGAGAAAGTTCAAATGCCAAGAGATAATGGGTTATAATTTAAGTGACCCCTCAGTTTAACAAGAATTTTATCAGATTGTAACAGTCTTTTTCATGCTTGATTTCTCCTGTAATCAAAATGCCCTGAAGGAAATGCCACATTTTGTTCTGAACTAACAAAAGGATGATAAAAACAAGTCAGAGAAAAGGGAGAAGCACAAAGCAAACTTCAATACATTATTTTTAGAGATCTCTATTTCAGATTTTCAGATAACTTCCATTCATCTTTTTCAACTTTTTTTTGAAAAAGGGAAATTCATGATTTTCACAGTTTTGCTCCCATCTAGAGTCACAGAACATCATAGTTTGTCATACTACCAATACCATGCTCACTGGAGAAGGCTGGTTCTGCATAGCTGTAAGGTAAAGGAATTCATGTTTGCAAGGATAAAATGTACTGCTGTAAGTTTAAAAAATGATAGAAATTTAACTTCGACGGAGTAAAATAGTGCCACACATCACTGTGTTTCTAATGGGAAGTCTGCACAAAGCTATCAGCATTTTAAAAGTGTTTATTCTTAATGGATTATTGATTGATGTGCTGAATAAATTTCTGCTATGAATACCCATTGTGCCATCCCATTATGACCAATGGGATTGCAACACTTTAACCTAAACCTAAATCTGAGGCAGTTTGAAAAGGAAGACTACACACCTTTTTTTTTTTCATTTAACAAGACATCATAGCAGCCTAATCTAGCTTCACTGGTTCCAGTGGTGCAGGTCTTGATTTTCACCAGTTTGGTAGATGAAATGAAGGAAATTTGAGTAACTGTCATTCTGTGTAATATTGTAATTTGAAAAGAATGCTTTTATACATAAATTGCCAAGGAAGTATGTTTCTGCAATGAGCATATCAACTCTGAAATAGGCATTAGAATCATTTATGAAATTAAACACTTATTACCTTCAAAAGTGTTTCTAAGTTTAGACAGTTATGACTATTGGTTGAACTTAATGATTTGTTTCTAACAAGTAAAAGAAGAAAAACTTCAGAGCTGCTGATATGCTTTCTTAAAAATTCTGAGGCCGGTTGAATCTACCTTTTGAATACAGAATCATAGAATCACAGAATCATAAGGATTGGAAGGGATCTCTGGAGATCACCCAGTCCAAACTGCTGTCAAGGCACAGCAAACTGATTAAAGCAAAAATAAATTTTAAAAAAATTCATCTATTGCAGAAACTTTCTGAGAAGCTCCAGAAGCAAGATGCAATTGCATAAATCATTATGAACAAGTTGCCCATCTCTGTCACCATATTTTGGGACCACTATTTAGACATGAACTATTACATAGCCACTTACAGCAAGCAACAAAATGGCTGATTTTCATCTTTCAAAAGCCTGACATGGAAATAAGAGATTCAAACAATTAAACTGGCAGGAATTTCAAGGTAAGCTTGCAGAGATTAACAGTCAGTTTTCCACAAATCAAGACAACATTTTATATTTGCTTATCGTAACAGAAAATCTTCTCTGAGGTTTACAATACTCACATGGTATGCATGATATTCACAATATACAGATTGAAATTTGCTAATGTACAGCTCTAATTATCTCATTTCCCTGGAGGTCCATGTTACTAACAGAGCCTGTGAATAACATTTGCAGCAGTAAATTAGAAGTTTATGTGAATAATAAGCAAGGCTTTCTATCACAGATTTTGATCTTCAGATGTAGTTCCCTTCTCATAAGTGCAACAAAAAGGACACAACATTGTGCCAGCTACTACCTATGGGGGTTTGAGGAATCTGCACAAGAGCCTGCTCACTTCAATATACTGACAAATTATTTGGAAGGAGTAAATAAAATGAACAGGTCTCTTGCAAAGGATACAGTATTATTTAGGATAGTCAAGTCTAAAGTGGGCTGAAGATTATCTCATGATATTGAGTGGCAAAATGAGCAGACAAAAATCGTTGTTAAGAAGTGCACTTGAATAAATGTATCCTAAGTAGATCTGTATGTTCTCAGTTATTACGCTATTGTCAGATCTCTGAGAATGTCAGCTCAGTGTTGCATGACAATCAAAATGGCAAATAGATTATGAAAAGTTGTCAAAAAAGGGAAAAGAGAAATAAAAAATATCATACTGCTCTGGTATAAATGCACAGTATACCATTTCCATTAATGCCATGTGTGATCTTTGAGAAGATACACCCGAAAATGAAAGGCGATTAAAAAGAGAAATATACCGAATCACAGCTACTATGAAAACTCTGAAGCCCTTTTCTACATGGAAAACAGAAAGGGTAAAGCATCAGGAATAGTACAGAAAATAGGGTTTGTTATATTCACACTGAATATAAAACATAAAAGATACCTATTTACTTCCAGGAATTGGATTGGATAATCTTGGGTCCTTTAAAACTCTGGCTATTCTATTCTATTCTATTCTATTCTATTCTATTCTATTCTATTCTATTCTATTCTATTCTATTCTATTCTATTCTATTCTATTCTATTCTATTCATAAAATTAATGGCTATTACGGGGTTTGTTTGTTTTGTTTTGTTTTAATTTTTTGTTAAATACTGCAACATGAATAGAAAATCTGAATTTCTGATAGGGATCTAGACCCTAGCATTGCAAAATTAGTATTTGTTCTTTTTAGGGTAGCCCTATAGAATACTTTTTGTCTTATTTGTCTCCATTAAATGGGTTTTAAATGACAGAAGTTACCATACACAAAAAGAAGTTAGTCAGAGCAGGAGAGAATATTTGTCATTGAAGGCAACGTGGTACATTTTGGGGCTTAAAAAGGAACGAAAAGACAATACAGTTCAGTGGGAGGGGAAGAGAAGAAAATATGCATTAATGTAGATGCAATCATGAACTTAAAGATGTGAGTTGAGCCAGAAAATCATAAAAGATGAAAAAGTAACCCATGGAATTGACAAACAATCCAAATAGTGTGGAAAACATAATTTCAGTTCTTATCAGAATAGCCAGAAACTATACTAAACTTAGGCAAAGAAATGTGTACAATATTTGCTTAATTTTGTTTTAATATGTGTGTCTCATGCATGAGATAGTCCACTGCTTTGGAATTCATACCAATAATAATAAAACTGCAAGCACAGTCTGTAGGACTCAACCCCAACAGTGATTCCAATAGCTATGGAATGTTGCAAACTCAGTGATAACATCCAAATTCTTGGGTACAGAGGATCCCCACCCAAAAAATACACCTTTGGGCATGAAACCTCATTCTCTTTCCAGAGACCTACGAGCTCCACCTACACTGATCCCACTGGACTGACCAACATGGCAATTCTATTTGGATATAAAATGACAACTCAGATCTGAACATCTTTCTGAATAAGTAAAGACTAAACATAACTAGCAAAACAAAACTCAAAGATTTTTGCATGCAGTTTGTCAGCTGAAAGAAGTTCTGTTATTTCAGTTATACAGCTCCATTATCCATTATCATAGGTACATTAATTGTATCTATGCTAAACAGAAGTATTATATATATTACTCAACTCCATTTTTATTTGATTGCTTCCAAAAAACCCAGAAATCAACCAAAAAAACCTGTCCACTCTACTGATACTAGAGGAAAAAAAGAGCAAATATGCCATCTGTTTTCCTCAGACACATACTTGGTAGTGTCTTTTAACCCAATTTGCCTAGTTTCTAAATGGCAAGCATTGATCCATACACTATTACAATCCGTGACCTCACCCATGTTTCAGCCCACTGGCTTACAATGAGCAAACCAAGTAATTGAATGCAATCTCAGTGGCAAAACAGCATGAAGAACTTTAGAAAAGATGACCCCTTCTCTATGCTCCCACCTCAGCAGTCTATAAAATTTATAGAAAAGCTCAGCAGCTTCTGCAGAGCATTCGTCAAGGAGCACAAGGGTTGCTGAACTCTGTCGGTAGCCACTTGATGAATTCTGTGTTACTCTCCATGCGAGTTCCTCTCCTCTGTCCTACTTGTTGAAGCATGCAACAAACCTTACCCTGCAGGGGTTTATGATGCTATTGAACCACTGTTGTGTAGTGGAGCATTTTCAAGATCTAAAGTGCAGCCTTAAAAAAGAAGTACAAATAAAAAGTCTCTTGGTTCTGGAAGATTAGAAAAATTTAAGCTGAATTGACTTACTCTTCGTGGCCTTTGTGGAATGCAGGCAGACATACAATAAAAGCTCCATAAAGTTAACATGAGAAGAAAAGCATGAAGGAACTCAGTTTTTCTAAAGAACAAACAAAGGTTAGCCAACCTATTTATCAATATTTCTTTGTACCTGCTGTGAGCAATATCCTCATGCACATCTCTGTAACATTAACTAAGTTTTATTGTGATAAACCAAAAGCTATCTATGCAGTTTAGCTACAGGCACTGTATTTTAAAAGTAAGTGATATTAGGTAAAATACTTGTATATAGCCAACATTTTCTGTGATTGAAAAATACAAAGGATGAAAGAAATCTTTATGCTCTTCTGACATATTTTTTTCTTGTTCTCACCACTTTGTAAGGATTCTCAAACCATGTCTTCAGTGGGTGAGTGCAGGGAGTCAAGGAGAAAAAGGGTGCTTACTTTTTCTTTTTTATTTTTTTTTTTTTTTTTTTTCTTATCTCTTCAGCCATAATAGCACCTTTTCTTAGCTTCACTGGGAATGATGTACATAAATATCCATGAAAAAATATAATGTACTCTGATTTTTCCACCTCTCTATTTTATTTTCTGTTGTCAGTTTCATATTCTAAAACGCTTAAATCACTGCTGCTAAACACACAAGCACTGCCACCAGACCCTTCTGCTGCCTGGACTTGGAGCAGGATCAGGAGCTAGTAGTATCTTCATATGGCAGAAAGTCACATCTAGGTATGCAGTCATTATTGACTGCCCAGTAAACTCCTCTGGTCAAGAGCTCTGGTCTGTGCCTTCATTACAAATATGTTGGGAGAGGGTAGCTTAGTAAACGGTATGTGAGTATCTGATGTCCATGAAAGGCTGTATTTTCCTATTTTCTCTGCTTGTAGTTGTCTGGGTGTTTTTGAGAATCAGCCAGGTAGGATGAGCTGGTAATTACCATGAGAGACAAAGGCTAATTGCCCAATTATCCTTAGGAGGACAGCTGGGAAACTTAGTGTCCAGAGCCAATTGGAACCAGTTTGTTTTTAAGAATGGATTCCAGGCTATTATGCTGAATAAATGCTCTTCCCTTGAAAAAAGTTCCTTCATGTTGCCACAAAATCCATTTCTTTAAAACACAAAACAAAAAAACTCAAACACTAAAACACACAAAACTAAAACAACTACATTTTATACAGGTTAGTTATTCTTCTATGGTGGGTTGATGCTGGCTGGACACCAGGTGCTTACCAAGGCCATTCCATCACTCATCTCCTCAACTGGGCAGGGAAGGGAAAATATAACAAAAGGCTTGTGGATTGATATTAAGGGTAGGAAGAGATTACTCCCCAGTTACCATCAAGAGCAGAACATACTCTGTGTGGAAAATAATTTAATTTGTTATCAATCAAGTCAGGAATGGATCCCTAGTCACACTCTTCACCTCTGCAATGTGGGGTCACTTTCACAGGAAGTAGTCTTCCACAAATCTGTCCAACATGAGTCTTCCCTACAGGCAGAAGTTCTTCATGAACTGTTCCAGCATGGGTCCTTCCATAGGGTGCAGTCCTCCAAGAACAGACTGGACTCCTCATGGAGTCACAGATGATGCCAGAAAACCTGCTGCAGTGTGAGATCCTCTTTCCATGCAGCCAGAGGTCTGGAGTTTGTTGCCAGGAGTTTGTTCCAAGCATAGGCTTCCCAAGAGGTCACAGCCTCCTTTGGTTATCCATCTGCTCTGTTGTGCGGTCCTCCAGGGGCTTTAGGAGATCTCTCCTTTTGTGTCTGGAGCACCTCCTCTCTATTCCTTTACTGATCTCTGTGTCTACAGGGCTGTTTCTATCTCATTTTCTTACTACTTCCACAGCTGTTCTGCAGAAAGTTGATTTCTTTCTTGCCCTCTTCTGAGATCTGTTATCCCAGAGGTGTTACCGCCGTCACGGATGGGCTCTGCCTCAGGCAACCAGCAGCAGATCTGTCTTGGAGCCTGCTGGCATTGGCTCTGGCACACAAGAGGGGAGCTTCTGGCAGCTTCTCACAGAAGCTGTCCTTGTAGTCCCACTGCTACTGAATCTTTGCCACGCAAACCCAATACACTATCCTATGTGTTATGTTACTAAACTATTCTTTTAGCCAATACTCCCCTTTTAAGAAATTCAGAACACATCTATTTCAATGTTTTCATAAAAATTAAGAGGTTGCTTTTCAAATGAATGTTCTGATTTTCCCCCATTGTAGCACTTTGTGAAGCACCCTGAGAACATGCAGACTGGATGTATTTCAGATTAAAATATTGAAAAGATGAACTGCAGAATTGTGCTTAATATCCTCCAACTACTGAGAGACAATCAAACTAAAGGCTAGGCTAGAGATACTGTGAAATAAAAAACTTTATAAATGTGCATACTGTGCACACCAGGTCCTCAGCACCAATTGCTTTGCTGCACAAATCTACTTGTACTTGTAGGACCAAATAGTGTTGCTGTTTGCCAGTGTATACATAACATCAGATGCACTGAATTGGTTTCCTGTTCTTAATTGTCTTCTAGTGTAATCTTTTATTTTTATTGAGATTAGATACGGCAAAGGGAGATAAGTCTTAGTAGACTAAAATAAACCTGTGTTAATATTCCCACTGTTTTTTATTTTTCAAAATTACCTTCTGTGTTTTAGAAATTTTTATCTCTTTTCATAGTGAGTTTATCACCACATTTTCTGATGCTGTAAATTATACATTAATTCATTGTTAAATTAATACAGTGTTCATATGCATAGATACAGGTCCATGTATTTTATATATGCATTACAGCAGACTTGCTAAGCTTAGTTTAGACTTTGAAGCCGTTTTTTATGACTTTCATCAAGAAATTCATGCACATATTTTTCTAATGAGAATGTGAGAGACACATGGTAAAAGCAGGATGGTAGAATCTCAGTAATAGAGGCCTAAGATATTAATTTTTAGTGGTAAGTTTAAAGTATATATATATAGCTAGCCTAGTATACATTTTTTAATCAGGTTTGCAAGAACACACTACTAAATTTTATTAGATAGGTTTTTTTTTACATTGCCTGCAGGAAATCTTTATGAAATATTGCAATAAAAACATGTTTCTTCAAGAGGCAGTAATGTAATAAAATGCATCACTAGTTTTGATTGCACTGATAGCTTGTAGGAAGAAAAGTCCCTTTAGGGAGATGTGCTTTGTGTTCATAAGGAAGAGGAAAGACTATTTTGCAGTGCATTAAAACCATGGGAGCCATTAGGTTTGTATAATAAAAATCTTGTAAACACTGATAGTTTTATGGTTAGTTTTCTCAACAGCTGTTTTATGTAAGAACCTGTGGATACTTCAAGTCATAACACTTTTCAAAAGGACCATATTTGCTTTTTGTTACCTCAGCCTATGTTTTCATTCCCCTAACTTGCATAACCATGAATTGTGTTCCAATTTAAATCAATTGCAATAAAAATTATTTTCAATTTTGTGTAATAAGAAACAATTTTGGAGGGTCCATTGACTTTACAGTGTGTATATTATTTTCTAGTGAGAATACAAAAACAAAGAGCTCTTCTTAGAGAAGCAGAATGTGAAGAATAAAGCTTTAAAAAAGTAGAAAGAAATTTGGTGTCATCTGAAAGAAGGTGGTATACATGATGGCTCAAGACATTACAGATTAAATACAGATGGAAACAGGTAAAACCAGTTGAGTTATAGTTGTATTCAAAGTGCCCATCTGCAGTAAGTTCTATAAATATAAACTTAAGTTGAAGGGCAGCATTCAGTATATCTTGAAATAGGTGCCTGATTTTGTTAGAAGGTCAAGGGCATCTTTGTCACAGAAAACAGCATGATGGGTTGAAATGTGCTCAGAGGGATGGGACAATTTTATTGGAAAGAAGACAGAAATGTATGAAAAACTTCAATAGAAATCTAACTCAATGGTTTTACTTAATCCACTCAAGGGTAAAACTCCACAATGGGACTTCAAGGACATAGCTGGAGGAATGCTTATGTCTTAATATATTTGAACAATTATTGACAATTTTATGTGTTTTATTATTTTCTTCCTTTTGTCCATAGAAGGAAATTTAAAAGTAAAACCATTAAAGAAAAAGGAAAATCCTGCCAATTCTTCTATAAAAAAGAAGAATCATCATTAATTAAATGGAACAGAGGGGACTGAGGTTTCTCTGCAGCAAAGAACTGCAATTTTGGTCTGTGCTAACACCTACTGACCAATGAATGCATTTGCGTTCTGCGGTAATAAACATATTTCCTTTCCTAACTTTTCCAAGGATGAACATTCATGTAGTTCAACTTTTAGAAATCATTCCACATAGATCTATCTTGGTCCTTGTGCCTTGACTGGGTACATATAAACTATCTCATCTCTCTACTATATGCAAAATTATAATAANCCAAAAAAAAACCCAAAAAAAAAACCAAAACAGAAAACCTAAAATACCAACAATTGAAAACAAAGAGAAAATAGAGGTGTTTGTATGGTGACCATGAAGTTGTCCAAGAGAAAAAAACAGGTTCAATTGCTGAGGATACTTAATGAAGAGCATTTGTAAAACTTCTGTCTAATCTCTAGCACCTAATCCCATTGGTGTCTGCTCAGACTCTAAAGATAGTGGTAGTCAAGTCCTGATGCAGCACATTCCATCTCTTATTTGTGCTTTTTAATCTATCTCCTTAAAAATTTTTTTTTCTTACCCTGCACTTTAAAAATTCATTGGAAAAACGAAAGAGCTAGAGAAGCTCCTATACAATGTTTAACAGAACGGGCAGAATGTTAAGGGAGCTGTATCAAAATCTTTCAAACTTTCTTTACTTAGGTAAACTAAGGCTTGTCTTTGGAACCCTATTAAAGAAATGAAACAAAAACACTGCAGTGAGAAGGGCAGTAAATAAACTTTTGGGTAAAAGGCTTACAGACTTGGTGTTGAACGTCAGCATAGGAAAATTCCTGTTGGGAAAGAAACTCTCTGCAGTTTAAGCCTTTTCTCCTAGGTGCTGAGAAAACCACTGCTCCTTAGTATTTCAGCTATCAATATGACCAATTAACGCCCTTTGCCCAGTGAAAGCTTTTGAAAGCCCTAGAGGGAGTATTCACTCAAGTTTTAGACTCAAGCTAAAGGAACATATGGAATTTCTTCCAGAAGAAGGCATTCAAAAGTGCCATCTTTTTCAGGTAATTCAGTGCCCTAGGAGGAAACCCAATTTTCACCAGAAACTAAGACTGCAGGTATAAGCTGACTGTTTAACAAACATGAAGTCAAATGCATTTGAATAATGAATTATGCCTGAAAAATCAACAGTAATACATATTCTTGTGCCTTTGATTTTACCGTTGTAAGTAAAAATTACTTAAAATACGAGATCATTAATTTTAAAATCTCAGTTTAATTGCAGCTACCTTTCTTTTTTCCCCTCCTTTAATTCACCTCCTCATTTTTATAAGTCTTTACTAATTTCCTCTCATTGAGGAATAAATGTTGTTTTTCAAATGTTCTCATTTTAAACCTTAAATTCTAATGTTGCTAAAAGGAGACTTCATGAAGCAAGCCCTAAATAAAACATTCACTCTATTTGCTGGTGTTTCAAGCATTAAATTAATATTCTCAAAGTTCATTCATTAAGTCCCTAACTTGTAATTAGGATTCAGGCCATGCTTCTGATTAGACGGCAAAAGAAATCAGCCCACAGAGAAAGGCAGCTTTTCATTTGAATCCAATCAGGGAGAGAAAATACACTCCAAAAAGGGTTTCTGTGGTGTATAGATATAATTATCATGAAGGAAAAGGGAAAAACAACTTGGAACCTTAATGAACGTGAAAGAGGGTGTTTTAGCCCCGAAAACTGCCTGCAGCAATGTTACCCTCCTTAGCGTCAATCCTATTGACCAAAACTTGGCAGTAGATGACAAGAAAATTTTCTTATAATTAATCTAGTGTGCTTCATTATGTTCTAAAATGTCTGAGCTGGTTTGTTACATCTGGTAGATCCATGGAAGTGAAAGGAAAGATGGTATTTGGTACTCACACACAAGCAAGCACAAAGATTGTGCCAGCCATATTAGAAACCAAACCAAACCAATCCCATACTTTGAGGCATTCTAGGGATGAAGAGCACCATTAGAAGGGCAGCCACTGGCACCATTGGAAGAAAGATTGCAAAATATTTCCAATATACAGTATGGAAAAATTAAAAAATTGCATTTGCTACAGGGAATATAATTAAATAAGTTATGTATGAAAAGGCAGAATATTGTTCTTAGTTAATATAGTTCTCTCAGTTCTTTGAACTCTACTGATATCTGAGGGTTGATGAAGTTATTTTATGAATCAGATCACTTAAATACTAGATAGTTTTAGGGATCTAGTTTTAGGCATCTGGAATTCTTATTTGGAATATAATTGTGAAGATTGCTTAGCTGCTGTTAGCTTATGAACTGTTCTATTTCAATAGATTTTGTCAATAAAAAGAAAAACAATTAATTTTGACAGAAGAAGGTGATGTGCATAACCAAATCTTTGCAGTAGTGACCAAATAGCTAAGTTTTACTTAATAGATTTTAAAATATATATTGGCTGTTTCTTTTAGCTAGTTGGTTCACTAGCTGAAGTAGTAATTTTTATGTAATGTATATTGTAAAGCATAAATGAAGACCATAGATCCTGTATAACAATTAGTTTTCCCAGCTGTGTTTCCCTTGAGATTCAGCTTTTCTGCCTTTCCACATATTGTCTCTTAAATCCACCCACCATCCTGCTCAGTAGGACTGCAGACATTTAACTGATATTAGACTGAGAAAAGCACACAGTAGGGTTAAAATAAAAGTAATTTATCTCTACACTACATCCACTTCTAGATTCTAGTGAATTAATCCTTCTTAATACCAAAACAACAACAGAAGGGCCAATTCTAATATTTGCAAAAAGAGAAGATATTTAGTTAATATAGATATGTAAAAGTAATAAAGGTATTTAGTTTATATAATTTTTCTAGAACTTTCCATACATATTAGTGAATAATTTTGTTGTGTTTATAAAGCTAAATTTGCAGATGTTATGGTTGAGAAGTAGGCAGGTAAAATCTTTTGCCAATACTAAGGTACTTCTGATTCTGGACCAGTGCCTGTAATAGGAGCATTTGGACCAGTAAATAAGCTTTTGTCATTACTAATAAAGGCCACAGAGTTTCTGCTGAACTCACTGCTGAGGGTCTTATCACTTGTCTAAGGTTTCCACAGCTTAAACTGGTCTTAACTTATTCTGACAGTGATCTAAAAGTAGTAACATAACTATTGTCTAAACTGTTTTAACTCAAGGAGATATATAAAATTAAAATCTTGTTGGAGTTGATGGGAATTTACAATCATTATGATTGAAAACCAGTATGGACAGAAGAAAAGGGGTGAGACTCTTTGGTCCAATATGCAGTATAATTTATAGCATAGGTAACATAAAATATACAACATTTGTACAACATTCTGCCCTGATCAATTACGGTCTCACACGATGGTCACACAGCATGACCCAGGGTCCTTCCAGAAGTATCCAAAGGAATTCTGAAAGTCAAAGTATGTATATTTAATCTGATGAAATGTATAATATTCTGTCATATCTGTATGCAAAGCAAATTTACCACAGGGTGGATAAAAGTAGTTGTAAAACTGATTCTGAGTGTTGAATTCACAATGTGACAATGCGAAGAAGAAAGTAGATGAAAAGACAATATAGAAAACAAGAAACTTCATTGATGGGAAAGAAATGAGAGATAATTTTTCATCTACAGAAGAACAGATATTATGCAAAATTGACCACTTAAAAATGGGAGAATTATTATAGCTTTGAAAAGTTTAAGCCAAATAAAAGCAGCAGATAAATGAAGATTTACTATAACACAGAAACTGATAGCCCTTACCTACTTGAGTGTGCTGGTTTCCTCTGGAATAGCCAATTTTCTTCACAGTAGCTAGTGCAGCTGTTTTGTATTTGTGCTTTAAACAGTGTTGATAACACAGGGATATTTTTTTGCCTATTGCTCAGCAGGTCAATAGGCAAGGTCTTCTGTGAAAGCCAAGGTCTACTGTGCCTCTCACCCCACCCCACCAGCAGTCTGGCTGGGAGTGCACAAGGAGCTGGGAGGGGACACATCTGGGACAGCTGGTCCCAACTGATTCCAGAGATATCCAACACCATATGACATCATGCAGAGCACATAAAGCTGGAAAGAGGAAGCAGGGGATGTTCAGAGCAATGTCTTCCCAAATTGACATTCCACATGATAGGACCCATCTTTCCTGGGAATGGCTGAACACCTGCCTGCCAGTTCAAAGTCTCAAGTGAATTCCTGGTTTTGCTTCATTTGTGGGCACGACTTCTGCTTTAAAGTCACTATCAAATTTTCTTTATCTCAACCCATAAATTTTCTCACTTCTGCTCTTCCTCTGTCTGCATCTCACCACTACAGAGTGAGTGAAACTCTTTATGGAGTTTAGTTGCTGGCTGGGGTTAAATTATAACATTTTGAGAGCAAATGCACTTTAAAAAGTTATAACTTTGAAATTAAGATTTTGAGTTTGGGGAATCAAATGCTAAAAAACACTGACGATGAAAATTATGTTACTTGAGCAATTATTTAGAATTAAAATTTTCAAATGCATTTGAATTCTGTGTAACAGCAACTTCTGTTCAGGCTAGACATACTGTTATGAAAACTAAGGAGAAACAGGAGCAACTTGAAGATTATCTAAGTATGCAATAAATAAAACCAGTGATACTATGGAACATAGTAAAATGGGAACTTAGCATAAATTAAACAGTAATATTCTTGTGTTTCTATACTAGAATTATAGACACACCAGAGATATGGTCTATTTAAGAATTTCAATTCAAAAATTTATCTGACCATAAAAGAAAAGGGGTTAGTCATTATAGAAGTGAAATAGTTCTAAAACCTTGACATTTATCTGTGAACGCTTAGGTAGTTTCTGTTTCTACCTCTGTTAACATTCAAAGAATTTCAGGAAAAAAAGGGAAAAAATTAAAAGCTTTGTAACATCTCTTGGAAGAAACTCAGGTAGATAACTAATTGGTTTATTTATTAATAAGTATTTTTTTTTTCTAAAAGACTAAATTTGTAAATAATTTCTTCAAGGTTTCACATTTGTGACTGATACCTTATAGAACATTTGCCTTATGAGTTCATATCGTTTTTTGGAAGCTACCATGATAAAATTATGAAGACAGCTCCTAAAGCAATTTCCTTTGAGAGCACATACAATTATTTGAGAGACAAGGTTACTAACAAACTAGAAAAAACAGTTTAATAATTTGAGGTCATCAAGAGATTAGTCCCAAATTTTGTCAAATTTGTCCAAATGATGACTGGTAGAAGGATAGGTTGTACCAATTTAAAGTCATGGAAGGATATAAATAGCAAAGAGAAATTATTTAAAGGGGAAAGGAAGAGTAAGAATGAGAAATGGAAAGCAATTTCAAAAGCAGAAGGTGATTCATAATTTCAGAAATCATTTCTGTCCCAGCATCTCTTAAATATATTTCTGTGTGATGAAGCGAGGGGACCATGCCCTGTGATATTTATGAGACCAGAAAATATTCTAGGTAGTACAGCATTGGATTAGTGGGGGAAATTAGATAGAGAGTGGCAGAATTTCAGAGACTAAAAATAGAAAAGTTCTGTTATTAATTTCTCAATGTCATTCCCAGCTGAATTCAGGAAGTAATACAAAAGGTGAATGATGCATTTTTACTAATTTAAAAATACCACTGACAAACAAATCACACTCTTTTAATTTTTTTTTATTATAGGGAGACAAACTAGAACACATAAATATTACAGAACAGCATTCTGTATGCTGAGGGACAGAGGGAACATTTGCATAGGTAGGATAAAACTGATATCTCCAGAAATTATTGAATCCATGACTTCTCTCTAGATTGACAGTAGTGTCTGAATTCTTATTAATGATTATAAGTTACAATCTTACTATCATAGGTTTCACCTGAACCATTGATATGGGTGGAGCCAAGAAGCACTGTATTTCAGTCCAAGTATCTATGCCCACAAAAATTATAACTTAAAATTATTTGTATTCATGACAGAGACATTTGTAATGAAGTAATCCAGATAGACATTTTTAAAAACCCCAATGAAAAAAAAATTCTTTCTCTTCTTGAGGAGGAAAATAATTACATGAAGAATATCTTAATGAACCTGTAAGTGTCAAACCTAGAATATAGGTCTATGCAGAGACTCATCTAAGCAGGACACTAGGCCTGAAAAAAGGCAGAAAGGCAGCACATTGCAATTATTTACAGAATACATTTAGCAGTTATATTTTGAGTTCATAGCTTTAGTAGTTAGAACAAGGAACAACAATAATAACAATAATTTAAAAATCCAATTTATTTTCAGATCTATGATTGTTAAGTGTGTTTAAGGAAGTTATATATGCAGACTTCATAAAGGTTGTACCAGCAAACTTTGCTATTTAGTCCTTGAAGACAAACTAGAAATTGGGAATAAATATAGGAGAGGTTGAAAGGCTGACTTCAACAGTAGAGTTAAAAGAAGAATTCATAGCACCCGAGTCCCTGTGAGCATTTTGTAGCGCATCCTCTCCTATTTCATTCCCTCTTTCAACAGTAGGACTGCACAGGTTCTCTGCAATCATGGGTATGCATGAAGCCATAGTTGTGGCAGCTACCAGCTAATGAGTTTAAATAATTTGTATTGTTAACCCTTAGAAATGAACCATACATAGGACCATGGTTTCTCTAATGGCTTATAAGACAGAGACAGGAGTATGAAGGGGTGTAGGGAGAAGTTTAAAAATTTTAGGTGGTTTTAGAATTTTGAGAAAAAATGCTACTGAGCATCCTGATACTGCTGAAGGTTACCTGTGATAGAATTTTTTATCTAGGTAATATCACTAACACGATACTTTTTTTTCTATGTAGTTAAAGCCTGAAGTTAAAAAGATCATCAATAACTGAACTTAGAGTGTATCACTACTTGCTATAGCAGGATTGACTCTTACATTGTACTTTTCATAACCAACTGTTCAGAGCATTCAAATACCCTTCATATCTTATCCCACTGGGATGTTCTCTTTGTATCTTTATTTCCCTTTAAATCACATTATACATGATTTTTCACTTAGTGAATTTGGTCAACTTGGAAAAAATTGTATAAGACTCAGCAAACTGAGATGTCCTAAAATTACACTTCAAGTGCGTAAGTCTGAATGTTGTAGCCTCTTTTCCATCCTTTGCTCTTTCATAAGCAAAACAACAGATCTGTCCACAAGTGCAATTGAAATGCTAGTGATGAACACCCATAGTGTGCTGCCAGAGAAAAGCCCCAAAATTTATCTTCTTTTCTACTTCAAACTTTCAGTTTAAATAGCCTTTCTCAAAGGCCTTGCTGAAGCCTGGCACCAAACCAAACCAAACCAAACCAAACCAAACCAAACCAAACCAAACCAAACCAAACCAAACCAAACCAAACCAAACCAAACCAAACCAATTTTCTTCCTAGCAGGTAGTACACTGCTGTGTTTCAGAGTTAGGATGAGAACAGTGTTGACAAGACACTTTAGTTGTTAGCAGTGCTTACATTAAATCAGACTTTTGAGTTTTTCGTCCTGCCCTGGCAGTGAGTGGATGCCCAGTGAATAAGCAGCTGGGAGAGGACAGCTGACTCCATTTGATCAAAAGGATATTCCATGCCATATGACACTCAGCATATAAACCAAGAAGAAAGGTAGCCAGTGAGGAGCAGTCCTTGTGAAGAGTCTGTACACTGGTCAGTTGATAATGAAAAATTGTTTTTCATTTGCGTAATCTGTCTTTCTTGGGTTTTCATTTATTATCATTATCATTATTGTATCATCATTGTCTCAGTGCATAAGTTTTCTAATTTTTAGGCTTCACATTCTTTCCTCCATTCCACTGTCTGTGTGGCTTCATTGCTGGCTGGAGGGTGAACCAATACTTATTTTCCTTTAGTCTTCTTTTCCTTTCTAATTATTTGGTATATTTCATTGTTATTTTCACTTGTGGAAACCTTTTCAAAAAATAATTTTGTTTTAGGCTTCATATTTAATTTATCTATAATTTTTTGTTTCTCACTCTTGGTCATAGATTTGTAGCTTAGAGATTAAAAGAGAAAAAAATAAAGTTTTTAGGTGATGGGCAGACATATAATAGGTCCTGTTACACCTTCAAATTATGAAACAGACATTACATGATGGTACATAAAAGAGGGCATGTTAGATTTCAAAGAATGTGTAGATTTTTTCAGAAAATAAAAGAAGCTAGAAAGACTGAAAGTTGATAAAACTCAACTGATAGTCTATGTTAAAAGGAAAACAATTAGGCAGGTGGGAATAATTAGAGAATATATACTAATTAATATTATTTCAAAGCTTCTACTCTTCAATTTCATCTTTTTCAAGATGCTAGAGCTAAAAAAATCTTAATGACAGTATTTTTCTAGGATAATTTGATTGTGAATTCCTTTGCTGAACAAGATGTAGTACATCCATAGTAGGTAAAATTGTGATGCAGTGCACATATATATTCCATGGGGGAAAAAAAAGTGTCCCTATGTTGAAATAACACAAGACTCAAAAGTTAACAATGGCCTGGTATGTAATTTGACACTTTTGTTACTGTAGTACAAAGTTTGTTTATAGGATATAGTTCTGTGTCATCTGCAAACTTGCTGAGCTGCAGTTAGTGCTGTCATCCAGAAGGTCACCGGTGAAGACACTCAACACTGCCCCTTGTATCCTTGGAGTACAGCACCAGCTACTGGCCTCCAGCTGAACTTTGTGCTGCTGATCACAACACTTTGAGTTCAACAGCTCTTCAGATTCTCTTACTCATACTTGATCTACTTCTCAATAAAAATGTTATGATGGACAGTATTGAAAACCTTGCTAAAGTCAAGATAAACAATACCCACTGCTTCTCTTTCAGCCATTCTCCTTTTATTAATCTTAGATGCGGCACAGACCACTGTCTCCTCCTGGAGTTCATTTCCTTGGCAGAAGTTTCTACCAGCAACACTTTCCATGGGAGAGGAGTCTCCTTACCTTGTGCCAGACCCAGTGAGGGGCATAAGGCAACCCTACAGCCCCAGATGCGTGTTTTCCTTAGGAGGGCACACTGGGTGGGGGCCACTGATGGGCCAGGGGCTGTTCCTTCAGGGTTGCTACTGGGGACTGTGCACTGTGGCAAGCCACTGTGGTCCAGGCTGTGATCACTACCCTTGACTGAGCTTCTGGCCCTTTTCTGTGCTGTGTGTGTTGGCTGACTCTGGCAGCTGCACCCCTAGCATGACAGAAGGTGATAATTTCAGTGGACTCAGACACTGCAATGGCAGGACACTTGGTTAGATGCCTTTCCCAGAGTTCCTTGGCATTAAATCACACCCTGGCTGCAGAGGAAATGCTGCTCCATTGCTTGGCTCACGTGACTGGAATACTCCTTCCCACTCTTATTCTGAAGACAAGAGGCACCTGAATACACCAACCTTTCATTTTCATGTGAGTCCTATCCCCTAAGCAGAAGTTGCAGCATGTTCAGAAGTTAACAAAAATACTCAGAAGCCAAGTTTTAAGTAAAGCTGAAGAAAATGTTTACCTTGAGTAAAAGGAAATTGAGTAGAGTTACTTATAGAACACTACACAGAAGAGTTCTTTTGCACGATATAAGATTCTGAATGTACCTTATGATTCAATGACATTTTCTTTCTCTTGGGGTAGCATACGAAGGATATTTCTCAAAACAAAATTTGAAAATTGGGTAATATTTGAAATCTGTCATGTCAGTGGCACTTGCAATGGAAATTACAAATTGTTTTTGCTTCATCTGAAATTTTCTTAAATACTGTATTTTTCTTTTTCATTACATCTCCCCCAAGTGAAAATTTGTTCTTCACCTGCAAAACATCTAAGAATTCTGTTTTTTTCCTAAAACTCTGTTATAGTATTTCTTCTTACTATAATAATTTCATTTTCAGCACAGCATACTACCTACTGACATTAAACAGCCAGCAAAAAGAAGCATTTCAGGTAAGTAGAATATTTTTTCTATTCTTGAGTAGTTGTTTTTCTTTTATTTTCTGTTTCTCATGACACTTGTATTTGTCTAGACAGAAATGGCATTTCTAAGAGGGAAAGAAACAAATACACCCTCTTTCTTTTGGGAAGAATAAAATGAAATGATTTTTCATAAAGTGAAAAGATGTATAGAGAGTTCTCTCTCTGACTTTTCAATAAGGTTATTTGTAGTAGTATTTGCAGAACTCAAAAGTGCTGTTTGCCTCAGGAGTACAAGAGCTACTTGCTGTAGCTTCTCAACTTTTTCTTGTGCATTCTGCTACTGGGTAGCTGATTCCATTTGCAAAGAGAAATTTTTCCTCTTAGCACACCATGTCTATTCATTGTTAATCAAAGGAAACTTCAAATCATAGAATCATGGAATGGTTTGGGTTGGAAGGGACTTTAAATACGCTCTAGTTCCAACCCCCCTACTATGGGCAGGGATGCCTTCCCTAGACCAGGTTGCTCTAAGTCAAGATGCTCCTATGTTTGTTTTTTTTCTTTTTAAGAAATGCATGACTATAAATTTTGTATAAATTAGGCAATACCATGCTTTATGAAGTTGTGAAAATGTGAAATAGAAGCCTTCAAGGATTTTCCTCAAGGGAGAAATACATCTATCTCTATTTAAGTAGGGTATAAACTGAAAATATTTCATGTGGTAAGCTGTTAGAAGCTTTCCCTATAAATGCTGTCAAATTTTGGTGACAGAAATTAATATTTTTAATAGGATACCCGTATTGGTTACATTGAAATAGAAATAGTGACATGCACACAAAATCAGTTTTTCAGCAATTATAAGCATGTTTCAGTAGCTCATTGGTAGCTTCAAACTACTGGAAAGGGCAACAATGCATGTCAGCAGTCTCTGGAGTATTTTCCTGTGAGGAATATGATGTGTCTTAAGGTTGTTGGTTTTTTTCTTATATATTTGACTTATACTTGGGGTTACTTTTATATTTTCCTAACATGCTTTTACAGCTATCTAGTACTTCATTGGTCTATAGCTCCAGGTCATATGAGAATTTTATGCATTTTAATTCTTTATATACTATTTATTTGTTCTTTGTTACACTGAGAACTGCTTTTGACTGCTTCTGGGTGTTCTTTAAGAAATACAAAAAAGCCAAAAGACCCAAAACAAAATTCCTGCAATTATTAGTAGGTGTTTTATAGCTGTGGGCACAAATCAGTGGCTCCTTTCTCAAGTTCCCTTGGCCATACTCCTCTTCCCTTGACACTGTGTCTCTGTTTTTCAGAGCCTCCACTGCTGTACCTGGCCTCTATTTCTCTGTCCTGATAAAACCCTTTATGGCAAAAAAAAAAACCACATAGAGAAAGTTCAGAAAGCAGTGCAGTTCACACATTTTCAACTGCTAATTAACTTCTTGGCCATCAAAATGATGGTTTTAGAAGGGTGTGGTTGTGGGAAGCGCCTAAAATAACACAGGAATTGAGACGTTCCTGATTGGACAGATGGATCTGAAGGAAAAAAAATGTATAGACATTTGTCAGGTAGTAAAAAGCAGCTGAAAACAATTCTTAAAAGAAATTATTTTCTATTGTTTGCAGCAATATGTATTTGAAGTTGACACCAATTCTAATAAAAACCTTCTGTGTGTCTGCCCTTAAACACTTCACGTTTGATCAGAAAAACAGCACCTTCATACAAGCGCCCATAAGGCATTCTTTCCATTATGGAGATTTTGATACTCACTTAAAATATTTTTTTAATCAATTATGAATTTATTTATGAAATGATTACTTGAGTGTGTAGTTTTGAAAAATAATGAATGGTATAGTAAGCAAGTTACAATTTCCAAGCTAGAAACCATATAAATGGGAACATTTAAGAGCAAGTATAAGATGGGCATCAGGAAGCAGAAAGGATACATGATTTCTTGCTGAATCTGAACATTATTTCACTCAAAAATCTGTAATTGAATTATGGAGAAAAAATACTTTCAGTGATGGAAATACTAGATTTAGTCTAATGGACAAAATTTTTTTGTCATTTTCTCACTAGGATCATAATTATATTCTGTATTACTTACCTTCTATAAATCTAGCTTCAGGCTTTGAGTTAATTATGTTAAATAAATAACTGTGGCCATTGGGTCATTGGGGTCTTCTAAAAAATGTCCTAATCACCTTGAAAAGTATTGCACTCTGCTCAGGGGAAAATACAAATTGTAGTTTGCCTGGAAAAGAAGGAAATGCTTCAGGATGTTTCATATTCTTTCTTTTTAGCTCCATGAACACACGGACTTATTGAGATATAGACAATTGCAGGCCATAAAGCATGCTATCTTACAAGATTCCTGACAAACTAGTGCTTGTTAGCAGCCCCTGACTTAGAATATCCAAGCTGAGAATAACTGAGTGTAGTTGTGCCGCTGCAAAGACTCCTCAGCTACTAGAGGGTCATGGTTTCTGCTTTTATTTCTGACTGACATATCTACCTTCCACTAATTTAGTCTTACTTTACAAAATTTCTCTATTGTTTCCTTACTTCTTTCCTTGTATTTTTTTTCCCTTTCTGTATGTCTCCTCTTTACATTACCTCTTCTATGCATTAATTTCTCTCTTCTGGACCAAAGGAAAAAAGGATACTATAGTGACTTACAGTAGACCCTTGGGCAAGACAATGACAAATAGTTGGATGGGAAGAAGAACAGGCTGGTCTGTGTGGTTTTCGTGTTGGTTTTTTGCTTGTTTGTTTTGTTTTGTTTGAGGGTTTTTTTGTTCTGTTTTGGTTTTGTGCACATGTGTGTATTCTTTTTGTGATTGTTCAAATATGCAGAAAACTGCTTATTTGCTTTTAGGGAAAGTATGTACAAAAAGTTTTTGCAATCTTACTATTGATTTTGCTTCTTTAGTTGTTTGGCAGTAATAGAGTTACACATGACTACATACCTTTATATTTCTGTAGTAGGAAAACTAAGGGAATTTCTCTCAATATTAAATAGTAACAACAAAGTCAAGAATAAAGAAGCTGTGATTCTTTTCTGAAGAATGGACTGCTGATGGTGTGTCTTTGGTAAGGCTATTTTTTACTCAAATTTCTGATGCAGTGATACAGATACTTGGTCCTTAAACAATAAATTGTTGATGTCACCAGAATATTTTTTTTCAGTGAAGTGATGAAAAACTGTGAGTAGCTAAAGCCTGAGGGCTGTATTGGATTGATGCCTTGGAGTGCTACCTAGAACAGAGGCTAGACAGAGTTAGAGAGTAAAGTGGGTATTTATTAAAGGCCTTCAATAGATACACCTGTCACAGGAGAAAATCCTTGCAGAGGCTATGCCCAAAATGGACAATGGTCATGAGATTTTCAGACAGATATAAGTTTTGTCTATTTGTAGATCAGGGGTTAATTTTCCAGTTACAGCCTCAGGTAATGAATTAATGTACTCCCAGTTTGCTCTTCCATCCCCAATTCAGTTTTGTTTATACATTTTGGGCATGAGGCAGAGGGTGTCCTTGGTTCTAAGGCCTGGAAGGATTGTTTTGTCTGACTGAAATGTGAAGAGAGCTTACTAACACTATATGGAGTTCAGAGTTATACACTAATGCAGTACAGGATCTGAAAAATATAAAAATTAAAAACTGAAGGCATAATTATGTTTTAATTCAGATATAGGAGGGTGCTGAGCAGCTGTTTATGTATTTCAGGTTATGTACAGAGATTTCAAAGCCTTAATCTTACAGTGACTAGCCTCCCCCATAAAGGATTTTGGGCACTTAAAATACAGAGACTGTGGAAGAAAATAGAATAGTATACAAGCAAAGTGAGAAAGATCAGCATGAACTTCCAGCAAATTCCAAGGCATTTTCTTAAAAGAACATCTGCAATTGGTGTCCTGAATTTCAGTTTGAGAGAGCTAATATGGGTTGATGCTCCCTCAACTGACAGTTCAAAGAGAACAAGCAGCTTTTTCTGACAAGGGTGGTTTAAGTTTTGTGAATATGCTGACTACTTTTCCCTATTCCTCCTGAATTTGAAACTGAAGCTTGGTATTCTCTCAGTTATATAAATAAATCCATAAATAAGATGAAGATAAACATACCCAAAATGTGATCATTTCAGGTCTTGTAAAGAACTGATCTGTTCTTGTTTTTCTTCATTCTGTGCAGATATCTTCATAAGCCCCTACTCCTAATTACTCAGTTGCTATTCAGAATGAGTAGCACATCTTCAAGCCAGACAACTGAATGTTACTTTCATAATTATTTCAGTAAAAACTTCATTTGAATGTCTTAAAATATTATGTTTATTAATTAAAACTACTTAGTCTTCTTAAAGTGAACCTATTATTTTAATGAGAAATGTAATTTTATATTTCAGCCCAGGTTTATATTTGCAAATTCAGCACTTGTAAGAAATCTTTTAACTGAATTTATGTCTCCCTGTTGCAATAATTCTTATTTTATATGATCTCATACAAATAGTTTACTTTACTTGATGTGATGCTTGCTTATCGTCAGATATTGAGGTAAAGAAAAGCCAATAATTTCAATCGGTGTCTTCAAAAATTTCCCAAAATTATGATAAGTTTCCCTAAAACAAATGCAAATGAAGATCCTTCTTCTAAGGACCTAATCCCCAATTTCACGTGTTGCTTCTTTTTTTGTTTTTGCAGTAGTAACAGTAAAGAAATTAGTCCAATCAGGTGATTATAAAATGGTAAGACTGTCAAGAAATATTCTTTTTTATTATATTTCCTTGAAATGGGATTTAAAAAAATGAATGCTTGTTTGTCTACCTGTCAAAATAGGAAGCATATAATTTAAAATTACAATGTTACTATGTGAAACCCTGCCACTTGTTATAAAAGGTGGGAAGTTTTATAAACAAAGAGTAAAACAAAAATGGAAATTCTTGTGCAGGGAAAGAACAAACATGTAATGCTCTCATCACTGCTCTCTGATGCATGAGGGGTGTCCATCTTTAAATAACATGTGAAGAACAGTTATCAGTACTCTCTAAATCATGGATAAGGAAGTCTAGTTTCCGTCTCACAGGATAGACAAGGTATAGAACTTAATACAGAAAGAAACACCTTGTCAACTAAAATTACCTTTTCTTGTCTTAGGTTTTCTTTATATAGTTGATTCCATTCCTCAATAGTTTGGGTTTTTAAATTCCTATCTAAATTAAAAAAACTGATTTTTCTTATAAAGATGATTCTAGATGATTTTTGGGGATGACATGATATCTGGAGAAAGTTTGAGACATCCCAGCAGTGTTAGAATATTTTTTTGTTAAGGTGCAGAACTTTATATAATTTCATTACTGGAGGTATTGTACTTCAGCACTAAATAGAAAGTGAAATCTGAAGAGATTTTTTTTTTTTTGTTTCACTTGTATCTCAAAAGTAACTGATTTCCTTTTTTTTCTATTCACCACCTGTTAGAGACACCGAAAGCTGGTTATTTGAATATAATACACCCTGATTAAAAAGGCAGTTTTTCATTTTATATTTAGGCTATAGGCCTGTGTGCTAATCCGTACCATTAACCAAGAATCTGGACATATTTCTAGAATTAGCCCTGACAATGGTTAAACTCCTGCATGCTTTGAAAATTTAAGATAGCTATTTCCCAAAGTTTAATGTAGGATATTTGGGTAGTTTTAATTATAGAGGCTTAAAGAGACACAGATCACATTTTGATAACCACTGGGACATGAGAACTCATTACAGTCTTCACATTTACAGAAAGGTTTTCCAGGGGTGAAAGGGATGTATTTGAAGGAAGAATGATGACAGCCTAATACCTATTTTAAAGAAGAAAATGGAAATGACACAGTTTCCAGACCCATGTATGGACTAATATTCTAACTTGAAGATAAGCAATGATTACATTAACTATGGAGTACTTGTATGACCAGGTATTGCATGTAATTCCAGTTCCTCACCTCAGTCTCTGGGAGGGCGATGGATTACTTCACTCTGGAGACCATCTCTATCCACATGGATGACAAGAAGATGATCAGGAGTAGTCAGCATGGATTCACTAAAGGTAAATCATGCCTGATCTGCCAGATCACATTCTATGATGAAACAACTTCCTGTATGGATGAGGGAAGAGCAATGGATATTGTCTACCTCGATTTCAGCAAGACTTTTGACGCCGTCTGTCACAACATCCTCATAGGCAAACTCAGCAAGTGTGGACTGGATGAGTGGGGGATGACATGGGGAAAGAAACAGCTTAACAGCAGATCCCAGAGAGTCATAATCAGTTGCAGGTTGGACAACTTCAGGGGAAACTGTCTCTTGGGAGAGATCCCATGGAGGAGCAGGAGAAGGACTCCTCTCTCTGAGGAGGGGGAGAAGCCTTGGATGATGAGCCGGCCATAACCCCCATTCCCAGTCCCCTTGTGCCACTGGGGTAGGAAGTAGTGCTAGGAAGGAGGGAGGGGTGGGAGGAAGGTGTTTTTAAAGTCCTATTTTACTTCTCATTATTCTGTTCTGACTTTGGTAGTAATAAATTAATTTCATGTCTTTAATTTGAGCTTGTTTTGCCCACGACAGTATTTGATGAGTGATCCCTACCAGTCTTTATCTCAACTTGTGAACCCTTCACTATATTTTCTTTCCTCTGTCCAGCTGTGGAGGGGAGTGAGAGAGCTGCTCTGGTAGGGTTCCTGGAATCCCACCAGGGTCAACCCACTACATCTTTTTGGTTCTTCCCTCATGCTCTACATCGGGTGCCACCAAGGACTGTAGGGCTGACCTTGGCTGGATGCCAGGTGCTCATTAAGCTCACTTCCCTTTCCAGTGGGACAGAGGAGAGAAAATTAAGATGCTAGCAGGTTGAGACAAGAGAGTTTACTAAAGCAAGGAAAAAAAAAAGAAATTTGTTCACGTAAGAAAGGGAAAACAAACGAAAAAATCTCTGCCTCCCACCTGTGAGTGATTTTCAGACCCTTTCCTGGAAAAAGGGCTTCAGCACATGTAGGGGTTGCATTGGAAGGCAAATGTTGTAAAATGACAAATGCCCTCCGTTCCTCCTCCCTCCCTTTGCTTTTATATCTGAGCTGATATGTATTCATATGGTATGGAGTCTCCCTTTGGTTAATTTGGGTCAGTTGGTCTACTGTGCCCCCTTCCAGGGTGTTGGAGAGAGTGTGCTGGTGCTGCCAGCACTGCTCAGCAGTAGCCAAAACACTGGTGAGTTATCAGCACCTCTACAGCTACTAATGCAGAGCAAAGTACACTGTGAGGGCTGCTAAGAGAAAATGAACTCCAGCTCAGCCACACATAGTACGCTAAGTCGGCACATTTTTTAAATAAATCAGTCTTGTGCTGCAATGATAAAACATCACAGTGAAAAATATTTTTTTTACTAACCTAGTTTATGCCAGGGCATAGGTATTTTTCTGCAACAATTATATCTTTGATAAACATTTTTTCTTATGCTGATTGTGCTTCAAACATCTTCACCATGTTTGACAGGATTTCATCTGTGAAACTTGCTAGTGAGACAATGATGTCATTCACAAAATGACATGTAGCTGGTGAAGAAGAGAGAGGACCAACTTGCAGTTTATGTAGAGTATTGATCTGGAAAATACTGATAGGAATAAAAGGGAATCTTTATCAATGACTTGCTTGCTCTTTGAAAATAACTTTGCTTGCATTTTAAGAAGCACAAGCAGTGTTGGTTGAAGGTTATAATGCATAAGTTAAGTGATTGCCACCTACTCTTTTGCATCTGCTTCTTTGCTCTGACAATTTTCTGTAGCTTCTTAATTATTTTCTAAATCATTATGCTTTTTCAAGTCACAATGGTTTGTAGGCTGCTGTTTACAGACAGGAACCGGCATTAGTTGCAAGGTTTTTTTAAAGGTCATATTCAAGGCCTTTTTTAAAGATAGGTGTTAGCTTGCTATGAGCTTTGCACAAGAACCAGAATTATGATTCTTATGGTTGGATTAGGAAAAAAATTAAAATTACACCTCATTTTTCATTAGACTTTGAGAAGCCTATCCCACAAATGCTATTTTTGATCTGATACAACATTGAGCTTGATCTTACAAAGACTTCAAATCTTATTTGTTTTTAAGGTTGCTAGGCTTCTGCTGCGTCATGTGTCTTTCTATCTAGGTGCTCTCTCTGGAGTGCCCTACTGCTAAATCATTTTGCAGCAGTAATTTACTGTAATGTTAAGGAGCCACATAGAGAGGAGATGGTTTCTGTGCTGCTTGTATTTGTGAGAGGTAATATGTCAACACTTGTTGGTGTTTGGCAAAAGCAGACCTGCTGGCCTCTTCCTTGCTATTAGTTGAGCAAGGAAAAAGAACAGCTAGCACAATTCAGAAATTTTTTGGAAGAGGTTAAACTCTGATTGCAGTAGTTGCTAATGGTGTTCAAACATTGTTGGATGATCAAAGTCTATCCTGTAACAAGTTCAGAAACCTTTGTCTACTCTCTGGGTTCAGGTATACAGGATGGTATTCAAGCAGGTGGTATTTTCTGCTTTCAACAGATTTCCACAAAGGCATGCCTTCAACTATTTGTGCAAAAAGTACTTTATGTGCGTGTAAGCAATTAGCAAATGGCAAGTTTGGCAAACTTCTGGCTGAGTGACATCACCGAATCTGTTCTGTTCCAGTTCTGTTACTTATCCAAATTAAGTTACTAAAGTTTTCTCATTCTTTTAAAATGTGCAAAACTTGGTTATTTTCCATTCTTATCCCAGTGGTGTTTGGGGACTGATTACAGATTCTACAATAACTTGAGCACATCCTTCTGAACGGGGCTCATGAGAAAAGGAATAACTTCCCTGATTATTCTGCTTTGAAGTCTTTGCTTCTGTGGTGGTATTTCCTGACAATAAAACTGAGATAATCTCTGATATTTTCTTAGGTATGGGGAACTGGGTGCGCACTTGGGAATCCTGCCTTTCCTGATTGTTTCTCAGCAAAGGAGATGTTTCTGAATATGATTCAATAGAGAATTAAGTTTCACCAAAGCAGAAGAAATATTTTAATTAAATATTACCAGCTGTGTTATCTACCCTGTATTTTAGGAATTTTAAACCACAGACAAAGGATTAATGAGTGAATTAACAAACAGAATATGTATTTTGCTGGATCTCTATTTTTGTGCAGTGCTTAAGCTTTAATGTGCATATATTTTGAGACAAGTTTTTGTTGTCTTTTATCTGCTACTGCCTATTCCAGAGTAGCCAGATGTGGAATAATGAACCTAAGTACAGTTATATATACTGACTGGATTTTGTTTTTCACTTCATGAGAATTCTTCACTAGCTAGGTATATCCTGTAGATTTGCAACATTGAGAGACTTCCATTTTTTTATGAAGAATACATGTGGACACCCTCTGATTGTAGGTAAAAGATGAAAATTCAACTAGGTAATCTCCTAGTAAAGGCACTTGTATTTCATATTCTGTAGTAACATAAAGTAAAGAGCACTACATCTCTTCAGTATGACTGAGGCTCTTAGGCTCTCTGCTTCCCACATGGCTCAGAAAAAGTTTACATGTGCCTGGGTTAATGGTGATATTATACAGCCCTTCACTTCAAAATAGATTTATGTTCACTCACTTCTGACCATATATAAAAATGTATTGCTGTTCTGTCTTATTCCTCCTGCCCCTTATTTCCTCTAGTATTTATTCTGCACTCTAGGTTCACTACTGCCTACTCTTTGACATTACACAGTTTTATTGGTCCTTAGTCACTACTTAAAGCAAGCTGAACTTAGGTAGGAAGCTGAAAGGACTGGAAAATTACTTTTTGTTTAGAATTAATGAAATTGGAAGAGGTGTCCAGTCAGTTTAGCCCCCTGGAAGGAGCACTCCTCACCAAATGTTGTGTGATTGTGCTAATAAGCGATAGCATTTTATTTCTAACCTTAAAAAAAAAAAAAGAAGAGAAATCCATTAAACTGATTTTTGATGTGTTATTTTTTTCCAGATAATCCTAGACATGCATGCATCACTAAAATTAAGTGGAGTATTCAAAAATCAAAGCATGAACTTGATAAAATGACAGTTTTGAAATTGCTTCTGATCTATTGTCATAGTTCAGTGACACAGAGAAAGCTGTAATACCATAATATATTCCAAGGTTTGTATAGATTTGATATTAAATAATGACTTGTGGAAAATATACCTGGAAATACATTACATTTTAGAGTTATTTTTTTTTAAAGCTACTTATAGCAAAGTTTAATTAAAAGTTTAGATAAATTAGGAACTCTTTAAGCGACTGATTCTTTTAAGCCTACAAATTAGTCATATTAGTCACAGTTTCCAAGACTGTCAAGCAAAATCTCTCTGCAATTCATGTAACCACCCACAGCAGTATTAATAATCATAACATAGAAGCAGAATTGCTTTTTATGGAAAGGCTCTGTGACACTGGTGTTATGAGATGATCTACAAAAAGCCAGTCACTCAAATTATGTATGTTTCTGTGTTTCTTTCTGTGCAATCATCTCAGAGGTAAATTGCCATGCAAATATGAGATGTGCTGTTTGTTTTTAAACCCAGTCCTAGAGGTCCTTCATTTAATTCTGAAAAAGTCTATCAGCAAAATATAAGGGTTTTAAACGTCACACTGTGTGCATAAATGAAAAATTTTAAAACCCTTAGCAGTTTAAAATAAAACATATTAATGTGAGGTGCTTTTGGCTTGTTAGTTGCTTGGGGGTTTTCCCCATTTGAATGATACTATATGTAGAATACAAAGCCCATTTCAACTTATTTGAAGACCCCAAAACCAAAAAAAAAAACAACCAACCAAACAAACAAACAAAAAAAAAAAAAAAAAAAACCAACCAAACAAACAAAAAAAAAAAAAAAAAAACCAAAACCCACAAACAAAACACTTTTGAAAACAGGAGAAAAAAAAATCAAGAGAATTCATGAAAACAAGTATGTAGCATTTTGGTTTGTATCTTGCTCTAGTTTAACAATTATAAATGACACTTGTCACTGTCAAACTAATTTTTTGAAAATAGCTTTCTTTTTAATTTCCTAGTCTAAAAATTCTTGTTAGTCAGACTTTTTCAAAACTATAATTTCCTTAATCTTAGAAACTTATGCTTGTTATTTAAAAAACTAAATCTTATATCAGGCTAACTGTTATCAGGCTTAGATAATTCCAAATCTATTTTACTAGGCAGACATACTTCCTAGAGAACTTTCATTTGCATATTCAGGAATGTTTGAGAAATATCTGTTGAGAGAAATTAGATAGAAATAGAAATCTTAATAAATGGAAAAGAAAAATTACTTAGGTTTTGAGAATGACTAATTTTTCTTGCAAATGATATTTATATTTTAGAATTTTTAAAGGAATGATAGCATTTCAACATTAATCACCAAATAAGGAGCCACCTAACACACAAAAATATGAGGTGAGACTGCCTTCAGCTCTGGTAGGGTTTTGGTTTGTATTAGAATTGTGTTTTGCCAGCAAATCAGATTCTGTCTGCTGAGTTTGGCTCCATCATATAAAAGCTTAAAGTGTGTAAAATTGATTGTTTTCAGATGAAACTGAACCAGAAGATGTACTCAAAGAATTAACATGGTCCTGATGGGTTTTCAGTCCACAGGGCCACATTTCAGCCAACTGAAGTAGAATGCCTGAAACATAGATAGTGTGGGCATCAGGTCACAGCATCACAGAATCACAGAATCACTGGATGGGAAGAGACCTCCAAGATCATTGAGACCTACTCATGTCCTAACACCTCAACTAAACCATGGAACCGAGTGCCACATCCAGTCTTTTTTAAACAAAGACATGGTGACTCCACCACCTGCCCAGACAGACAATTCCAGTATTTTATCACTCTTTCCTTAAAAAAAAATAAATCCTGATATCCAACCTATAACTTTCCCTTGGCACAGCTTAAGACTGTGTCCCCTCATTCTGTCAGCTGCAGCCTGGAGAAAGAGACCAATCCCCACCTGACCACACCCACCCTTCAGGAAATTGTAGAGTGATAAGGTCGCCCCTGAGTCTCCTTTTCTCCAGCTGAACAACCCCAGCTCCCTCTGCCATTCCTCATAGGGCTTGTGTTCCAAGCCCTTTACTACTATCACTGTCATCTGCTGTTTCGCTCTATGAAACTGCTTTGATTGTCCTTCAACATTTACTAGTCTAGAGACAGCTCATGATCTATGTCATGATTTTACTTTCAGAGAGACAGACTTTTTATATTTACAGGATTTCACAAGATAATGCAAATTAATGAATAGTGAGAATGGATAGCTTAAGAAGTTGCATATCAAGAACTGGGTGATTTTGGTAATGAAATATGGACTCTTCTGCTTGAAGCTTAGGAGAAGCTTTCAACTTGCTGGTATAAAATTTAGTGAATTTTATGAATTTTATGAGAGAATTGTTGAATATGTTGTATTCATCTGTGCAATAAAGAGATTGCGAGAGCCTGGTACCAGCTCATGGATTGATGGGCAGAACCAGTCAAAGGTGAATAAGAATGGAAAGTGAGATTATCTTTATCATCGACAAACATTAATCTAGGAATATACTGAAAGACAAAGCCCCTGTTTTTGTTGAACTTCTCTTTTTTCCTGTCTTTGAGTGAGCATGGACAGTGTTGAAATTTCAGGAAGCTGCAACTCAGCTAACCTGCATTTTTTCTTTCTTTGTTTCAGACAGAAGAATTCATTGAGCTTTAATATCACCAATTAAGGTAAGACACTGAGTGGAAGGAAATGTGGCATAAAGGGTCAAGTGTTGACAAGAGGAACGAATGACGAGTGGCTATAGGAAGAAAAAAATAAAGAATTAAAAAGAATATTTTATGTAGGTAGCTATTTTAACTAATATATTAAACCTAATGTTTGACATTAACAGCTTCTCATGCCAGAGAGTGAAAATTCAATGAAAAAATATCAGTAACACTGTTTAAACCCATATAAATATTCAACTAAATAACTTTGGGACTTAGGTGGTTTCAGTATTTACATGCATTTATGTATGTAATTGTGTACCATTTTACATTGCTGGTTGTACTGGGTTCCAAATGATTGCGTTGCACCATATACTCAACAGCCTCCTGAGATTGTGTTTACAAGTACTTGACCATTTGCTTGACATTTAGGAAGGAGCTTGCTTTGCTTCTCTGCATTTGATAAAGATCTCATGGCTTCAGAAAAAAATTGCATTAAGAGAAATTCATGGACAATCACTTTTCATTGAAGATGTATTGCTCTTAGTATTACATGGAACTGTGTACAGCTTTTTAAAGTCCAAATTTATTTACCCACTGTAGCTTTAAATGTTAAGCACTCTATGTTTAAGTCCGGTTTCCCACAGGGAGTTTGAAAGGCACGGTCTTTTGCAACAGAGAAATCTGCTGGACCATAGCTTCCACATTTCCAAAACTGAACTCATATTTCAGCTTCAGTGGCATTACTACTGTAAACAAATCTAGTGAAATCCAGTTATAAGCTGAAAAAGATAAGGCATTTTTATTTTCCTTCTATCATGCTTTTCTGTGAATTTGCAAGCAGATATGAGAATCACAGCCTACTTCCCACAACACTAAGTGAGCCAAGACTTTGTTTCTGGCAAGATCCTGTGTAGAGAAGGAATCCTCCACAGAGTATATAGGAAAGAATCAGCAAAATGGTTTGCTATTACTCCAAAGAATAAAATAATAGGTTTTTTTTTGGTTTTGCATTTTCTACATAGCAAGACAGAAGAAGAATATTACTGAATATATTGTGAGAAGTAAAATATGGATGACAATGTATGCAGTGCCTTTATGACCCTTGTGGACCTTATCTGAACAGCTCTTTTAGAAATTATTATTTATTTAGCTGTTTTTTATTAAGTACAACCTTTCTCAAGAGAGATGACTCTGTTTAGAATCCTAACTGTAGTTGAAAGACACTGGAGAGAAGTTAAAAAAGAAAGAAAAGCATTAATTGTAAAACAATAAATAGGTGAAGTACAAAAAAATCTTCATAATTCTATAATACTTTGTAGAAGATAAAGTAGATTTTCCCATCATTTTTGCTAGTACAGGTTTATGCATATTTGACTGAGTAGTAGAAATCAGAAAATAATATTCATTTTTGTTTCTTTTAGTCATCAAAAGAATGATGCACAATCCAGCCTTGTGCAGTCAAACAGAATTCCTTATTGGTGTTTATGTTAATAAATCCAACTTGTAATATATACATACTTGTAATTTTATAACTTCATGGTTAGGAAATGCTGAGTTTTCGTGCTGATAAGTTAGGCAAATACATTACTCTGTATTTTATCCGGTTTTCTCCCTTTTAATGATAACACATATGCACGAAAAACAGTCAATAAATACATTACACTCCCAGAGCTTGGGAATGAACTTTTAAAACATTTCCTTCATGGAGGTGCTATGGAGGGGTGTGAGACACAATAGTGTAGGGCTTCTTCCCTGGTGCACGTGTGACCTGGGGTAATGGAGGCTGAAATTCAAATCCGGCTTCTGCTTCAGGTACTTTTCACCTTCCCATGGAGTGTTTTAACTTTCAGACTGTCCTGCTGTCTGAGCTCTTAGAGACAACTGCAAAGATTCAAAACAGGTCCTTCTAGTCACTGGGGTTGCACCTAAATTAACTACACTAACCAGCACAATAAAGTAGACTGTGGGTTTCTTTTCAAAGATGCATGGAAATTCTTAAGATGGCTTTGCACAAAGAATCAGGAACATACTCTAAACCTTTTTTTTAAGACCACTTAACTTTCTGGGGGAATAGGCTGTTCATTACTAGTGGCAGAAGGATGTCCCTTTCTGTTCCTCCCTGGGGCTCACAAAAGAAATCACAGTGTTGCACTTGTATCTGTTTGCTATTCTGCCTACTGAATTTTTTAATTCTTTCAAGTGGACTTTCCTTGTTAAATACCACAGTCCAAAATGACTTGCAGTAAAACTTCCTTCTGAACAACATGGGCTCAGCGTGTTTCAGGTAGGAAGGATTCAAAACTGATTTACCATACTTCAATTTAGAAATTTTACTCAAAAACCTACAGATCTGAAGGGGTCACTTTTTCCTGTTTGTGGCCTGAGAAGGAAAGGATTGAACAAACTGACCTTATTAATCAGATATTTCATGCCTCAACCCTCTGACACCTTGGGGCCTTTTTGGATGTGTATAAATGATTCAGTACAGTGGAGAGAAATATACTACCACATGTAGAAGTAGCAGCGCAGCTCTGTTAATGTTTCTATTGCTGACCAAGCTATTTCAATACAGCACTCTCGAAGAAAAATTTAAACATAATGTTCTTCCTGTTTATATTGAGTTATCAAGAATTTTATACAAAATAACATAGGCAAATTTAAATTATTGACCTTCTCATGTTTCAGGAGATTAGCTTCCAGGTAATATGAATTCAGAAAACAGTCCCACAGTGCAGGTTTTCTTTATAAACACTTGATTATTTACCCTGACCAATAATGTTCTCTGTTGAGGATGGTTTAAGACGTACTGCTTAACATACATACAGATATAATCTAGCTCACAAGTATCTCTGGAACAAATATCCCATATTCCATTGTATGTTCTTCTATCCCTGCTTTATTTCTAAAATATATTGAAATTATAAGTTTAGTTTCCATTACAGATGTTTCCAGTAAGCTCATTATTGTAGGTTGGCAGATTGCAGTGCTGATGGATACAGAGCTTGTTCGCTCTGGTACAGAACGAGGGGAGTGTTGTTAACTGAAACCATTCTCCTGACAGTGATGTGTTGTTTCTGGGCAGAAACACTGGTTGGGAGATTATTTTGAATAGTTTTATTATAATGGTACCTTTCAAGAGGAATTAATTATATGGAAGTAGAGCAAGGATGATATGTGACAGTTATGGCTGCTGCAAGGCTGCTCCATTACGTCTTGTTTAGAGCAATGAATGTGAATTGTGTTTGTGCCAGTTTTTCTGTCAGACATAAAACTCTGGCAATGGAAATGGCGATAGTCTACAGTTGTTTGTTGATTTTTTAAAGCAACAGTTTTGAATGTCCTGAAGTTTCAAAGTTTCCATGTGTGAAGAGAGCAGAAATGAAAGGTTTTCTTATTGATAGCTGCAGGAAATCTCTGCTGAGCCAGGGTACACTGAGACAGCAGATAAGACACAGATGTTTACAGAATGTGACTTATCCTAAGGAAGACAAATGGACATCTTCTGAACTGGACATCTGGCTCAGATTTAAGAGACCTGGGTTCACTTCTCCATGGATTTTCTTGAGCAAATTGTTTAATCTCTGTACTTTGGTACCTCATCTGTTAAACAAGGTAGAACAATCCTTTTGCCTGACGCAGCTAATAGCTGTTTAGGACTGAGATTGATCCTTGTTCTGCGTTCCTACAGCAATAAGCACAATAATACCCTGCTCCCTGTGGGGCCCATCAGGCTCTGCTGCAATGCAAATGAGTGCAAATTTTAAACTTATTCAGAATATAATGATAATTAAATAATAGATTTCTTTTTCAATTAATTTTATAAATAATTAGCAGAGTATACAGCACTTTAGAAGTAAGATGTCTGTCTGTGAGTAATTTATTAAAGGAGATAAAGGGAAATAGACTAGTTAAAAAGGTGGAGATAGAGTATGTATTCTTTTTTGCTGAAGAATTGAAATTCAGAAGCTTTTTAATGGTGCAGTAATAATACCTGAAATCTGGACCTGGCTAAAGCCCTAAGCTTGGATTTCTGCCCAATGGCATACAGAGACAGCTCTGACACAGAAAGAGAGCCAGGGAAGCTGTGTAGAAAAGAGTTGTGTATTGCACACTGTTATCGCTGCTGGATAGATCATGGGCTTGCTGGCAGACTCAATTGAGAAACTGTTAAAAACAAACTAAAACCACAGCACTCAAGAGAAGGGAAACTGTTTGCCTTATAGGGTAAGCTTTGATGCAGTATTTATCAAGAGAGGTAGGAGGCTTGGAAGAACCCTGTGGCATAATTTTCTGCTTTTCTGGCCTTTTTCTTTGGGACTGTTTCTAAAAATCATTTATAAAGTGCCACAAAAAATAATTTGGATTCAGTTTCAGAGGACTTTATTGAAATAAGAAAGTCAACACAGAATAAGAAAATTTTCTTAAAAGCATATTCACCAAAAATTTGTATGGATTAAATTTCAGGAAGTCAGATTATCATTTACCAAGTAATGAAAGCATTTGGGGAAAAAAAATAAAAGTCTGAAAACCTGCAGGACCACTTCTATATGTAATAGAAATCAATGCTTAACCATTAGAAGTGGGGAAAGCATTATTGGCTTTATGAGAGCTTATGATGGAATCCGAAGTGAAAAAGGTCCTCTGCATTTGCACTTTTTCTGTGCTCCTAGAACAGATTCAGGCAATGAGGACTGGTGAGTGTGGTAACTACCAGTAAAACCAAAGGAGCAAACAGTCATGATAGTGCAGGATATTTGTAATAAAGTTTTGTCTCTGTAACCCTCCATCTTTTCACTCAAACACTGAAACCATATATACTTCTTTAAGAAAATATTGATATAGTACAAATCAAAGGTGAATCCACTTAGCTACATTTTACTTTTCCTTCTGTAAAACTGATGCCTTGAGTTCTGGGATTTTCTGTTCAGTTTCGGTGCGTGGCTTTTGGTTTCGTATTGAGAGTGATTGGATTTTTTAATGGATGGTACAGATAAAACAATCCTTTTCTAGCTGGGGACTCAAGGACAGTCATTCCTTCAAACTTCAGGCCCAGGGTGTGGGCAGTGTGGAAGGAGGAGGGCTTCTATATGCAAATGGACTTGGGCATATAAAAGTGTGAACTCTCGTGACCAGCCCCCCTTTTATTGGCTTCCATTTGGGAGACATTTGGGCAGAGCCATGGCTGTCGCATCGGGGCTTTTGAAAGCCCCTCAATAAATATTCACCTTGTTTCTTTTAACTCTATCTTGCTTCTGTTCCAGCTCCTTATGGTGTCAATATGAGCTTCTAGCTTTTGTTCAGGTAAGAAAGAGGAATTTAGATTTTTAAAACTTCTTAATTTGCTTTTTCCTGCCATTTATACTCCTATTTAATTGCCCATGCGTTGAGCAGAAGCAATACAGGAAGAGTATTTGTTTAACAGAAAAGAGGAAGCATTTTTTTCAGATATTTCCATAAAAAAGAAAGATTTCCTCAATTATTGAAAAAGGAACAAGAGTATAGGGCAGAAGGTTTGGGGTTGGTTTGTTTTAAAATTTGAATAAGTTTTTTACTACTTTTAATTTTAAATATCTCAGCAACATGAGAACTCCATCTGTCAAATTGGAACCACAAAGAAAAAGGCAGCAAAGTTAAAACGGAATCTTTAAAGCCAAAATAGTACAAGGCATTACTGACTTTCTTTGTAACAGCTACGAAAGTTAAGATTTAAAGTTTGTTCAGGAAGTTTATGCTGACAAAACCCACTTTTGCATATGGTAGTTGTGAGAAGAGGAGAGCATGTATGACAGCATAGTAAATCACTTAGGCCAGTATATCTAAAAATCTGTCTACACCAAATATTTAGAAATGTAAACAGCTACAAGGGAATATACAATAATATCTAGTACATATGTAACATTACTCCTCTGGGAACTTTTATTCTAATGTAGGTAACATGAGTATATAGCTGGAGAGATATAATGACTAGTTTGGTTTAAATGCTGGTCCCCTACCCAAACATACCTTGTTACTCTGCTAGCTAGACAGTACGCAGTATTTCATTGAAATGTTTTCAGAGTACAGGCTGACCCTGAAGGGCCATATTGTTAATAATGCACAGTAAATCCCTCTCTTTATCTCTTTTGTAATCCTAGTGAGAAATACTGTCACATCTCTAAAATCTTTGTGGTGTAAGTCTCAGTTTCTCTGCATGACTATGTTTAGAGTGAGAAAGCTTGAGCAGTTTTTGAGGTGGCAGACACAGCAAGTGTAGGTAGGTAATACTGCCTGCCCATGGGGCTAAATGCAACCCTGGGAAACAAATCTCAGCTGGGAATTTGGGCTCTCAGTTCAAGATTCAGACAGTAATCAAGAGCATCTGCTTCTAACATTGCCTAGGTCTCCAGTTTCTTGAGGCAGAAATTGACTGAGTGCTTAAACACAGATTTAGCTGCCCTGTTGAGAAGATAATGTTCTTCCTCCAACTGAGTTCTCTTGTTATATGACTTTAGACAGATAGCTGCCCAATTCCGTTTAAATCCCTAAAGAAGTCTACAAAGCAGGTCATTGTGCTCGTCCTCACAGACAGCTTCATCAGGCAGTGGGTGGTAGAAAGCAGCAGAACAAAGTGAGTTTTACAAATGTTTCAGTGCCAATTTTCCTCAGCAGACCCATCTTGTTCTGAAATAATTTGACTCTCATACACAGGGAGACAGGCTTCAGTGTCAGGACTGTGGGATATGAGAGACATGTAAAGTCTTAACCCTTGGCTTGAAGTTATGCTATCATACACTGAAAAAAGGTTCCCAGTAGGGAGGGCGAGCCAAAGAGATGCATTATGTAAAACACAACCAGGCATGAGGTCTGGAGCTGAGTTCTTCTCTCTTCCAGGAGAAAAGCAAGTTATCCTTGCTCACTTGCCTTCTTTCCCTCTGACTTAAATTCCCAGCCACAATATTCCTCAGATTCAATCAGAGAGATGAAGAGTGTTCCCCATATTTTTTCTGCACATATTACAGCCCTGTAGTAAGGGCATTCAGGACATGTAAGGTCAAATTGTCTCCTGGGTGAGAAAAGCCCATGATTTAATTCTCCCTTAATATTTTTTCAGTATAGCAATGAATTAAATGTAGGAACAGATCTCGTTTGGAGGCCATGACAATGTTTAATGGCTGAGTTAGCCATACTTCAAACAAGACCAGAGAAACTTTTTAAACTTCCTTGTTTAAAAGAGAAGAAAAAATAGTGTTGCAATGACAAGCAAAAGGAAGTGTCCTTAATAAAATGCTTATTATATCTTCTGAGGAAAAATACCTTACTGATCTATCGTCAGAACACCGCAATATGGCATTTATTTCCTCTCTCCAAAGCATCAGAGGCAGAGCATCGGCTGTGAACATCAAAACCAGTGGAAGTGTATGAGTTTAAAATTCATCTAAGACTTTGGCCCTTTATTAAAAGTATTATTAGAGCTGTCTTTTTTGCAGTTATCTTTCAGAAAATCTGGCAACTTGGGGTTAACATTTTATCAAAAAACTATCATTTTCCCACTTCCACCATCCTCCTTTGCAGAAGCAGCCTGACTTGCTGTACAAATGTCATTAGTTCCACAGGGAGCTTCAGACCTTTGAATGTTGCAGAACAGTCTATTATTTAGCACTGCTATAAGATAATCTTTTCAACTGCTGTTTTCTAGTGAGAAATCTCAAAGATGAACCTATAAAGAACAGATGCAAGTTTTCAGTCACTCAGGAATTCTGTCAGTTAAGTGACTTTTACCTTTATCCGCCAGGACTTTGATTTTTAGACACAGATATCAAGCTTAAAAAAACACATGCTATAACTGACAAGTATCACAAAGGTTTCTTTTTTCTTTCCTTCCAAATTTTACAATTCTAAAAACACCTTGTGCCTTCATCTGTCTAAATTTTCTGGGACAAATGCTACCAAGAACAGTTATAAATAAATTTTTAACACAGGAGCTGGAAGCAATGAAAAATGTAAGCTGAAACAGAAGGATTTCAAAATATAGCCATATTTCCTTTTCTCCTTAAATAATGCTGTCTATGTGTGAGAATTTTAAGATTAATTTGGTCTCCAGCAAATGTTTTTGTACTATGTGTTATAATAACTTGTTGAGTTTAAGTTGCCTTTTGCAGACAATAAAATCTGGACATATCTATACACGTGTGGTTTTTCCCAGACAAGTTCCCCAAAAGGCCCACCAAAGCAAGAAATAGTGAAAAATATTACTATGGCATGGTTTGTAAGGGTCTCTCAGGTGTAGCTGGTTTGGGTGCAAAAGAAGTGAGAAACCATTTGGAACATGACAGCTCAGATGTTTTTTCCTGATGCTGGGCTGAACAAAGAATATTGTCTCTCCAAGCACAGTCCAGAATAAACCAAAATGTTCCAGTTTGCATTGGAATTTAGAGCGGGTCAATGTGCACCACGGTGCCTCAGCTCTCCAGCTGCCACAGCTCAGTCCTGCTGCTCCCCCTCTTTGCCCGTGTCCAGAGCTCTCAGTGGAGCCACAGGGACAGCAGGGAAACACAAGGAGACAGCGCACTGCATCCTCACCGCTTCTCATAGCAATAAAGATGTTTGCAGGAGTTAGCCATCAAAAAATAGCATACATGCAATCTATACTGAGAACAGGAAAAACGCCTTCTTCAGTAATTTTCTTTAAATTTTAAATGTTGAGTTTTAATAAATTTTCAAGCAAAGAAAGTACAAGAGAGTGATACATGTTGTTGGGAATCAGTGTTTTCAATAGGATGCAATTTCTCTCAGTATAATTTGGATTTTTTTAAGAATCTTAATTTTGTCATGTTAATTTTGTCATTTTGTCTCTCATTTGAGAGACTGTATCCTACACAGCAAGATAATATACAGAAAATTATGATATCACATAGCCAGGCCAAATTATCATCTGGTCTACTGGTTTTGTTATTCTTCATCTCTGTACATGTTGTTATTATAAGTGGAAAAGTATCTCAATTGAAAATCCTTATTGTGTTTGGGAAAAATGTCAATGCTTAATGCACTTCATAAAACAAAAATCTCGCTAGCAATATATTCTCTTTTACATCTAAATAGTGACAAGTCTTGCTACTGCTTTCAAAATAGATGAAAAAGTTTACACTAGTATTTCAATAATCTAATAATGAAAGTTAAAAATCAATGTACACTGATTTATTTTTATTATTTTTCTATAGGAACTTAAGACAATTATGGAAAATATTCTAGTCAAATATGGGAACTATTGATTTTGTTTGCTTGTTTGACTATGATAAAATAATTTTTCCAGATTAATTGCTGTAGTTTATTTCCAGGAAAAAGAAATACTTGCCCATTTTACTTTGAGATCTCAATGATGCTCTTCTGGATTTGGAAGTGCCTTTTCCAGTGTTATGTTGAATATGTCAAATGAACAAATACTAAGCCACCACGCTATGATTTGACAAGACTAGAAAGCTCACTTTGGGTAAATTTATTTTCCCAAAGACAGATTTCTTCACTTGACATATCAGGATTTATATTATTATATGAATCTCTGCCTCTTCACTTTGTAAATCACTGGGTTTCTACTTCTTTATATAGTGGCAAACAAAAAGCAATGCCATCTGAAACACAAAACTGCATTTAATCTAATTTAGTGAAACATTTTACCTGCTTAGCCAAAAAGCATTTTTTAGAGTCAGCAGTTTCCACATGGGACACACTCATAATAATATGTGAAGTTTGAATAAGCCCTTTTATATCTAGGCCCTGGTAGTTTTGATGTATTCACTGAACAGTGCAAATGAGGAATGAATTGTGCCATCAGAGCAGATTCCCTAGTATGTCTCCAGTGTCCTGGAAAGATATGTATTGTTTTATGGTGAAAAAAAACCCCCGAACACCTACAAAACTAAAGAAACAACAAAAAAACAACAAAAGAAAAAAAAACTAACAAGCCACAAACAAAAAAACAGGAAGAGGCAATTTTCTTCCTTATAGCTACCAAAACAAAGTCCTTAACCACTTTTCTGGTCATTTTTTATTACATATCTTATACCCAGATACATTCCATATGTCCAGTTGAAAATTTTCATTAGACGTAATAGATCATGTTTAACTGCATGAAAAATAAAAAAACTAAGAGAAAATGTGTGACAGTTCACAGCTTTGTCATCTTAATATGAATTATTGTGGTGCTTTCTGCAGGCTTGAAGCACTGCTTACATTTTATTCAACATGAAACAACAATCAATTTGAATGGCAGTGAAAACCTTGCGCAAAATTGTTGCTACTCATAAAGTGGCAGTTTGATTTTAAAGTAATGCTATATGTTTTTAAAGAGCTCAATAACTATCAGTTTCATATGATCTTGATTGTGTTTTGTTTTTTCTAGGAGTGAGCCATTGTCAGCTTTATTCACTTTTTAGACTCACTAAACAGACCACTTTTACTGATTGACAGAATAACAGGGAAGACAACCACAAACATGCAACCTAATTTTTGTCTATTTAGATTTACTAATGAGAATATTTTGCCATTCTATACCCTCCTAATTGTGAAGTTGCTGGAGACCCTATTTGCTTCTGCATTGATTGGTTTTTATGTCACATTTTTCATTATCCTTCATTATTCCAGTGTAATCTCTTATTTGTACTCCCTTGTTTGTAATTTAGCATTTTTAAAGGCTGAACTTTGATTTTCTCAGTCACCAGGAGATAACATGTTCGGTTGGTATTCTCATATTTTAAAAAATATGTTCCTAAATTATTCTTTTCACAGATGTCTGTAGAACTAACTAAGTCATATCAAAAGAGGTTTAAGTCATCAGAGCTACTGGTTCTATTTGAGTTTTACCTTTAAGCTTATCCATCTATGAGGTTTTGAAATTTTAAAGTATACAAAAATTGCTACATTATAAAGAAAAAATATATTTTACAAATAAGCTGAAACTTGAAAAAAATTAGTGTTTCCTAAATCCTTGTAAATACATAAAGCAAATTTCTGTGTCACCATCATCCTTAATTTGGCTAAATTATCTGTTTGGAGTGAACTAGGGAGGTTTGTCTTATAAAGTTTTCTGTTTGATTTTTGACTTGTAATAGATTTGCTGCAATTTACTATTGTACATGGAACCAAGAGGAGGTAGATGATGTGCTTCAAATACAGAAACAGAAAAATTATTCTACAAAAAGGAATAGCAAAGTCATTTGAAAAAATCAAAACTCTTGTATGTAATACTCTGGAGAGAGGGACTCTATGCTTCAGTTTTGTCTTGTGTTCTTGGAAGCAGGAATTTTCCAAAAATCATTGCCTTCCACTTTAAAAGTTTTCTTTCCCAAGAGAAATATTTCATAATGAGCATTTGGCAATGGTTTTTAAGATAACTGTATTTTTCAATCTCAACCTCCACTGGTGCAACTTGAGCCCGTTTCCCCTCATTCTATCACTTGCTATTTGAGAAAAGTGAATAACATTTCCTAGAACTCTGGTGTGAGCTAAACCAGTCATCTCCTGACCTTCTTCTTACAGATTCCCTTTTTCTCTCTTTGGCCGTATGGTCCATCTTTTGTGGTGGTAACTCAGGAAAAGCTATTTAGACATTGGTGGGCACACTGGCAGTCACAAAATGGCATAAAAGGAAAACTTACAAACTTTAGGCAGAAATGTAAATCAAGATATCAATAAAGAGATGACAAAATAAAAATTATGAGATACCAGCACATGAAATATTGATTGAAGATTGGTGTGTTCCAAGGCAGCTATGGCAGAAATGAAAAGGTCAAGGGAAAGGCAATTAAAATGATTAAAAATATCTCACTTTCAAAGGGATGCCAGCCTACAACACTGTGGCACTTGTAATACTCTCAGGCTTGCTGGGCTAAAGATCACAGAAATTAATCTGTGAAAGAACAGATGAATGACTGGCAACTAGCTAGCATTAATTTTCACAACATCACAAGCAATCTTCAGCCAGGAGCTGATGTGGTTTCATTCCTCTTATGTAAGACCCCTGAGCCTGGACTTTCTTGTCCCCAGAGCAACCATAGACATCTTTACATATACATGCAGAAAAATATGTTTTTTGATGTCTGCAGTTGGAAATTTTTAGTTCTAACAAATAGGGTTATTACTTTTATGAACAAAGAGCACTAAGAAATAATAGAGATTAAATTATACAAGCAACAATTTATTCTGCCCAAACAAGTTGTGTTACATGTGGGAAATATTCATAAATCAGTATTGATTACACTTCTGCTTCTGACTAATTAGATCTACACACTTTGAGTTAAAATGTCATGAGTGTAACAGATATAAGTGCCCTGCAGGAGTTCAGGAATTTACTTTATTATGTTGCCTGTCCAATAAAAATTTTTTTCTTTGGAGAAGCAAACTCTACTGCCTCAGGTGATAAAGCAACATTACCATACTCCATTTTGTAGCATTATGCAGACCATTATTCAAATGGAATTATTGAATGGAGGAAAACCATTATCATTAAACATTAAAATACTACTGAGGCTCCCAGGTGTAAAGAAGAGAATTATGGGGAAAAGCAGAAAACTTTTATTCATGGTGAGCTGTGCCTTACTCAGCATGCCTTTGAAAGGTTTTTTGATTAGGGAGAGAACTTGATTAAAAATATCTAGCTGATTGAAACATTCCTCTTTCTATTTGTTGAGAGGTAAGTTTTAAGTGTTTCAATGTCTTTACTGTCCAAACTGTGCTTTGTTAACTCCCTTCATTGATTCTGACTGCTTTACACTAGTTTTTTTAATTACCATTTGAACTTTAGCATTTGTTTCCATATCAAAAAAATATGTATGTATTGATGTATTTGAGGCATGAATTTTAGAATCCCATAAGCGTATTTTTTTTTCTTTTCTTTCTTTTTCTATTAATAGGTATAAGGAACTTATAAATACACTGAAAAGGAAAAAGGAATGTATTGCTGTTACCAAAAAGGAAAAAAAATCAGATTAGAAGAAAGATGGAGGTTAAATTACCACGACATAGGACAGGGAAAGAAAGATAAGAGAAAGAAGAGGGAATATGCCGAAGAATCATTAAATTATAGGGAATAAAAAGTTACTGTTCAGATGGTATCTAACAGAAGTAACTCTAATAGACAAAGCTGAGGAGTCTACAAAACATGGTGTAGTTTGAAACTCATTTGTAGTAAAGTGATTATCTTTCATTTAATGTGCTGAATATTAGAAGCTTAGATGGTGCTTTCTCATTCTGGATGCCAGATTACTGCCAAATCTGCTCTATCATTTTCCTTGTAAACTGCATTGGAGGAAGAAAATGTAATGAAAGACACGTAAATTGAGATCAGGGCAGGGAGAGATCACTCAGCAGTTACTGTTATAGGCAAAACAGACTTAGCTTGGGGAACTAATTTAATTTATTACTAATTAAATCACAGTAGGGTAATGAGAACAAAAACAAATGTTAAAAACACCTTCCCCCCACCCCTCCCTCCTTCCCTGGCCTAACTTTATTCTCACTTCTCTATCTTCTCTGCCCAAATGGCACAGGAAAATGGGGAGTGGGTATTATGCTTACACATTTCCTCTGATGCTTCTACCACAGGAGGAGAACTCCTCGTACTGTTCCCCTGATGGTCCCTTTTCATGGGAGACTGTTTTCCATGAACTTCCCCTGTGTGAGTCTTTCCCAGGTGTTGCAGCTCCCCACAAACTGCTGCAGGATGGGTCCATGGGATGCTGCTCTTCGGGAGTGAACTGCTCCAGCCTGGTGTTGTGACCACCTCTGAGGTGTGGCAACCAGGCTCACTGTTAAAGGACCCCTGCAGGTGGATTAAAGCAAAATGATGATGAATAAACAATAGAACAATGCATATCATTAGAACAAGTGCTACACAGTGCTATTCAATGGATTCTAAAAGTAATTTGACAGAGAGCTTTTAGAGGAAGGAAGACAGGTTACTGTCCAAGTAAGAGAATTTATTTACTTTTAGATTACTGATGATCTACTTTTAAAAGCAAGAGTAAAAGAAAACTATTAGTTTTAAGGATGAAAAAAATAGTAGGACATATAGGAATAGACTTGGACCATCTTCATAGTTAACCAGCAAGTGTTACCTGTTCGTGTGATGTCATGGCAAAAATATCTGACATTATGCATGGATTTAGTGATGTAAAATCATGAAGTCAGAGCTGCCTGTAACCTTTGAGTGTCAAATGCCATAAGGCCAAAGTTAGCAACCACAAATAAGAATATATCACACAATTTTAACAAAAATTGACTTCAATAAATGAAACTTTATCAAATACTGAAGTAAAGCCCATCTCTTCCTTCTCTTTCATTTTTGAAGTTATTAAATTGTGAAAATTTGTATCTCTGAATACATAATTTATTTCAGGTGCAGTTTCTTAAGCCACATAAAGGAATTACCTGTTGAATTTTATGTCTTGTGACAGAATCAGCCACACAGACCTATGTTCAATAACTGTCCATATAGCAAATTCACTGAAAATACTTTTTTTTTCAGTTGTGAAATAATATTTCAATTTTACATGAGGTGCTTAAAGTGGTAATTTAAAATTATTTGATCCAAGTTCTGTAGTTTTCACAAAATCTGAAGTCTAAGGAAAGCCAACAATTGTCCCTGAGACTACATTTTCCCAGACTCTTGTGGAAACCTTCCTTCAGACAAGTAATTCAGAAGAATAATACTGTTATAATTCTAAACTATGTAAACTACCACAAGTAGGTTAGCACTAGGTTAACAACTAGTGGATAGCAACTGGGAGACAGGATGCAACTTTTCTTTGTACTTATTGTTTATTTATATTACAGCATTAAATACTGTTGCTTAAAGCATAAAATAATATTAAAAATAATGCTGCTTTCTTCATCTTCACCTTTGATAAAACCTGTTTTAAATATGTAATGCCAGTACTTCTAATTTCCGTAGACCAAATCGGTGTTCATATAGGGACAAAAGGAATTTTAGGTTTTTCTTAATTCTAGGTCATTAATCAGAAGGATTTCATCTGTCACAAATCATATTGTCACCTCTAGCAGCACATTCCTGATCACTCATTCATTGTCTGGATCTCTGAATAAACCAGGTTACTTATACACAGAATGTTTAGCCATAAATTCTTATTTATTCTCCTAATTAATTTTCTTTTTCAGTAGAGTACTCAAACAGAAGTTCTGTGCTTCATAATTTTATGGATATAGACTGAAAAATAACCAGATGAAGGTTATTTTTAGGTTCTTTTCAGTTGTTACTGAAGGTTTTTCAACTCTTCTGAAAAAAAAAAAGCTATTATTTTCATGCTTTCTTGTGTATTTCATTTTGTAACTCTTACATTATAGGATAAACTTTCAATATTTCATATTACACACTCTTGAAAAGAGGTAGGTTGAATTTTTTAAAGGCAATGAACATTACCAACAACCTGAAGTTGTTTTTATTTTACTTTGAAATGGTTAGTCCAATTAAGCATTTTTAAATNTTGAATTCATTAGATTGAAATCCCTAATCACTTAGGAAGATAAAAAGTTTTTTCTGTCTTCTCTCTTTCACTGATGACCACTAGATGATCTCTTGGAATTTTGAAAATTATAGTTTCTCATCAATTAACACATTCAGAACAATAGCATTTCATATTTTAGTAGTTACGGCCTCTCAGGAATCCTGCCACAATGAGAATTATATACACTGTCAAAAAGAATAACACTTTTTGCCTCAATAAAACCATCAATTTAAAAATCCTGTTTGATTTTTTTGTGCACATAAGTTTTAATATATGAGAATAACAGTTAACAGTATTGACTAATTTTTTTTTGTTTTGTTTTCTTGAGAATCCATATACCATTACAGTACAGTATTGATCTTTGCCCAAAGCAAAATCAAGAAAATTTATTTCACAAGCCACAAAATCTATCATGATGTTAATATATTACTAATTGAAGAAGTAGTTAAATAAGTGAAACACAGTAAACTCAGGAGCTCAATACACTTAAAACCCAAAAGTCTGAGAAAAGAAATTGCACCAGCAAATTTGGTTTTAATACAGGGATAGCATTATCCAAGTATGAGCTAGGTGAATGTGAAGTATTGTCTCAGTGTCATATCTGCTCTCCCTCAAACTGAGTGTAAGTATGTGGAGTGTGACATTCCTAAATTTTGACCAGAAACCACTGGAAACTTAGATGAGAGTGAATATAAAATCCTAAAATAAGATTACAGTTAGAGATGCAACCTTTCTTTCCCCTCTCCTCAAAGATGAGCTGTGTAGCTCATCTTTGTCACCAGGTCATGGTAAAAAATGCTAAACAATGTTTGATACAGAAGATTGCCTTACAGATATTTTCCCTCATTCTAATCCAATATATTCCATAGAAAATTTCTTGTGAAGGTGCCCACACTTTCTGTTCTGCCTCATGCCAATATTTTAACTTATCAAATACTTAAAATTATTGACAAGGTATGAGAACCTGAGTATGTTTACACAGCTGCTCTAACATAAAAATAGGTAAACTAACATGTTTACTAACGTTACTAATGCCACTAAGACTGTGATGAAGGAGGAGTAACTTGTGTGTCTTTCCTGGACTCCTTGTCTGCATGCTAATTCTATCACTTGGGCAAAAAAATCAGAAAGTGTGTTTTTAAAGATCCTGTAACCTTCATTGTTGCCTTGAGAAGCAGTGAAGAAGTTGACAGATGGCTGGTTCCTATTTGTAGTCAGCAAAACTCCTTTAATATCTCATTCTCTGCCAGGAAAGAAAAGGAAGCTGCTCAGTCAAGAAGACATAGTACAGCATTCAGGAAAGCAGAAAAAGAAGTGAGAGACAAAGGGAGCTGATTGCTGGAGTTCGTTATTCCCAAGGAACTGAGTACAGGCAGAAGTAAGTTAGAGCTCAGAATAGTCAGGGCATGTGAAGGAAAATCACAAAAAACCACTACTTATATTGATAAAAACCCTCTGCAATTCATGCCAATTCTCTTGCTGCAAAAGTGAATCTATTTTTGTCTTCTAAATACTGTGTGATTTTTTAAATCAAACTCTCATTTCAATTTTTAATTTTTTTTCTCTCTTTTTTCCATGTTTCTTTAAAAATAGATCATGTAGCATCACTTTCATGCCTTCCTGACTTTTTGCATTTCTTTCTTTTTTGTGCCCTGTAACTTTTAAAATATCTTCTTTAACTTCAGAAGCAATAGCCACTGTCAAAATTACAGTTCTTTACTAGATTCTTTGTCACAGAAATAAAATAGAGAACTTCAGTCCTTGTTTAATAAAACCTCAGCTTCTATTAAGGACTAAAACCAGCAAAGTTTCCACATCCTAAGGAATCTTACGAAGACAGTTTCCTCCTAAATTTAGAACGTGACATAAAATTTATTTGTAGAGCTAAAAAGACCAGAAGAGACACCAGCAAAAGTAGTTGAAATTCATTTATGTACTTCTATATGCTGATAACCACTTGTGTTAGGCCAAATTTCTTTACTGAAAGGGATATGAAGCATTGGAACGGGCTTCCCAGGAACGTTGTCGAATCACCATCCCTAGACATATTTAAAAGACATGTGAGCAGGGCATTTAGGAATATGGTTTAGCAGTGGACTTGCCAGTGCTGGATCTACAGTTGGGTGCATTGATTTAAAGGTCTTTTTCAGCCTAAATGATTCTATGATTCTAGTCCCAGTCTGTGTGTGTGCACTGCTCACTTCACTGAGACTTTACCAATTTCATTGACTTAGCCAATTAAAGGCATAGGACTTCTCTAACTGGCTAAGCCCCTACATAATAGCAGTTCTTGCCTCTTCAGCTCTTGCTTCACTTAATTACCTCAGTCTCCTTGCGTGGGGTTTTCATAGCCTTGACAAGATAACACAAGGTAACACAAGTTTATTTATTTGCTATTTTCTTCTTCTTTTCTGTCCTCCCCCATTTATAGGTCTTAAACTTTGATGCATCTTGAATGTTACATATGTTCTTGAGGATAAGACATGTGCTATCACTGTGACTGAATTTCATGAAATGCATGTAATTTCAACAGAAAAGACAAAATAGACATTGTGACACAGACCATGGTGAGGCAGCTATGTCCCTACAGCCCATGGAGGTCCACAGTGGACATACAGCTTGTGTAGGACCCCTGCTGGAACTGGTGGATGTTCAAAGGAAACTGTGACCCCATGGTTCAGGTACTGTCAGGACTTGTGGCCCCATGGGGGACCCACACTGGAGCACTTAATTCCTGAGGGACTGCACTCTGTGGAAGAGACCCATGCCTCTAGTCCATGGGAAGGTTCCATGCTGGAGGGATTTAAAGAGGAACACTTATGAAAACTATTTTGTCTCCGTTTTTTATCTTCAGTTGTGATTAAGGCTTTTATTTTCAATTTCTTTTCTTTTTGATTGATATTATCTAACAATGTACCTTTTTTGCAAAGCACTTTAAAGCATTAAAGCATTTATTAGCTGTGGTTTGATTCAGTTGTTTCTTTTATAATGCTGTTCTGCATGGCTGATCCAGAATTTAAATGAAAGTTAAACACTAAAGATGACTCTTAACCATCTGTTACTTAACCTGCAACCCTGCAACAGTTATTCTGCTTTTGGGTGTTCATTGTTGTTGTTGTTTTTTGTTTAATAATTGACTTCTATTTAGATCTCTTTACCTGTTTTAATAGTTATAATTTTACTGTAAAGTATACAGTTAACTTCAAAATAATTGTCATCATATGGACTTTTGGTACTAGTTTTCACAATCTCTTATTTTGATTTTTCATCCAAGGTATGAGTTTCACAATCTTAGATGAGCTTAAACTGTTAGATAGTACTTCCACTTACTCTACACTTATGTAAAATAAAGATAGGAAGAGGCAGGGTGTTATTTGAGGATTTAGAAGGAGCTGGAATAAGTGGCCCTACATAAAGGAACAAATTGAAGAAAGCTTTTCCTCGAAAATCCGTCAGACTGAAAGACATTAAGTCAAGACAGAGTGCAAGGAAATTTTCTGCAAAAAAATTATAGAAACATGTTTTCCAGTACATTGTACACAAAATTTGTACACAATTTGCTAGTTCCTTGGCATTTTTCAGCTACCACAGGATAAATAATATCTACTTGACAGACAATGGGGCAGAGTAATTTTGGGGGAAAAAAATTGCAAATTTGGAGGTTTTTCCAGATTTATAATAAACCCCAAAAATGGTTTAAAAATGCTTCTCATTTTTATTCATGTTCAAGTATGTTTAGAGTGATGAATTAGTCATCACATAAGAAAATCAAAATCCCAATTTTTTGCTTCACATGGCACAACACAAATGTCAGGGCTGCTTAGTTAACCATGAGGAATAAACATTTATGAATGAAATCCATTGGCTAGAAATGAGGCAGTATAGACATTCCCTGTGAATGAACTGAATTGCATCCAAGGAATATATAGCTCTTTTGGCATGAGTTTCTGTTTCCAGCAAAAACCACCCTGCAAAGCTCATAGTAGCATTCTTAACTAATTGCTTAGTTTTCTAATTATCAATATTAGCTAATTGCTTTGGCCTGCAGCCAATACTAGCTGGTTTTATCATTCTTCACAGTCTTGTGAATTGAGTTGTACTCTTTCAAAACTGCTTACCGTATCAAAATCCCATAAGAAAAGCAATGCAATGGCTTCTTTTTATCCTGCTCAGCTTCACTTCAGACACAAATATATTTTGTCCGTGTGCTTATAACAGCATAAAAGTGTATATCTATAAAATTTTTTTGAAGCTATACACAGCTTTAGAAATATTTTGTTTCTTTCAGTTAAAGCCCATGACACAAACTACTTGTCTCTACTTTTGCATCCCCTATATGCCTCTTCTAGACCAGCCAAACATTAAACATCTAAACAAACTTATCAATTCTTCTCATAACTCCAATGTGCTGCGTTGCTGGAGGAATTCCAAACACATTTGAGTTTCAAAATGAGATCTTCTTCCAAGTTTGCTAGGAAGATAATTTTCATATCTAATGGAAATTGCTCACACAAATGAATAGTTTAATACATCTCTTGTTTTATTGGCAGCTAAAGTATCCAATTATCCTAAAATATCCAAAGCATTCCACTGATCTTCTGTAGTAGATTTAGTGTATTGTAATATTAAATTTATTGCAAATAATTTTGGAAAGATGTCCTGGTTTAGGGCAAATTTGGGAGGAAACTTTCAAAGAGGTCCCTCTAGAAAGCAGATTCAAGTGGCCCCTCCTGCAACTGGTCCAGGAAAATATTTCCTTGGAGAAAAGTGGAAAAATACCTGTTTATTTAATGCTTAAAAAAAAAAAAGTAATATAAAACAATAAAACATCTCGCTGTTCTGAAGAGATGGCAAATTTAGAAAGTCCTTGTCACTGGGTGTAGCTCAGCACACTCAGTCTCAGTCAGTCCCTCCTGCACTGGAAATGCCGCGTCCTGGGCCCTGGTGGGCCATAGGTGTGAGCTCCCAGTGCTCTTCTGGGTTTTCAGTCCAGAGCAGGTTTGAACAGTTCCAAGAAAAAGAAAAGCTACAGTCCGGGAACTTCTCTGCCTCAGCTAAAAAAAAATAACTAAAAGCAGAGGAGAGCTCTCTCCTGCTCTCTGTCCATGCGGGACAACACAGCCAGGGAGCAGGAAAGCTGAAGTTCTTAACTCTTTGTTTTGAATACAACCCCCTCAGATATTCCACCACTTACCTTTCTCCTCCTTTTCACTCTCAGATCCAGTTTTAAAGGCACAAAACTTATTTCTGGGCTAAACAGATGAATGAGAATACAATTCAGCATCATAAAGTCAACCAAGGACAAAGCTTAATATTGTTTAATTTATAAATTATTTTCTTCTACTTTGAGGTTTTGGGGGACAGTGCAAGTGTGTTCTTTTCTTTGCTGTACATTGCTTAAATTTTTGGGTCATCTTTTCCTATATGGATACACTTGGCTATGTAAACCCTATCATGGACAAATTGTAATAAAGTTTAGCATTAAAAGCTTTATGAAATATCTGCTAATCAGTTTTGTATTTTCTCCACATATCAGCCTCTTGTATGCATTTATTTTACATATGTTAGCTGCAAATATTTTTACTTATATTTCTTTTAAGATTATAGTCTTTCTTTTTCCAATGTTCTTTCACAATCCATACCATCATTACTTTTACTATTGCTGGATAAATATCAACAGAGTATAAGTAAAATAAATCAGACAGTTGCTTACTATCATGAAGAAGTGTTGGTCCTGATGACATACTGCCTGGAAATACTAGTCTATAAAGTTCTACAATGACAAAAATTTATAGAGTTATCTGAATTTTTATTTAATAAATGATTTGGTAAATGCTGGCTCCTTACTGTTCTCATTACTTTAAAAATTTATACAAAATATATCATGTATATATATGTGTGTGTGTGTGTGTGTATTTGTGTATAAATTCAAATAAACAGACAAAGTGACAGCAACAAATATAGAAAGTTTTTCCCATTTTATTGGCTTCCTTTCAGTACCTGAACTAGAGCTGTGGTGAACTTCTGCATTGTGTCTTCAGTGAAGGTTTGAAATGTTCAGGTAGTGGGAATTTTTCCTTTCCAGGTCTTCCTCTGAGCATTTAAAGTAGGAGTCATTTCACATAGTATTAGATGTTTAATATACAGATGTGTACTTCCAAGTGAATCAGTCTGAATTCACTTACAGTAAAAAACCCAATTAAGTTGTCTTAGTTAATGTTTCCTCTTATCTGCTGTAAGCATCTTCAATAAGGTGAGACAAAATACTCTCCACCAGTGTTCATCTCTCTAAACTGTCTAGATACCCATTTCAGGTTCAATAATTGGACAAATCTTTCCTCTAAGCTCCCTTTTTGGTCTTTCTAAGCTGGTGAATTCTTGCCAAAAAATATGACGAGCACCCTGAAATAGAATTTCACATGCATTTTTTGTCATCTGTAAAGATGATCCAGATTCTGTCAACAATTCAAGTTCTTACACTTGACCATTATCAGTTCATTAAATATTTTTTACAAATGGAAATTATTTTGATCTTGCTTGCTCACAGAAACAAGGCCTGGATTTAAACAGGTAGCTAATAAACCACTGCTCCACACAGGAACCTGGAAATCTCGGGAAAAATAAACTAAGTGTTAAATCCTGTTTAGTGAACTATTTTTTTTCCCCCATGCACAATTACCAAATAGTTGATGTAACCGTATTTTATTTAAAGTGAAAAACCAGAAAATTTGGCAAAAATAGGTGTAGCAGCCAGTACAAAACACATCCCTCACTACTCTCTGCACTAGTGAAGTGACATCTGGCAAACTGCTGCTTCCTCACCTTGCAGTGCTCCCCCCTCAGACAGGGACTGTACGGTCTTTCAAGGCCACAAGGCCTGATTTGGACTGACAGCACTGCTGAGACAGGAGCTGCTTCCCCCATGTGCCTCCCTTCTCTCTGCACCACACCTCCCGTGACCAGATCCTCGTCCTAGTCTGTGCTCTCCTCTATCTGCTCAGCACTTCCTGCATTCCCACCAGCAGCTCTAGCTAATTGCTGCAATATTCCTAAACATCTTTCTTGTACTTTTTCCCAGGTTACAATAAATTTATTGCTTATGAGTATAAGTTTATTGAAAATAGGAAAATATTATAGACTTGACTGTCATGTAGCTCAAAGGAAACTGAACTGCAATCTATCCATCTTCAGAGCTCAAGATGTCCTCTAAAAACATCTCTGATCTGTTTTCTTTCTGCTCCAGACTCTTGCTTCTTTGTTTCTTGGAAACTCTTGCTTTCTGTAGGAAGGCATGCAAGTACCTGCCCAGACTTTCCCGCATCAAGGCAATTGCAATTTTTAAAAATAATTTCTGATATACTTTCTTTTTTAATAGAAGTGCCTCCATATGTAATGAAGGAACAAATGGAAAGCAATATTTCACCCCACCAATTGGTTTGTTTCTGTTTAGTTGCCTTTCTCTGCAATGGATATCACCAGAGCAGAATTTCTTGGACATAAGAAAGGGTAGAGGAGGAGCATATGGGCAACCTGCTTGTCTTCTGGGCTTTAATCACAGGACTTAAATTTGCCCACTACTTTAGTCAAAGGAAAATCCTAGAAGAATCTCCAGATAGATGGCAGTCATTTAAACCAAATTTTATAGATCACAAATTTTTATTTCCTTTTTTTTCTTTTCCCTTTGCCACTACTGCTATTGTGCAATATCAGGAAATAGCCTTCTGATTCAGCACAGAATAATATTTTCACTGAGCCTTGAAAAACAGCTGCTATTTGGCTAAGATTGGGTGTATTACTAAAAATACCAATGTGCAAACAGCTATTAACCTTTTAAAGTTGTGCTCCACACCTAATAGCATTTCTGTTTGAATGAGATTATATCTTTAGAGGCTCAAGTTAGAATCTAAAAAACTAAACTAAACCAGATGTGAAAAACAGAGCCATAATAGACCAAACTTTAAAAAAACAACAAATAAAAAACTACACAATTCACTAGTTTAGAGAATATAACAGGTGCTTGTTCTTGCTTTTTTTTTTAACGTGCTTTAATCACTGTACAAGATGGCAAAACAATAGAACAGTGGGTTATACTAAAACTATATTAAGAATATATTTGGTAATGTTTTAAAGAGTAGCAGACGCAGATAGTATATAGTCCTAATGATCAGCCTTGTCTTTAATGACATCTACATGACAGAATTGGGAAGCTTCATAAAATCCATTGATGTTATACTTTCAGGTGGGTTGAGATAGCACAGAAGATAAGTTCTGCCTGAAGAAAAATAAAACTTTATGCATGTAGAGTGAAAACTATTTTGAGCTATATTTTCTTTCCTAATGTAGCACTCTACAGATGCACAGTAAGGAACACAGAAATAGAAACATGAAGTAATAATTAGGAAGAGTATTTTTGTTGTATGCTTTTCATGTGCTACCAAGCCATGGAAGGTAAGCCCTTCCTTTAGGACTTTTAAGTGCAGTGAATAAAACTTTATATTCAACAACATTTGAAATCAACAAAACTAGTTTGACTGCCTGTGTTTTTCTTCAGGTTAATACTATTTTTCTTCAACAGCGTAGCAGTTGCTGCATTGAATCAATACAACTGTAGGAAATCCAGTCACATTTGGGTTGTAGAATAGCCAGAACAGACATGATTGGTATATAGAAATATCTGAAAATTGCTGTAGTTGAAAAGAGAATAGTTTATCTTGTCATAGAAACAGAAAGCTTCATTTCCTCACATCTTGGGGATCCTATTGAATCAAAGATTAGAACATCTAAAAGTTAGAAATGAAGTTAGCAAGATAAAAGTAGTATATTTTGATTAAGGGATTTAACAAGGGGACTAGAAGAAGCTAGAGGTTTAATTATTAGCAGATGAGTAGAATTGGAGTAGCTAGAGCAAAGACAATGTATCATGCATTTGATCCAGTTATGTTTTTTAGAAGCAATAGGGAGTACACGTAGCATTGTGAAGAACCAAGAACCGAAAATGCACCTGGCCTCTGAGATAAATGGAACCATGAGAGGGAGCCTGGACCATGACTTGGAGGGTCAAGGAGCCCTGGCAACGGGACAAGGTAAAGAGAAGACAACTGACTTCATCTTCAGAGGACCACTGACCCATTTCAAGAGACCACCAGCCCAAATAAGAAGAGGCACTACGCAGCCGTAATGGACATTCATCTCATTTTAATAAAAAATGGGGAGAGGTGGGGCCAGGAACTGAATATGTATAGGCATTTTTGGGACTTTTATGAATATGTAAGGCTTTTATGGATATAAGAGCAAGCTAATGCTTTGGGAATTTGCACATGCTTTTGGGAGGATTACCTCACGTGTGCCTAGCACTGCAATAAACATATCACTTTTCAACTTCAATGAGTTGAAGAGTTCCTGGCACTTTTGTGCTTCACTATGCTAAGGAGACAGTTGCTGGCCACTTTGTGGTAGGAAAAAATATTCAGTGTTCAAGGACAGTTTGCTTTTACCAGACAGGAGCTGGCAGAATGACTCACAAATTATGGTCATGATGATGTTTGCTGTCAACAGATTTGACACTGCAGAAGATGTGACAGTGATTCTTTGAGAAAGATATGTCATGAAAGTGAATTTTCCCAAAGTAAAGGTACTCATAAACATTTATATTTATGCATCTATGCCCGTGTATGTGTTTTTGTTTTTGTGGTTTTGTTTTTTTTTAATCCATAATTCCTTCTTGGAAGGCAGAGATAAATCAGGCTAAAATAGAAAGGGAATAATTGCTCCCTCCTTCTTCCGCAACCCCAAGCACTTTGCTTAGCCCTTGGAAGCATCCTTGGTCAAGTTTCAGAGGTCATGCTGAAACTTGAAAAATAGAAATTTTTTGTTTAAGTACTGTTTATTACAGCTAATTACAGCCAAGCAGTCATCTTTCAGAGCAGTCTTCCTGCTGATGCTGGTTTCATGAAATATTTTCTAATAGCTTTGCAAAATGACTGCACATCGCAGCTACTTTTCCCAGAAATCCATTGAGAAAAATCTAGCCTCTGAAGAATTAAAATATTTTTTTACTGACTTTCAGTCTACATATGTAGATTTAGAAATACAAGTAGGACACAATCCTTTTTAACCCTTTCTGCCGTAGTTTCACATTTTTTCCTGTTTGTGACACACTGGCTGAACAGTATTAAACTAGTCTGTTCCACTGCACAAAATTTACACTACCTTCTTTCCAAACAGAATCAAAATTATTAATTGTTAAATAAATTGTTAATTTCAATAGTTTACTTCATATTAAATTCTAAGTCTTAGAAGTGTTTAAGAACATATATCATGCCCTCCCTTTTTCCTCCCCTTAAAAAGAAGCTATGCGTGGTGCCAGAAGCCATTCAAGGTATGCCCTGAAGGGTTTATTTGTATCCTAGTTTCTGAGGTGAAAAATCTTGCACATATCTTGCTGGAAAAACAGGTAAGGTGAAAAACATACAACAATTATAGATACTACTGCTGCAGAGCTCAGCATGATCCTAAAATGCACTTAATAAAAATTAGCGTAAATATATAAGTGTAATTGCATTAAAAAAGGAAAAATAATTCAGTTCTGACATTGATAGCATTTGGTTGAAATCAGTCTTTTGTACTGATTGAGAGAGAAGGTGAATTTTGAAAAGAGTACCTCTCAAGGCTTCTTAAATATAGCAGTATCCTGTTTCTTTTGTTCTTCCTTCTGCCACTTTTTTTATTTTATATTTGAATAGTCCAGAGTTCCCTCCTATTGCAAAGGAATAGAGTACTCATTTAATATAGAAACATATTTTTGCTTTTTGGCTACTGATTTCAATATCAGTTAATATTACACTTAACACTTTTTTCCCCCCAGAATGACTTGCTGAATATGTTCCCTGTGAAACAGGTTAACAAGATGAAAAGCTACAGCACACAGAAAAATATAAATTATTATATCTAATGTTTTAATGGATTGACACAGTGAAAAGCTGAATTATATAAATTCATATGGTTTTCCTCTCTCTCAGACTTTAAACATATTTCATTTACAGCGTTCGGAATTCTGCCCATGCCTCTCTGACAGTCAAACAGAGGCTATTAAAGTCATTCCAAAAGACACATGTAGGCAAAAGCAAAATAAAAACTGTTTGTATCAGACAACAGGAGGACAAAAACACAGTCTTTTTTTTTCATATTGTGATCAAAACTATATAAAGAAAATGCTGCTAGTGAAACATGCTTCAGAAAAATTGTCAAGAGTCAGCTTTTTTCCCTCCCAATCTGCTTTTGTATAGGGGCAGTTTATAATCTCTCAGCTTTTGTTTACAAATTTTACCTCAAACATATGAGGTATCAAATATTTGGTATATTTAAATCAGTTTGTGCCACTGCTCTAATCTTTATGCATGTAAGTGTCCATTTAAATTAGGAAGACATGAATGTACCAGTTTTCCTGAAGTGTGTTACTTCAGAACACTTCAGTATTGTGATATAATGAGTACTAC